>JALBCR010000830.1:0-139514 GCA_030710515.1 Abscondita cerata
ATATACAGGGTGATCATTTGAAAAGAGCCACCCTAAATATCTCGAGAAAAATGCAAATATTTTTTGGAGTCAACGGCACTTTCCATGTGTTAAGGGGACATCTTTTGACGTTACTAGGTTAAAGTTAAAGTTCACCTTCTCACCCCCAGCAATCCCTACTTTTGAAATTTAAATGGCATCCCTATATTTTTTCACATTTTTTATAGCGGATTTATTCCTAAATACGAATCAAAAAGAATTACGGTGACTAGCAAAATGTTGGATAAAAAAGCTAAAAACTTAACTTATAAAAGAAAACACATAAGTGCTCGGAATGCCCACCGTTGTTGGCCATGCAATGATAAAGACGGTTTCAAACTCTCTCCGTACTTTTCGAAATACTTCTCTCGGAATCAAATTACATTCCTGTGTTATTCGTTGACGTAATTCTGCAAGGTCTTGAGGAGATGTTTTATAAATAACGTTAGGTGTCCCCATAGAAAAAATCAGGGCTCGTTATGTCAGGGGACCTCGCTGGCCACTCGATCGATCCTCTTCTTCCAATCCATCTATTGGGGAATCTATCGTTGAGCCATTGCCGAACATTTAAACTAAAATGAGGTGGAGCACCATCCTGTTGAAAATAGAGTTGATCTTCATTCAAAATCAAATTTCCATTTTCATCACGCATATTTTCCATTGCCTCTATTATTAAAGGATCTATCATGTTTTCTAATAGATCTAAATACATAGTGCCATCTAAATTTCCATCTATAAAGATTGGGCCAATAATAGTGTCACCCAATATACCCGCCCATACGTTCAATTTTTGTGGTATCTGAGTGTGACCCTCTCTAAAATTGTGTGGATTTACATCACTCCAGTACCGTACATTTTGTTTATTTACATGTCCATTTAAAAAAAATGAACATTCATCACTGAAGCAAATATTCTGAATCAAATTTGGATTTGCATTGATCATACCTGTCATGATTTCGCAAAATTCATTTCTGCGGTCAGTGTCGTCTTCTGAAAGCTCTTGATGAAGTTTTAATTTATACGGATGGAATTTATGGAGCTTAGTTACTTTATGCACTGAGCCATATGAAAGTCTAGTGTCAGTGGAAATTTGTCGTAAAGAGACCGTTGGATTCATATTCAGGTGACCTAAAACCTCAATCTGAGCTGCCTCATCTAAAACTCTTCGATTTGTTCTTTTCTTATTTGCCACGGAGCCACTTCCCAAAAATTTAGTAATTAATTCTGTCACATACTTATGATTGACGTTTTTATGAGGTGTCGTTCATTAAATGTTTTCGCCGTTCTTCGAGCGCACTTATGTTTTTCACCATAAATTAATATTATTTCACATCTTTCTTCAACCTTATTTAATGCGAATGCAGAACGAAAAATAAAGTAATTGCACAATGTCAAACATGACACTAATATTAAAACACAATTGTATTGTATTTTATACCTGCTCTAACCTACTGCGATATCTTACTTTAACCAAATTTAATTATTTATGTATGTATAGGTCGGTAAATGATGAGTTAATTTATCCAACATTTTGCTAGTCACCGTAATTCTTTTTGAATTCGTATTTAGGATAAATCCGCTATAAAAAATGTGAAAAAATATAGGGATGCCATTTAAATTTCAAAAGTAGGGATTGTTGGGGGTGAGAGGGTGAACTTTAACTTTCACCTAGTAACGTCAATACGTTGATAATAATTTAGAATTTAAATACATTTCTATCCTTATATTTATTTCTTTTCTAACAAAAAAATAAATTAAGGAAACATATTAAACACAAAATTAGTTTCTCTACTAAATTTAACGTTAAAAATATTTTCTCGTCTTTTATAATTGTTTAGATTTAAATGACAAAAGTGGTATTTATCAACTTACTTGTTCTTGTGATAAATTTTATATTGGCAAAACATCCAGAAATTTTAAAATAAGGCTCAAAGAACACTTATGATATATAGAAAAACCAGAAAAATATAATAATAATCCAATTTCAAGAAAATCTACTTTTGCTTATCATGTTATTACAGGAAAAACACTCAATTAAAAATCAACAACTTATTCATCCCTTTAATGTTAATAATAATAATAAACACATTTTAGATATACTGAAAATATTTATATACACACCACTAATCCAAACTCATTAATCAATAATCAAATTAACCTTTTCGAACTTTGTTTAAACTAAAAAAATTAAAACATTCTGCCAAATTTAGTTATCTTCCTTATGCGCCACCTTTACTTACTTTTTAAAAATAATTTTATGTCAATTTGACTTTATATCTTTTTCAAAAAAAGTATTAATTTTTGACTGTAAGTATAAGATTAATTTATTATTATTGTTAGCGTTTAATTTTGTACAGATTTTGTCCGAAGATGATTTTTATCTTATTTTAAAGTCGAAACCGGTAAGAATTTATAAATAGAAGTATTGGCTGACATAAATATATTTTATAATTAATTAATAAATACCAATACATTAATGGATCCATCATTCGTTTATAAAACGATTATTATAAGTTTATTCCTTAATTTTCTAACTACTGTACTTAGTCCGGGGAGATTGTCCTGGAAAAGGGGGTAAGTCGGAAATGCTCGCCCAAACGAAAGTCTGCATGAGCTTTCCTCCTGGAGATCGCGAAATGGTAAAATTTTTTGATCTGCACGTTTTTAATGTTGAAGCATTTAAACTATCATTTCATCGACAATATTATACAGGGTGTTTCTAAATATCATGTACAAACGAAATGAGGTGATTCTTTGGCTTATTTTATGACGAAAACATCATATAAACATAGGTCTGCAAACGCTTCCCTTAGCAGACTACACGGGTTAAAATTTCAATTTTTTCATGTTTTTTGTTTATGGCTCCTGCCGTTTTTGAGATTTAGTATATAAGTTAGGCTCCAGGGGTTACATCTTCTGACAAGTCAGAGGACCGCGAAAATTATACCTTGATACTTTTTCAGCGGCTATGTCACTTTTTCTGCACTGAAGTTTTCTGTGGTGTACCGCTTGCAGATTCTAAAATAAAAAATGAATTCTCTGTCCTGTTTAGAAACTTTTGGTCTTTTGCAGTTTTTTCCTATCTGAAATCGTTTTCGATAAAAAAAATGAAAAAAATATCTAACAAAAGTAAATTTTTCAAAAGTGGTTTAGTAGGCTGTGGATTTATTTGGATGATCTTTTATGTTTAATAATATCAAATAAATTGTCACTTTATTAAAAGTTTAATTATACTAAACTGTATAAGGTGTAAATACTACTAGGCCGTAAGGTGTAAATACTACTAATAGCCGCTGAAAAAGTATCACCCGGTATAGTTCTCACGGTCCTCTGACTTGTCAAAAGATGTAACCCTGAAACCTAACTTACATACCAAATTGGAGCTCAATATCTCAAGAACTGCAGGAACCATAAACAAAAACTTGAAATTTTATCCGCTAAGGAAGCGTTTGCGGACCTATGTTATAAAAATCACCTCCTTTCGTTTATACATGATATTTAGGAACACCCATATTTTTGGAAAGTGAAAAGAAATGCCGTTTTATAAACCACAGCCACCTATGATTACTATTTACAAAAACATAAGTTTGGTTTATAGCCTCCAACCTTTGAGCGTTATACAAAATTTAATGTCATAATTGTATTTCTCATAAAAAAAAGTGCATCAATAGCGTTTTACGCTATCTCAATATTTTCATTTACAAAGCAGTTATAGCAATTTGAAGGAATCGCTATTTTTCAAAAATGGCGAATATCTCGTAATGCGGTTTTCACCAATCAAGTTTATTTTAAAATCGAGCACTGGAGATGTACATTAGTTTTTTTTTTCTAACTTTAACAGAAACTATACTTCACATAAGAAACCATCAAATTGTGGCAACCCTGTACACCTTGGTATTTTGAAAAAAAAACATTTCAATTAATATCTCCAAAACTATTAAGTTTAGAAGGCTTTGAAACTTTTTAAAGCACAAATTGTATTCTATTGATTAATGCATTAATATACAGGGTGGGATTCACAAAAGTAACTCACTTTGTTGCCATTTCCGACGCTTCGCTATCTACAAGGCTGAGTTGATAGCCTTGATAAAGCCCACACAATGGTGGAAGAAACGTTGGCAATTGCAACCAACTGAGTTGTTTTTGTTCATCCCACCTCCACCTACAAGGATTTAATAAGAGTATACTTATCAATAAACAAATTTGGGGAATCTTACCAATTTACAGGTTATTCCAATTAATAAAAAGACAATAAGACAACATCTACGAAAATTAAACTTTTTATTGCCAAATGTATACAGATTTAGTTAAATTATTAAAAGTGTTACAAGTCTTATTTAAACAATTTTTGATATTTATAATATATCTTCCAAGAAAAAAAGAATTTCCAATTTCTCATTCCACTGTGTGTATTAAGATATTCTATCATATTCTCGTTTGACTTAACCGACTTGATGTAAAGAACAAACACTGTTCTGTTTAAATAGTTGCATTGTGTCCGTAATCGGCTAATCGACATTATGTATCTCTACATTCTCACTTAGAACTCTTACAATTAGTATTCATATATGTACTCCAGAAGTTGCGCTAAATGATTTAAATTAGAAAAAGTAATTTGATATTTTAAATGAATAAGACGGAATAAGTACGGAACTTAAATGATTAAATATTTTCAAAATGAAACTTTCTCTCTTCAAGTAATTTTTTTAATTCAACTTGAGGCTGAGTTTTTAATTGTTTACAAAGCTTCCAGAGTAAATCACAATTAAACGTGTGCACAAACATATATGTTTTTCTTGAGAATCAACCATATAAAAGAACGTTAGAAACTGAATAGAAAAAATTATCTTGCCGGTTTTTCTGTTACTAACTTTCTTTATAACAACTGACTTGCCGTCTTTTGCTAATGAACTGATATTTGATATGTAACCTTAATGAATTATTAGAAAAAATATCTAAGCATCACGGTTTTATATAGATAATGTTAGTAAAATTTTATAAAGTATTTAGTTTTTATGCTCAGTATTTCGCAGTTTGTATTTATCATTAATTTCCAGTTTTAAAATATAATGTTCTATCTATCTATAGTTGAATTGTTAAGTCTCTTCTACAGATGTTTGTAAATACAGGGTGTTTTTGGTAGATAGGGGGATCATTTGAGACACTTTTATTTATAAACTCATAGGCAATCATGTTCACCCTAGAAGCTACACGTCAAAAACTGTTTTGTTTTTTGTTATTTTGTTAAAAATCATGCTTAAAAGGCAGACACTTTTAAACTAATGACACTTTATGAGCGATTAAGTTGGCTATGTTTCACGTCTTAAATGGCATAATTGTTTTTGACGTTAGTTGAATTTGTGTTTCTTGTTACTTAAATCATGAATCAGCATACTTTTGAAGATTTTGCTAATATGATGTTAGGTTACGGCGAAACACTCAATCGGTAAAAGCTACATTGAAACATGTGATACGTTGAAAGAAGCGCAATTGAATGGCCTTTACTTTCGAATTCTATTTTTTTCAAATTTTTGAGATTTAAGTTTGATTTTTTAAAAAATAACAAAAACCAAAATTAAAAAATGCATTCTACATGAGTACGGCTGAGATAGATCCAGATATGCTGTTCAAAAAGATGGAGATTTTAATTACTTATAATTATCATATCCCATTATTTTTTTGATTCCGACTTTTAAGAGAGATATTTTGAATATTGTATAAAAAACAAAAACAGTTTTTGACGTGTAGCTTCTAGGGTGAACATGGTTGCCTTTGAGTTTATAAATAAAAGTGTCTCAAATGATCCCCTATCTACCCTAGAACTTTGTTACCACTATTCAGAAACACCTTGTATATTGAATTAGTTTGTTTTTGTTGTGGTGTTTTATTTTGTTACTTAAATTATTATTTAATTAACTATAACGAAAATTGTGTACAACAAATGCTACACAACTCAAATAAATTTGTCGACTAAGGCCTGATGAAGAAACCTGACGGAGTTGCAAACGTTGCCTTCAACCAACATTTCAATTTTTGGTGCAACGCATCTTCTACTTATATGGGTTCAAACGTTTGGTATGTGGCAACCTACATCACGTTATTAAGAGTTAATTTCATTTTTACTCCACATCTCATGAAATAAGATGGGGAGTTATGCGACGGTTTCCAAACCGAAAATTTTAACATCTCTTTTTTCTCACTTTTTTCTACGAAAACCAGCCGTTCGATTTTTATAAAATTTTGTACAAAGATCTGATTAGATTTTGGACATAATCTATGTAGCCAATAGGGCCGTTAACCTACACAGGTTTTCCAATTTTTTAAATATTTAGAAAAAATATTCATTTTACACATTTTTGTTTCAGATAAAGTTGTTTACAGTTTAATCATACACAACTTTTTTAAATTATTTTTGATCCAATACATAATTAGTGAGATATAACAATCACGTGACACTAATTATTATAGCAATATTTTCACCAATATCAATTTTACAAAAAAGTTGAGTAAGAAAGTTGTTGGAAATTCTATTGTTTATAGCTTTGTTTGAACCATTTTTTTTAAAACGCAATATTATTTTCGCTTAACGGGGCTATGTGGAGTTCCGCGGTAAACGCTTGTTTTCTTTTAGATTTATACATTGTTTTTTCTAATATTAATGATTGTTTTATGAATTCAAGAAAAGGTTTTTGTTTATATTTCGTAAACTTATTTTTTCTTACATTAAATGTTTTAGTTTAATCATCCTCCTACTTGATTCAGAACAAATTAAAATAATTGTAGGGATTTTTTTCCTTCAAACTATTTCTTAAACCAAAATAAAAAATATGTACCTTTTATTTTTTTGTTTTATATGTTAGTTTAATCATATGACATGACTCAGTACAAAAATCATAATAATACTAACAGTAAGTTTTGCGACACCTAGTGTCGACTCGTGTTAACGATCACGTACGTAAATGCATTCGTATAAAAATAAAAATGAACTGAATGGGGATCTTGGAAAAGGTAAAATAATCAGGGAGACTCAAATCACTAGATAGTTTGAAAATTGCTAGTGTATTTACTTGGCGCCGCTTCGAAAAGTTTTCGAAATTTTTTCATTTATTTTAAAAGGTTAATAATCAAAAGCACTTTTTTCTTGTCACTTTACAAAACAGGGCATTCAAATTATTAATCCAACATTTCAATTCATGTTATAAAAACAAAAATTTCATATATGAAAATTTAAGGTCAGGGTCTTAGACGTGGTGAAGGCAGGAGGGCGAACATGTTTTTGCAAATTGTGTACCATCAGATAATGTCAAGTAGATGTACATCGTATCCAATAATGGCATTTTCAACGGGCGGCGGCGCAACAAACACTTTTGGGTAACAAAAACCCTCATTTAAAAATGGAAACCAAACATAGATTTAGATTTAAAATATGGATATTTTGAGTGATGCAATAATTTGTCACAAAAATATAAATTCCGAATGCTATCGGATTCTGTTGTAGACTTATTTGGAAAACAGTTTCCAACTGTACGTATAAGCTGTTTGGGTCGAAAAAGGCTTTTGGTTTTTGTCGTATAACAAGGATCTGCTTTATACATAGTATCAACCGATATCTTGTTTTGTTGCAGTCCAATATAATTGCTGTTTTTTGGTTTCTCCATCAGAAATTTGTTTCTCAGCATGTAATGTACTCTGTAATATAAATTTATGTTTATTTCAGGATGGTACAACACCAAGGTAGTATCAGAAGTAAATGCACACTTGGAGGTAAATTTCTAATGCAATAGATCCTTGACATTTCTTGATAGTACCAATTGCGTTTTAGCCTTATTTGTCCTAGTTGGTGTGACATAAAGAAATTTTCGCAAATAAGATTAGGCCCTTTTACTCCATGGAATAAATCAAAAACAACTCTAATACCTTGATGTTGCTCTCTTACTTCTCCAAGTGGCGTGGCAATATATGTCTGAACATTACATACATATGACGACTCATTATCAAATAAAACCCAAAATTTTAGGCCATATCGTGCCTGTTTATTAGGCATGTACTACCTAAATGGGCACCTACCTTTGAATCCAACTAATTTTTCATTTGGATTCAACGATGATGGCAAGATTTCTCCCACTTATCCCAAAGTTCTCTACTTTATTACGAGCACTTCTTTCATTGCGCGTAGTATCAAATCTAAGAACCCTCGGGATTTTTAAAAGCATTTTAAAGACAGTGTTGCCTAAAAAATACTATGTTCTTTGCCATCATACCATAAAATTTCTGTTGATTTGTTATGAGATTTAAAAACACCAGACAAAACTAGTAAACCAAGATATTCATGTAAGTCTTTCATACCTAAATCTTTACACTTTTCTCTATAGACACACAAGTTTCTAGATTTGTGTTTTCTAAAATTTGTTTTGAATTGATGGCGTCAAAATGATGTAATTTCTATTTATATTTGAGAAATAGCATATCTAGTAGATCCAGGCGTAGATATGTGACATTTTGTGTAGAAAATCTTTTTTGAGCACTGGGGTCCTAAAAACTACTCAATAGTTTTGTCTTTAGACAAAATAGTTTAGGAATTTACGGTTTCTGACTCAAGTTCTTCTGTTCCCGACAGGTGATCTCCAAACTCAGAACATTCCTCTTCACTTGATGGTTTACATCTATCAGATGAATTTGGCAATTTACACGATTTTGCGCCAGGTTCATCAATTGTATTTTGCTTTGCGTCAAAGCAGCTGACGTTTGATTTTCTAAACATTTGTTACAGATTTGTTTTTATATAAGGGGGTCAAGTGTACGTACAACAAAGCAATGTGAAAATAAAAAAAGAGATAATTATAAGATATAAGATAATTTGGATTGTAGTGAAACAAAACGTTATTACACCTTTCAGGATGGGAAAATGCTGACTCCTTGATAATCCATATTAAACACACACCACGCAAATTAGTAGAGTCATTTTATAGGATTCCGTGACCATTTTGTTCCTACCTTTCTTTTATGATTGATTTGACTAATTTAGACCTTTCTAATGAAAATAAGCTTCTATGCTTTTTTAGATGTGACCGCTAACTCCGCTACGGCGCCATTTTCAAAATGGCCGCCAACGTTATTTTTGAAACGGTAAAAGTGCATTATCTCTATTTCTAAATAAGTTACAAAGGTAAATTTGGTGTCATTTTCAATGTAATTCAACATGATAAACCCATTGGATTGGTTATTTTTAAGATTGTAATATAAATTATCCTGATTTGGACACCTAACATGGTTACCGCAGACATCTTCGACGCATAATAATTACTTTTTATATCCAATTCGATTCAAATCAATCTTATAGAGGAACGAAATGGCAATGGGTTCATAAGAAAAACATAGTTTATGTTATGTAATAAACACCCTCTGTTTATTCTTTCAACATTTATTATTACCTACAGTTTTCATAAAAATAATAGGCAACTCATATATAATTCAAGTTTCACTTTCGCTATATGAATCACTGCTATCAGAATCGTTGCTTTCGGTACCATCCTCACTGTTACTGTCATTGTCACAAATACTATCGTTGTCGTGTGGGTCTACAGTAAGGCAGATGGACAAGGGGAGTTCTGGCAGAGTATGCCGCACAAGTAGACATACGCCGTCTCTGGAGATGCCAACCATGACCGATCGGTGAGGGGTGATTTTGGAGCCTGTATTCCTTCTGCAAATATGTGAGGTAGTTCGCACGCTCCAAGTGAGGACGTAGACTATCAAAATCGGGTGCAATGTATTTTTCCTCTTCATTTTTCGCCACTTTGCTGCCCTCACTTCTGCTAAGGTGGTACTTTTTGCGTCACAGTAGATGTAGCGAATGACAAATTTCTCCAAATCCTCAAGGACCTCTTTTGAAGCCGGAAGCTGTCGACCACATGATGCTAGCAGGTTATGTGCCTCTTTAGAACTCAGGAGGCGATTTGCAATAGCCTTCTTACCTGCTCCATAGAACCCAGAGTTGTGGTCACATCCAGTAAGCACATGCAGTGGGATGATTGATGCAGCCATTTCCTCATTGCATAAACATCGGGCAATGATCAGTTGGTGTTTTCGTTTAATACATAGGAGCCCTGATGTGTGCTGAGAAACATATGCTGCCTGAACATAGTTGTCAGTGTCCTCAGTATCCAGAACGACAGCCTCTGTGTAAGCTTGTGAACGGAGCACACTGTACGTGGTGAACATAGCTGTGTCGGCCTCTGCTTGTGAACAAGCCAACTCTTGTACAATTTTGCCTGTAGTCAAATTATACTGCATTGCCACATACCGTGGAATAGATGATCTCAACTTTGGTTGTAGCCGCAGCAGTGCCAAATGCAGATTGTAAGAAGGTCTGTAGGCGGATCTTGTTACCTGGGCTACTGAGCAGAACATTGAAATCTTTTAATGCAGGAAAAGTTTCTTCTGCCCCTCATGTACACATTGTAAACGGTCTTGCTCTTCTGGCGTTGCATGCGTTCACTATCTTTATGGTGTGTTGTTGGATCATATGCATCATTTAAACAAATTATGGGGCTCTCGCGTGCTTATGTCTTGTCAGCACTATACGAATTACCTTCTCTGCATAATCTCCCCAGGTGAAGTTGGTACCATCCCCCTCTCCTGTCCTCAGGTGTGGGAGCAGCCATGTGCCAAATAAGACCCATATCAATAGATAGATGTGTACACGTCAGGCTCTGGCATAGGTGTCATTGTAAACACTTCAAGAAGCTTTGATTTTTGCACTTTGCGCATCGTTCCATTAGCGTTGAAGATGGAAAGACACTCTTCTGTAACCCGATGCTGTAACACATTTTCAAGTTTGAGCGTCCCACTATTTTCGACTAGTGTGAGAACCGCAGCCAAGGCTTTAGATTCCATTGACTCAGTCCTTCCCTTCAGATTTTCACCATCTACCTTTTCCACTATTTGAGTTGCAAAGTTCTGACGTTTGTTAAGCGGGATTCGGTCATTCAGAGACTTGATTTTGGAAAACACTCCTCTTTCATGAATTCATTCACTTTCTTGCGCCATCCACCTTTGCAGATTTAAAGTCAGCTGCGAGCACTTCTGAAGCAGGTATTCCTGATTGTAAAGATTGAAGAGTTTGGTTGGCATGGTTAAACGGATTACAATTGAATTCATCAAGACAAGCACACATATCTTGAATAGCTTGTTCATCTTTCTTTAGTTTACTGAATGAGCAATCCGCATGCTTTCCACGAGCATGTTCTTTGCAGTTAGCATGTTGAAGGACACTTGCCCTCACCCGGTTAACATTATTCACATTGCGGGTGTTTGAAAGTAGTTGCTTTTCGTTGTTAAGAATAGCCAGCCAACCGGACTTCAACTTGGAACCTTATTCATTGTTGACTCGATCCAAATGTCAAGAGCGACACAAGAGTACGGGTTGCCAGTAATAGACTGTGGAAACAGACCACATTCCATGAATTCAGCCTGTTCGGCATCAATAGTGTCCAGCACAGTTGTGAAATCGGGAAGATACCTACCATACCTGTTGTTATCATATACTTGCATCCACGGAAGCATTAGTTTGAGCGAAGACTTGAACTCCTTCCAGTTTCTAGTTCTCAGAGCGTGGATGTTTTGAGTCAAGATTTCTACCATCTCTAAGAAAGATATCCAGTATTGAGCTTGCTGGGAACCCTCGTAGTCATTGAAGAGAGTGTCAACAAGACCTTTCATCTCTGCGTTGCATTCTAACTTGGTAAATGCTTCTTCAAGTTCTACAACTTGCACACTGTTCTGTTGTCTGAGGATGGCAAGGAAAGATTTTATTTCCTTGGAAAAGTTAGCACAATCAAGCTTTGTTTTAAAGCTTTGTATAGCAGCACCTCATAGAAAAGCCTCAGGCAACGAACCCCACGTTTGAAGTGTTTTCCGCGAAGTGCTTGATCAGACAGAACCTTCCGCAACAACACCTGCTGCCACCAAAACATCTGAGATCCCAGAACCTTTGAACCTCTTGTAGATGGCATAGATGAATGACATTTGTATGTGAAAGGGTCCCATGAATGGCAATATGTTTTTAAACAGTGCTGCATTCTCACTTTTTAATTCTAGCATAAGAACATAAACAGGATGGTCGCCGACAATGACCGAGAATGGCATTTTTTCTCAATGATTGATTTTGCTAGTTTACACATTACATCAAAAATAATTGTCTTACTTGGTGGGTCAGGATAGGTCATATGGTATATTGCTCGAACTTTTCTCAGCTGCTTTAGACATGTTAGCACTAAACCCAGAAAATCCAGGAACAGTTTGTTCTTCTGGCTTCGGTCTTGTTAGGTCATTTTGGCACCTTACCAGAGCATGGATTACGCCCCGTATCCTCTGAGCAGAAGTATGATTTTCTAGTTGCTTTCTAATAGGTGGCTCTCCACGCTTTATTGTTTTGTACGGGGTAATCACCCGCATTTCACTTCCAAGCTGTTTCAGAGTGGTCGAGAGAGTTGAAGCTAGTTTAGAACTATAAGTTGGTCTATTCCCCATCATTCTCAGAATTAAATTCAGTGTGAAAGGAATCTGGTTGCACAAACATTACATTGGTGCGGTGTGGCTGGCCGGCGCCTGTCACTGTGTCGCTTTTGAAATCATCATTGTCCACTATTGCAACCGCAGGCTTTCCCTCAGCAAGCTCAAAAGGACAATTCAATGAGCGCTTAAGATCGTTGACTACCCAGAAATCTCGCAGCATTAATACGTCATTGTAACTGATACCCAAACCATCTTTGTGGATTATGTCGACTACCTCTCTACTCTTGCTCATTCCATGCAGCATAACAGCAATATTTGTTTGGAATGCAGTGCGTTTCCCAGTGATGTAGCTTGTAATAATTGAAGCAATCGTGCGTACAGTGGCACTGTTGTCAACAACTTTCATGTTTGGATTTTTCATCCAAGTTATCTGCTTCAATAGGAACTTACTCAAGTGTTCTTCTCTCTCCAACTCGTGGACGTAAGGGGGCCAAGGTATAGTAGTTTTGCTGAGGACATCCTCTTTCAGTCGTTCTGCAAGATTTAGTGCTAACTGATCGTTGCTGACACCCAGAGAAGATATTGCAGCTGCAACATATGTACCTCCTGCAGTGGTGTCATACACCAATTCACTCACATTCTTTTGACTGCGTTGATGAAATCCAATACTCTCGCCAAATTCTTTGCTAAGAAGCTCTTTCAAGTAGCTCGACTTGATGGAAGGATTATGCCGGAAATTGGAAATGATGCGTGTATATTCATTCAGAAGACCTTGCAGTGTGCGGAATTCATGATCTTCAAAGATGACTTGACGAACATGCCTGAAGAAAATTGTTTGTGCTTCTCGAACGTTCACTCCCTGAAGATGCTGCATAGTTTCATCTGTAAAAGATTTGATGTCACTGACATACTTGCGCCAGCACTTGCGGTGGTATCGAATTTCGATTCCAAAAACTGTTTGAGCATCAGGGATGGAGTTTATAAGAGTGTCAAGTCTATCTCTCATGGATAGGTCCTGCAAACTGACAGTGTGCAACCTGAACTTATTCCAAGCATCTACCGTTGACAGAAGCAGTAGTTGTGTATCCCGATGAGGACTTTTAGAATCTGCAGCTTTCATACACCATACACAACGTGTTTTATCGTGAACGCGACCTGTGTTGGAGCGTAGTTTTTTAGGCGCACTAGCTCCTAATGTGGACACATTTCTTAATTTTGAGACTTCTACATTCTCCCGAAATTTTACTTCAGATTTGTTTTTACGTCTCTCGGCTTGTAAGAGTTTGTAATTGCTGGATAGCGAAGTGTAACATGAATTGTGCATATAGTGACCTTTTGGTCCTTCCTCCCAGTTCACAGAGCAATAAACATTGCCAAAACGTCCATTCCTTCCCATTTTTAGCTTTTTCCTGCATTGAGGTCCACTTTGTAGACGTAATACTATCCAAACTATCACTGGAAGAACAAGCCTTTTCACAAAGTAAAATACATTCCTTTTCGTTCGGCTGTTTGCGTTTCAGTTGGACACTTTCAACCCGTTTGTTTGCTGCTTGTTCTGCCATTGTCAGGTTCCTCTAAAAAATACACTGCACTCACACACTAAAACACACCAGAAAACAAGAAACACTATAAAATCCACTTACCGTAAGTCTTTTATATATGAAATGATATTAGAAGAAAAGAAAATGACTACACTATATGCTATACATTAATATAATACTGAATATTTGCGCTAACCGCGAATAACCTTTGAGTACAACACCAGATTCACGTGTTGTGTTACTTTGCGCGCAGACACGTACCGAAGTAACACAGCACGTGAATCTGGTGTCTAGATGGGCGCGGAATTCCAGTGAAAGTTTAAGTATGTGTAAAAATATATTGAATTTGTCTGGCATAATTTCACTTTCTTATGAACCCAGTATATAAGATTGATTTGAATCGAACTGGATATAAAAAGTAATTATTATGCGTCGAAGACGTCTGCGGTAATCATGTTAGGTGTCCAAATCAGGATAATTTATATTACAATCTTAAAAATAACCAATCCAATGGGTTTATCATGTTGAATTACATTGAAAATGACACCAAATTTACCTTTGTAACTTATTTAGAAATAGAGATAATGCACTTTTACCGTTTCAAAAATAGCGTTGGCGGCCATTTTGAAAATGGCGCCGTAGCGGAGTTAGCGGTCACATCTAAAAAAAGCATAGAAGCTTATTTTCATTAGAAAGGTCTAAATTAGTCAAATCAATCATAAAAGAAAGGTAGGAACAAAATGGTCACGGAATCCTATAAAATGACTCTACTAAATACATATAAACAACCTGCTACTAAACGTGGCAGTTACAAATGAAATGAAAGATGCAGGGTGCAATAGCCAAATGTCCAAGCTCCCAGTGCTTTACTTAAATACTAAACAAGGTGCTACAAATGACCCGGGTCCACAAATACAAGTTTCAACTTGTAATGATGTTTACGTATTCGGGACAAAAATGACCAGAACATCTTATGTGTATAAATTTGAATCTTAGTGCTCTAAAAGAAATACGTTAAGTGTAATTCTGGAACCACTTTTACTTTGGGTCGAAAATGACCCGAAGAACGCAGTAAGGTTAATACATAGCATATTTACAATCTATTGTTTACGAACAACAAGTAAATGGTATCACATTTGACTAACCCAACTAACTATTATAACTGTGTCATCAGCGGAGGTGGCTGTAGTTGTTGCCTTCGTTGTTGGTAAATCACCTTGTACAAGGTGTCCGCCGGGAAGGTATACTACTTTTTTTGCCGCCATTTTGGTAAACATTACTCTTGACAGTTCATATTTGGCAGTCGTGAAGTAGAGACGTGGCAAATTTATTATGGAAAAATATTCGGTAAACCATAATGAGTGACGAGGCACATTTTCATTTGAATGGATATGGGAGTAAACAGAATAGTCGGTTCTGGGCAATGGAAAACCCTCAAATTATTCATCAGTTACCTTTACATCCATTAAAAGTGACAGTTTGGTGTGTAATTTAGTCAGGAGGAATCATTGGACCTTATACTTTGAAATTGAAAACGGCGTAACGGTAACTGTCAATGGGGAGCAATATCGTGATATGTTTGAAAACTTTTTAACGCCACAACTGCATGATTTGGGCTTGATTAGCATATGGTATTAACAAGACGGTGCCACATCGCATACAGCCAGGATTACAATGGAATTACTGCGAGACCTCTTTTCACAACAAGCTATTTCAAAAAATGGTGATGTTGATTGGCTTCCACGGTCGCTTGATTTGACTGCTCCGGACTTCTTTTTGTAGGGTTTATGCAAACAAACCAGAAACGCTGGAGCAACTCAAACAAAATATTCGTCATGAAATTAATGAAATACCGCGTGAAATGTGTGAGAATGTAATGAAGAATGTGCTCAAAAGGGCTCGCATTTGTGAGGCTAACAGAGGCGGACATTTATCTGATTATGTGTTCCATACATAATTGCCGACATTATATAAAACATTTAGCAATAAACTCCATTCTCTTTCATTTAATGAAAAATTATAAACAAACAAAGTAGTATACCTTCTTGGCGGACACCCGGTATATAATACTTAGACGCAGTTCAATTCTTCAATTCAATTCGTCACTACACTATACAGGTTTATACTGATCTTGTGGGGCACCATACATAACACTTACATCACAATACAATATTTAAAATGTACCATACGAATAAATAAATAAATAAATCCTTGGTTTAGTTTGACTACGTCATCTGCTTTCCAAATGGGAATTGAGGGTTTCGAGTAGTGACTTGGTAATGTTATCACCCAGATACCACACTTTATCAAGAGCTTGCTTTATGTCCAAAGGTATTTAAATATTTTCCCGGTTTTTGGATTAGTATTATTTTAGCTATTTTCCACTGTTTGGAAAAGTATTTCAGACGTAGGATAGCGTTGAATATGAATGTCAATGTTTTTAAACATTTTGTTGAAGTTTTTTGTAGTACTTTTCCCAGCCTGGTGCCTTTTTGGGATGTATTTTTGTTAGATTGGTTGTTTCTACTTCCAACATTTATTTTTGTATCTACTGGAGATCGAGTTAATTGGACAAACTTCTTGAATTTGCATTTCATGTACGTCTGGAGTTACCTTCCAGGTTCTTGAGATTTGAGCAACTTGTTCAAGATGCACTGAGTTATCCAGAATCGGTTTAAACGTTTCCTATACTACGACAGCTGAATGATCTGAAGAGAGATCGAATGATGATTGGGTCTTAGATTGTTTAAGATTAATTCCTTTTTTTAGTGCAAAATCGATGGCAATAGGTATCTTTTAAGGATCTGTTGCCCAATAAGTATGTTCGCATATTACGAGGATGTATTGATATCTAGTTAGCCTAGACCAGTTTCATGCATAAACAAAATATTGCGTTACCATAGCAACGAACAATAACTTATTAGAAGTGTCAGTGTAAAGTTTCACGTCAAAAAAGTAAAACAGAGTCACGCAATAAATTAAATGAAAAAAGATGTCCACCGAAATTGTGAAAATCGAAAATTGGAGTATCGAGCCATCATCAAGTACCTGTATTTAAAAGGGTTAAGAGGTAAGCAGATTTACGAAGATATGCTTAATACCCTTGGTGATCAATGTCCTTCGTATGCGACCGTCAAAATTGGAATGCAAGCTTCAAAAGAGGTAAATTTTCCATTGAAGATGATGACCGATCGGGAAGGCCAGTTTCTGTGCCAGTCCCCGAAAATATCGATGACATGATTTTATCAGACCGTCGAATTGGGCTAAAACGGATATCTGAAGCACTGAATATTTCATACGAACGCGTTCATCATATGGTTCACGTCAATTTGGACATGAGAAAAATTGCTGCAAAATGGATCCCCAAATGTTTGAATGTTGACCAAAAGCGTGCAATGGTAGAAGCATTTGAAAACGATGTAGACTTCTTAAACCGAATTGTTACTATGGATGAGACTTGGGTACATTTCTACGATCCAGAAACAAAGCAACAATCGATGGAATGGCGACACTCTGGTTCTCCAAGACCTAAGAAGTTTCGTGTCCAAAAATCTGCTGGAAAAGTTCTTGCTTCAGTTTTTGGGATTGCCATGGAGTAATCATGATTGATTTTTGGATAAGGGTAGAACAATAACTGGAGATTACTATTCGACATTACTGACCACTCTACGGGAAAATATTAAAGAGAAAAGACGCGGAAAGCTATCCAAAGGTGTTTTGTTTTTGCAGGACAACGCCCCTGCACACAAATCTCATGTTGCCATGCAAAAATTCGTGATTTAGGGTTTGAATTACTAGAAAACCCCCTTATTCACCCGATTTGGCTCCGTCCGACTATCACCTCTTTCCTCAACTGAAAAAAAGTTTAAAAGGTCGTACATTTTCTTCCAACAAGGAGGTAATAGAAGCTGTGGAGGTCTGGTTTGCAGAGCAAGAAGAAACTTTTTTTTTGAAAGGTCTAGAAACGTTGTAGGTTCGCTGTAATAAATGTATCCAATTAAGAAGAGAATATGTTGAGTAATAAAATTTTTGACATTGAAATTTTGTTTGGTTCTATAGTTTTTCAATATATCCTCGTACAATACATTGTAGAATAATAGTCACTAAAGTACAAAAAAATCGGCACTAAAGTAATTCATTATACGACGATTTTGAAGTTCACATTGTCGCCGGTAGAGATGTGTAAAATGTTCTTTTTCATGACGAATGTGTTTTAGTTGCAGAGGCGATAGCCGAGGAAAATAAAACACGTGAAACTTTGGTGCTTTGATACATAAATATATAACTATTTTGTCGCCAATTTGTGGCTTTAAATTTGAAAATGTAAATTTTTAAAAACTTAAAGTTTACGAAATCTATGGCTAACTGCACACAGAATTTCTACTTTAGGTGTCCATCACTTGTATAAATTTATGAATCCTAATAAGTATTTCCTAAAAACTGAATACTTTTTATAGAACAAAAGAATTTTTTTTATTAATCAAGTTTAATTGGTAATCTTTCGAAGTTGTTTTCTAGAATGAGAATTGATGACTGCAAAGTACATAAAATATACAATAAGACAGTGAACGACTTTTTAACACTTAACGAGCAGGATTTGAAAACTTTCTTGTTACTGAACCGCTAAAAGTTTATAACTGTTTTTAAAAGTTCTCCTACATTTTAACGACATTCAAGAACTGTATCTGTTAACTTCTATTACTTTTTTCATTTAATTTAATAAAAAGATAACTAATTCCTAAACTTTATCTTTGTTTTTTACCCAAGTACGTCGGATGAAGTGATTAAATTGTTTCGAAGTAGTTTTGATTACATTTAGTAAATGCAACTAACAACATTTTAATGTTATTATAGCACCTAGATTGTATAGGTGCATATTACTTTCATATAGCATGACTAATGCAATAGTAGTAATAGGTTTGCATACATTATCATCGCCAGAATGTATGTGTGTTCGTGTAGGAACAACCTGATAAACAAATTCATTAGATTAACGATATTATTATTATTATTTAAGTGTAAACTTAATTGACACCAATCCAAAATTTTAGTAATTTTTGTCATTTCGCATGTAGCCGGAAAAATTGAAGTACATTTCGTTTTTCTTTACATCTTCTTCCGTAGTTTGTTTGCAATATCCAACTATTTATTAGTTTAAAGCAGGTGACAATTGAATTAACTACGTAAATATCAATTTTTTTACAGTATTTTCACTATCTTAGTTAATGCTACCAGGTGCTACACACTGTATTATATAAACAATTAGTTGCGCGTAAATAGTTTATTACTAATTTGGATAAAGTTAGTGTTAGTTTTTTCGTTTAATTGTTACACATTTGACGATCACTTCTGCGAAGTAATTTAAAGAATTATGGAATAATTGCCCATTTACACGCGTACAGAAAAAAATTTAATGGCGTCACGTCAAAGTTTCAACTGCAAAATGTCTATTTAACTACTCCATCAGAACATAACGGAGGCGTTAAAATATAATCGAGGTTTGTAAATACGAGTTTCAATATTTTTAATAAATTGAAATATACTATTATTTATTCATGTTATAGTCATTCGAACAACACTCTTAGTTAAATTTCATGCCTGGAAAATCTTTAGATTGATTTACTAAAATTTCTTGACTGATTTGTCTTAGAAAATATTGACCAAAAACAACTCGATTTCGTTTTTATAAAATTTCATCACAGCTAGACAAAACTTTCGTAACAATTTATAGATCAAGAGCAGGGTTAAACGAAAAATTGTATTTAATAATAATAAATAATAATAATAGTTATTTATGTACCAAGGCAGTAAAGTGATTCTTTATCGGACGAGTCTGAAATTATGAGACGAGCGAGAGAAGTGAGCGAGGCGAATAACAGGCGAGTCCGATAAAGACACTTTACTGACATGGTGCATACAAAATTTTATCGCCAACTGTTTAGAATTCGGAATATAAGAAACTGAGGTATATTTAATTGCATTTTATTGAGACGAAGTAAACAGCAAATCTACTTATTATTTGTTATATTGAAATTAAACGTACACCCTGATGCATTAAAAAGTTAATCCCTGAAGTCGAAGGAGTTCCAACTGAAAACGTTTGAGGGTTATTATCTATATTGAAAATGTGCAAATCTTCTTTTTAGATTTGGTGATAACTGAGTTGTCAGTTGGATCATCGCCTAAAATTTTCTTCGCAATTTTGTTTTATTGAGCACAGATTCTTCAACATAGGACTCTGCAATCGTGTCACTTTTCCATCCTCCGTGGCGTTTCAAATTTTCTTTACTATCGCCTGCGTTGGCAAAGAGAGTGGCGGATGTTCGACGGAAACAATGTCCCGTGTAAAGTGATTGTTCTGGCAGATGCAGATATTTGGCAATTTTGTTTGGAATACTTCCGATAGTATGGATTCCAATCGGCTGAATAGTGCATTTACCGTTCCTGTAGGTTAGGAACAATCGATCGTGAGACGTGTGCTTAGGACGCAGAGATAAATATTTATTAAATAGTTCTATGGATTTTACTTTTCCTTCAAATTCTTCAGTGACTACAAATAAACGAGGCTTGTTGGTCTTTGTTTTGGGTATATGAACTACCAGAATTGTTTCTTTGTGCTCTATGTCACATACTTTTAAATTCCAAAGTTCTTCATTACGTAAAGCTCCAGCAATTCCAAATAAAACACAAACCTTAAAAAAATGCAACACTATATCATTTTGGTTTTGAAAGTTTGTACAAATTACTTTCATCATCAAGTAGATTTCGTCCGGTGCATCTAGTAAAAACGTAAGTATATCTTCTTGTGAAAGAGTTTTGGATTTCTTTGGAACATGATTCCTTGCTTTTGTTTTAAAAAGCCGTTAGTTTTATATATTCACCAATGTTGACGTCTTGCTTCACTGAAAGGGTTGCCTTAAGCATGGAATAATAGGACCACATTGAAGGGGGACAATACTTCTTTGATAAATCAGAAAAATATGCCAGTAACACGTTTTCACTATATTTCCTTATTTTGTTTCTATTGCACCACTCCATAAAAATGTTGTACTGGCGATTGTATTTTTCCCTGGATTTTTCTGGCAGAAGTTCTAAAGACGTCTCTAATGACTTCTCTTCAATTTCAGGTGGCGTGCACTGAATATCTTCCATAATTTGTTATGAATAAATTACAAGAAAACTATTATCGAGCCGTAATAGGGAGAAGCGTGACACTGACAGACAATAATAATTTTCGAATAATGTCAAAGTCAAAATACTTTACCTGACGCATATGTCACTTTACCTGACGCATATGTCACTTTACCAGACTCATATGTCACTTTATCTGCCGCGAGGCAGATAAAGTACATTATTGGTATAGGATAAGGTAAACTGTTTGTTTACTTCCGGAAATCAATCTGATAATTGACGGCTTTACTGACGGTTGGCGATAAATATATTTATTTTTACACAAAACTAAGAATTTAATACGATTAATTACAATATTATTCATTGCATAAAGATAGGAGAAAGTTCAGACAAAGCTGGCTCTTCACTCTCCCCATGAAATTAAAAATATCAAAAATAGTATCAAAAGTGGAATATAAAACCTGAAAACCGACAAAATTTAAAATAATAAAATTATAAAATTATAGAACCAATTAGTTGCGTTATTTTTGGGTTTTCAGAGCGAATAAACGAGAAAAAAATCGTTTCTTAAATTGATTGCCGATAACTGTTTATAAGACGGAGGGACACCGTTGTACAGATTTGCTACATCATAAGAAAAACAGCGTTTAAATAATGATGTACTATGTTGTGGTATAGTTATCAAGCCCCTATGACGTAAGTTTAAATTGTGAACATCTGTTCGAAACCTGATTTTATTATATAAATATCTAAATTTTTTGCAGTGTCAACAAAAGGTATAACTATATTATCAATTTTGATATCTGGAATTTTAGTAACTGCGGTAGTCTTGCCCAGTACTAGTGCACATGATTCCAACGGATGTCTGCGAGATATTTGAAGCAAACTGTCCAAATCTGCATTAATATTGTTAACTGCTTCATTAATACAATCGAGATTATCTGCGTAATATATTTGAGTATCGTCAGCATACATATAGCTACTACAATTTCTTAAATGCTTACAAAAGTCACTAACATAAAGTGAAAATAGAACCGGTCCCAAAATTGACCCCTGAGGTACACCTTTTGTGAGTTCGAGAGACTCAGATTCCTTTTGATCAATTTTTACTCTTTGAGTTCGATTACTTAAATAACTACGTAACATATTAGTTACTTCATCCCCTAATCCTAAATAATGCAGTTTAGCGAGAAGCATTTTGTGACGGAGTGTATCGAAAGCTTTACTATAATCCAAAAGTACCAATATAATTATCTTACCCAGATTAGATTCTTGTATAATGTTCTCTGTTATATGTAATAACGCGATTGCGCAGCTAAATGAAGGTCTAAATCCTGACTGAAATTCCGGTAATATTTTATTTTTGTCTAAAAATAATCGTAACTGTAAATTTATAACTTTTTCTAATAACTTTGATAAGACGGGCAAGATACTGACTGGTCTAAAATCTTTATATTCAAGTGGTTGTACGATTTTGGGTAACGGTGTTACTAGAGCAATCTTCCACTGGTCTGGAAATTGCGAGTCGAGTATGCAACTGTTGATAATGTGCACCAAATGTGGCAATATGTAAGGGCAACATAGTTCAACCATTTTAAGATTTAATCCGTCAGCTCCCGTTGCATTACTCTTCAGCGTATTAATCGTTTCCCACACGTCCTCAACATCAATTAATTTTAAGTGTAATTGATTCACTACTGCTTTATTAGATTTATAAAAATTTAATGTATTAAGATTTATATTATTATTAGGAACACTATTAACAAAATAATTATTGATCTTCGAGAATTGAGCTGTCGCAATTTCTCCGCACGCTGCCTAAATTTAACCGTTTCATCTCATTCCATATTACTTTGGTTTTTGTATTTGATAGTTTAAACTGAAAATAAGCTTTTTCTCTTGTTTAATAGCGAAATTTACATAGTTTCTAAGAGACTTGTAGTACTCAAATTTTCCCCGAGAAGGATTATTTTTATGCTTAATATTTGCCTTATTGCCTTATTACGCAGTTTTATAAACAATCTTATATGGTCTGTTAACCACGGAGCAGGTTTCTTTATAAATTTTATAGTGCACCACGGTGCATGTTTATCAAACAAAGTAACGAGATTTGGAGTGAAACTGGCAACTTTTTCATTAATTCATACAAGGGAAGCATTTGCAAATCTTGGTAGAATTTGTCAAAATTAAAATTTTTAAAGTTTCGAAAAGTACAAGAAATATTAGAACGTTTATTATTTGAGAGTGAAGCATCCCAGTACACTAACTCATGATCATATAAATGACAGTTTACACACCTGCCTGTTTTATAGGTAGTTCAGATGATACAATTATAACAGCTAGGAGAGAGTTTTTCGATAAACCAAGTCTAGTCGGCTCACTAATGGTTTGAATTAAGCTAAGAGATTGCAAAGTGTTATTAAAATATTCCGTTATGTAACTATTCGACTGAAGAAAGTCAATATTAACATCACCTTAGCATACATGGTTTTCAAACTTAAGTCGGCACTATTGCTAACTTTGTTATTATTAGAGTTACAGGGTCGGTTAAATGGGCAAACTAGTAGCATTTGATTTCCTCATCACTATGGTGAAACAGAATAAAAATCGAATATCGCGTTCACGAGTGATGTCAAATTGTTCCATTTTTTCAAATATTCTTAATCGATAGGAAATTGAATACTGAATAAAAGGTATCGTATTCTTTTTTATCCTAAAGTCAAAAATGACAGAGCTAATATCAAATCTCTTTTGGAGCACTAAAAACCATATGATTTTCAATAATGTACATCAAAACCAGTCAGCTAAATTCATATCTACAGGTACATAACTAAAGAAATTAAATCCCAAAATAAATTGTTTATTGCTAGGTAAATAAACATCAAAAAAATGTTTTGTCGTATGGTGCTTGAAATCTTCAAGCAGGTCTATATAATTAATGGTTTTAGCTCTTATTTTTGAGTAGATTTAACCAAAACAAAAAAAAATTAAAATGTGATTTTTTAACAAAAAATAAGATTATTTTTTTTACGCTTTAAAATGTTATGTTTACTGTATTTTGATAGTTACGATTAATTGGTATTCTTTCTTAACAATGAATCTCATTTCACACAAGCCGTGATGAGTGCGTATAGGTGTTAACATTAGGAGAAAAAGGATGGAGTTACCGAATGGTTGCCCAAAGACTTGGTGTGTGCCATTCCATTATCTTCAAAATTCGTCAGCGCTACAGAGAAACTGGTACTCACTAAAGAGGACCAAGGCAAGAAAGGCCATCCAAAACTACCCCCGTTAATTATAACCAACATGAGAGATTTCTTACAGCAACAACTTTTGAAATCCTACTGGTAATTGACCATCACGTAAAGTAAGTGCAGATACAATAAGGAAACGCCTTGCTGTAGACGATTTGCGTCCCGGCCACTCTTTGATCGTGCAGCATTGGCAAGCGAAATAACCTTTTGCTAGAGAGCTCATAAATTGGACTAAGAATCATTTAGCTTGTGTTTTATTCACAGATGATTTCAAATTTTGACTAAACAATAATGGTAGACGTGTGTGCGAGTGTACAGAACTCCAAATGAAGGGTGCAACATTAAAGAGACAGATCCATAATAGTGTGGGGTGGTATATCTTTAATCACCCGGACGACTTACATTGGAAATGGCGAATCGTTGAATAGCAACATGTCATCGCATTTACGTCATTTATTGGTGATGACTTTATCCTGGTGCAAGACAGTGCTAACCTCCACACTGCTAGAAATGTTACCAGATAACTTATGAAAGTTGGAATTTGGACTATGGACTGACCAGTAAGGAGTCGAGATCTAAATAGAACACGTATGGGACGCCATGGAAAAACAACTTAAAGTCCTTATGCCCCCTCCAGCTACCCTCTCCAAGTTAAATCTGAGATAATTTGAAGGAAACTTAAGACAGACTTAGAGAGTATGCCACCTCGATGTCAAGCGGTAATAAGCAGTAGAGTTGGATACACCCACTATTAGGTCAGAAATGTAAATTTAAATAAAACTAAATTTTGTTAAACGTTAAAAAAACAAAAAAAAAACGTAACAAATTCTTTTGGTTTATAAAAAGTTTCCATTCTTTTACTGTTAAATCTGAAATTATTTTTTTTAAATTTGCCATAATGAATAAATTACCTTGAAATTTCAACGTGGTGCGTTAATTTTGCGGGGTTGTGTACATTCGAGTTTGTGCTTTAAAACATGTAAAGAAGGGTAATTTTTTTTTGTATCTTTGCGATCGTGGGCATGCTTGAAAATTTGCCGAATGCAAGTTCGCAATACACTCAATTCAATTTCCAAAGGGCGCCTGTATAAAGCGAGGTCAAAAGGGTGATGTTCAAGCTTAAAATTACAAATTTTGGTGGGGAAATTGCACTCTAATAATGTGAACAGCAAATAAATAGGTTAAGTATTATGAAATTTAAGAAACCGATTAAGATATTCTTATATGAGGTGCTAACCAAACGGACCTGTTGAATTTATAGAAAATTGCAAAATAATAAATTCAAATAATCTTCGGTTA
The DNA here is from genome assembly GCA_030710515.1 of Abscondita cerata. Lineage (NCBI taxonomy): Eukaryota > Metazoa > Arthropoda > Insecta > Coleoptera > Lampyridae > Abscondita > Abscondita cerata. The sequence goes on from JALBCR010000830.1 coordinate 25,760, forward strand.
ATCTCTTTTTATCCTTTTGGTCAGAAAATAAAATATTCCATCTATCATTAAACACAAAACATTTTGTTTAGTTTCTATGAATGTCAAGAATTTTCGGTTAATATTAATGAGACTGTCAGGTAGGTATCTCGACGACCAACTTCTACCTCGTCATATAATTTATCCAATTTTAAAGCCCAAAGTCACGACTTGGCTGGACACCCTTTTGGATTATGATTCTTTGGGTGTAAACAACTGGTGTAAATGGCCTCCATGCTCTCGATGCTGAGCTTCACTTCCAATTTTGGTAATTTTAATCTTGGACACTACTCCTTTGGCCTTGCCTTAGTTAGCCAGACCTCTTTGGAAATTGAATTGAGTGTATTGCGAACTTGTATTCAGCAAATTTTCAAACATGCTCTTGATCAGGAGGGTACGAAAATATTCATTCTACTTTCACTCTCTATATCTACCTTAAACTACGATCGCCTGGAGAGAAATGAGATGTTCTTTGATATTATAACATAATACCGTATTAATTGTCCTTGCGCCTCGATCACGAGAAAAATCCGTCTGCAGGTCTCAGGTATCTATCAGAATTGTACAATAATAATCTGAATGATGAATTAATCATAATTTTATCTAAGGAAATATAATATTGTAAATCGATATTGTAGGATCGATTTTTTTTTAATTAATATTTGATTATTAACATTTAAATAACAATTGAAAAATGTCACTTCAAAATTATTTATTTAAAAGTTGTAGTATGTATGTTTAAATATTTAATTTACAATGAATTTTCAAATTGACAATTGATTTTTTAAGTATTTCCAATTTGAGAATTTGTGTTTAATTAAATATTTATATTCGGTTTCTCTCTATGTTTCTTTTATTAGTTTGTTTTGTCAACGAGATATCAACGGACCCATCCATTGAATGACGTATGCTACTCAATAATTTTTAGCACTGGCCTTATGAATCATCGTTTTACAATGCGAAACGTCGTCAAACACTAAAAACAGAAGTTCTTCTACCGATTATTTTGACTTTGAAAGGTAGAATGACATTTATTTTTTGGTAGAAAGTTTGTTTATGTTTGACATTTGCAAAATTGAACGCTAGACGCTCGAACAAAATTGGGAAATATTAAAAACTTACTTCGAAAATTAACAAGGAGCCGCCGTTACCGTCAATGGTCAGCGTTACCGTGACATGTTCAACGAATTTTTGTTTCCAAAATTGAAAAGAATGACCTAGACGACATTTGGTTTCAACAAGTCGGGCCATATGTCACACAGCCAACGTAACCATCGATCTTTTGCGCACTGTTTTTGAAAATCGAAATAACCAGCCAAAATGCTGATGTCAATTGGCCGGCTCGGAACCCTTTGAATTGTTTTCTGTGGGGAACCGTTAAGAATAAATTTTACGCAAACCATCCAGAAACAAATGAAGCTTTGAAATATGAAATCGAAGTTCCCATTGAAGAGATTCAAGCCAAAACAATCGAAAATGTACTGAAAAATTGGGTTGATCGGATGGGGTACTGACGAGCCAGTCGTGGTAGTCATATGAATTATATTGTGTGACATTCTTAAATAACAAATTTGAACCTTTCTAATACAACCAGAATTTTGAAAAAATAATCAGTAGTTTTTTTTATAGCCGATTCAAATTTAAAATTTTAAATGGCCCACCCTTTATATTAGATTAATTGTTGAAGATGACAATCACTTTTAATTATATTGTTGAAACTGGTAATGAAGTATTAAGTATTGGGTAATGTCAACAATTTTATTTGATTTCTAAATTTATGATGACGCTTTTATAAATGAAAGATAATAATCTAGAAGATAATTGAATGTTCTCGAAAGGACTTCTAGAAACACAGCGATTATTCTAATTCATTCTGGATACTCCAGTGGCGTAACATTATTTTTAAATACAAGATGAAATACTTATCCCCGCCTTTTTATTAAAGAAACTGAATTTATCATAATAATAGTAACTGTCACATTGAGACGCAATTTCTGTGCATTATTTTTAGTCACCAACAGTGACATATTGATAAAATACATCTATGCATTTTCACTAATAAAGACACATTTGGGAATAATTAATGCGCTAATATCCTATAAGGTCATAATCTCATAACCCTTTAAATAAGTCTTACGACATGTCATTGGGTCGAAATACCTAAAAACAGTTTTTGGCAAAATTAGTCTATTTTTAAAGGGTTAATATAGGACAACAGGTCTTATCTTGGGTTCAAATTGTCAGCAATTTAATGTGGTTTAATAACGCTAATAGTATTTGCTCTAAAATGTATACTTCAGGAGCTAAATGCCAAAAATTGGATGTCCGAAAAAATTTGTAGTTTTTGGGCTTTCCCGAAGTTACCACAGGGCTTTGAAAGCTGCAAAATTGAGCATGCCTAACAACATAAAAAGAAAAACCTTCTGATGCATTTTTTGCAAGGTTCATGTTTAGTTCAACTAATCTATTATTTGCGTATTGAGTGAGAAAAGTAGGTACGATTTTTATTTGGAATCTATATTTGATTAGAGTTTTTCTCTTAAAATAAGTTTCATGCTTTTTCTCCGACTACGTGAAATTCAAATATTATTTACAATGTGCATGATCAATCAGTTCTGACAATTTGTATTTTTACTACCTAGACATGCATTTATTTCACTCTACTTTATTCCTTACGGAATTGTTCCACTTTGATCTTACAAAATTTATACTTATTTTAAACCCACTTGAAGTAAAATTACTTTTATTATTAAAAATAATATGACAACTTAGCTTTAAGTTGCATTTATATGCAACCACCTACTTTCATCTAATTTTTTAAATTTTTTTTTAGTTCATCGTAAATAATGTGGAATTTAAAATGTCAACGAGGTTTTAATTGAATTGGAAATAAATTAATTTTTAATTTGATTGTGAATTTCTCATTTCTCCAGCTTCTAACGTAATTATAATTTTTCGTGTTATCTTTTTAATTTGTTGCGCCTGTTTTGAAAAAAAATTCAATCTACAATTACATTTAATTGGTTTAAGTTTAAATTAATATTACTTCATAGTTTCAGTTTACTTACTGTTTATAAATTTTTATTTATAAACTAAGTATTTTTTTGTATTTAGTATGTTTTCATTGCTATGCTATGGTATTTTACCATTTAGCTACATTTTACTAATTGAGAACCAAATAACTTCGACTATAATAAATTGTTATGATCATTTTCATATACCTCAAGAAATTAAAAATGGGGTAAGACGGTTTCTTTAAAATAAAGTTTTTATATTGTAAAGCGGGCTTACTGGTATCGCTAGTACTTCATAGCAGGTGGTTGGTAAATACTCGTATCTTCCAGCAGGAATTACCTTTGTGAATAAGTTATGCGTCACGTAACATCTATTCTTTTACTTTTTTGAGAAAAAAAACATTGAAATACAATCAATCTACGTCTTCCGTTTCAATTTTTTTCTACTAATCTACCAATTAAGTATAATAATTATTATCTAATTCTATTTTAATAATTTAGAATATGACAGGACATTTTCGACAATATTATTTAAATGCGTTTTTAAAACGTATATTGGTGCAAGCGGTTAATTTTATTGTTGAATTACTTATATTTTTAGAATTAAAAATACAAATTATATCTATAAAGTAAGTAAAGTGTTTACCGCAGAACTCTACGTCGCCTCTTTAAGCGAAAATAATATTGTGTTTTAGAAAAAAAATGGTTCAAACAAAAGCTATAGACAATAGAAATTCTAACAACTTTTGTCTCTGAACTTTTTTTTGTACAGGGTGAATCAAAAAGAATGCAAATATTATATATCAGAACTACTCATCTAAGATCTTACGGTATAAAATTTCATAAAAAATCCATAAAAAAAGCTGGAAATTATTTTCAAATTATTAAGATGGCCGCTAGGAGGCGTAGCCGCCGTCTTGAATTTAAAAATTTGATTTAGTCGTTTTTTTGCTATATTAATACAATTCAAATAAATAAATGCTTTTTATAGTTGAGGAAAATCCTTATCTTTTTTATTTAATACTTTTTTCCTATCTCTAAAAATAATGTGAAGAGGGGTTTTTGTAAATGGTTCAGTGCCAACAATTTCAAATGGCCGAACATAATTTAATGAACTTAGTGCCGTTGAAAAGACACTTTATGGTTACAATTCTGGACCGTATTTATGGTTATCGTAATTTTGGCATTTCGTCATAAGTTCCAAAATTTTTAAGAATTTTTTAAAAAATTGAAAATCTGACCGAAATATAGATTTTTTAGGTTAGTAATAAGATATCGAGGTGCGGTTTTTCACCAGCTTATTTGGGCTTAATTTTTTTAGTTTTTTTATGATTAGAAAATGATAACTTTCCATTTTAAGTTTTCCGTGAAAAATCGCAATTTCCGTGATAATTTCGAAAAAATGCCCCTAGCGGCGACATCCAAACTACGATGACCATAAATACGGTCCAAAATTGTAACCAAGGAAAGCTCTTTTCAACGACACCAAGCTCATTAAATTATGTTCGGCATTTTGAAATTGTTGATTTGTTTACAGCATTTTCAAAGAACCTTCCTTTATTTTTAGAGATAAGCAAAAAAAGTATAAATGAAAAGATGAGATTTTCTCAACAAAAAAGCATTTATTTATTTGTTGAGTTAATATAGCGAAACAGACAAATACAAATTTTAAATTCAGAACGAGGTTGCCCTAGCGGTATCTTAATAATTTAAAATAATTTCAACTTTCTTATGCCACTACTTAAATTTTAACGCAATTTTCTACATAGTAGTCTCTGAGATATAACACTTTCATTTTTTTTTTACCTTATAATTAATATTTTGAGATATTTTGTACAATTAGTGTCACGTGATTGTTATATATCAGTAATTACTTATTGGATCAAAAAAATAATTTAAACAAAAAAGTGTATAATTAAATTATAAACAACTTTTATTTGAAACAAAAATGTGTAAAATAGTTATTTTCGTAACAAGTGTCGAAAGTTGCAAACATCGTGCGAGTGTTGATAGCTAAACGAGTTCGAAGCGTAGTGTAGCATGAGCGGTTCTAAGCACGAGCACAGATATTTGCACTTGCGTACGAGTCAGGAACACTATTTTTTAGATGACTACAATACAAAATTACGTTCTAAGGGCAGTGTTAATTGGATGATACATTCATCGCTCAACATTTTCCATAATTTGAAGATTTTAAATGCGAAAACGATTTTAGTTTTTATTTTACTGTGCTTCAAATAAATAACATGTCAAATTCGATGGACGTTTACTTACTTGATTAAGTGGTAAAATATTGACGCGAAGGTCGTTCTAAGCGTAACTAAGACGATATGAGTGTAAACTATTAACTTTTGAGATCAACAGTTTTGTAAGAGTTATGAATTTTTTATCGCAACTTTGTGTTGTGATATGGTTACTTTCGAGATAGTCGTCTAAAAAGAATATTTTTCTAAATATTTCAAAAATTCGAAAATAATGTGTGGGTTAACGGCCTTTTTAGGTACATAGATTATGCCTAAAATCTAATCAGATCTTCAGAATTATAAATAAGGTCTTTGTACAAAGTTTCATAAAAATCGGACGGCTGGTTTTCTTGGAATCTTGAAAAAGTGGAAAAAAAGGGTGTTAAAATTTTGAATCACATAAAATGTAACTTTTTTTATTTAAATATAACCTTTATTCTTATAACGAACACAAAACATATACGTATTTAAAAATTAATAATGGGAATGACCTCCCTGATTTTCAATACATTGTTGAAGACGTCAACCCATTGACGCTATTAAGTCTGTGGCGGCTAGGGGTTAGTTCTAGGCGCCGGTTTGCATCAGAGAAAAACTACGTTGAGTTTGCGAATACGAGTTTATTTTAACTTACAATAACCGCGCTGTTAGTTGTTTAATGTTAATGCGTTTGCTGCGAGAGCGGAATGCGAGTAAGCGCCATATAGAACGCGGAACTGCTGGGATCGCACTAGTCACTTTGGTTACTACGCCGTATCGTACTCTGTGTCTGTCTTCTGTTGACTCGTTCGCCTCATTATATACCGTCTGGCGTGTTGGGATGCTTAGCTTGCAAGGTTACAATAATTCCTTGCGAACGTAGCATTCTTTGTTTGTTTATACTTCCGCAAAATACGGACGCGGAAATTGCTTGTGCATGCAGTTCCTATATGGGTCCCCCTTGGTGGGTAAATCCACGATAAAACGGAGCTGGTGGGCAAAAATGTTTAATTTTGCGTATGCTTTACCTTGCCGCTTTATTATTTTGCGTGCGCGCTTAATGCAGGCGCTTGGGAAAATGAACGTGTCTTCCGGACTTTGTTATGGTGTGTGGTGTTCGTTTGGAGGCGGTGTCTCCTTGATGATCCGTGGTGGGCGAGGTTGTCCTTGAAGTTTGCGTCGTCTGCGTGTGGTTCCCTTCTACGTAGGCTGGTTTCGTGCGGTCGATGGAGACGGTCGTTTCGCGATCCCTTATTTTTAACGTTAAGGTTTTATCTCCTCGTTTTAAAACGGGAATGGTCCCTCGTACGGTTGTTCGAGTGGCGTCTTTACTGCGTCGCGTCGAACGAATACCTGTTGGGCCGTTTGTAGGTCTTTAAAAATGAATGTGTTTGGTTTGGCGTGGTTTTGTTCCAGCTGTGGGGCTTAATTCTGCGAAGTAGCGTTTGAGGTTCGTTATGTAATTTATCGGGTCCGTTGCGGGCGTTTGTTTTGGTACTAGGAATTCGCCAGGGAGTCTCAGGGGTTCGCCGTATACCAGTTCGGCTGCAGATGAGTTCAGGTCTTCCCTCCATGCTGCTCGTAGTCCTAGTAAAATCGTTGGTAGTACGTCGGTCCACTGTTTCGTTTCGTGGCAACGGATGGCGGCTTTGAGGTGGCGGTGGAAACGCTCCACCATCCCATTCGATTGCGGGTGGTAGGCCGTTGTTCGCAAATGTGTGGTGCCGAGGAGTTTGTTGAACTGTTTGAACAGTTGTGATTCGAATTGTCGCCCTTGGTCTGTGGTTATTCGCAGCGGGACACCGAAGCGTGTGATCCATTCGTTGTAAAACGTGCGCGTGATTGTTTCGGCTTCGATATTTTCGATTGGGTATGCTTCGGGCCAGCGTGAAAATCTATCGACACAGGTGAGGCAGTAACGTTTGCCTTGCGATATGGGGAGCGGTCCCACTATGTCGATATGAATGTGCTCGAAACGTGTGGATGGGTTCGCTATCGTTCCGAAAGGTGTTTTTACGTGTCGCGTGACTTTGATCGTTGGCATTGTATGCATGCGCGTGTCCATTGTCGGCAATCGGCGTCAATGGATGGCCAAACGTAACGCTGTTGACGAGCTTTGTTGTGGCTTTCGTTCCCGGGTGCGCCAGATTGTGCATTGTGTTGAAAATGTGCTGGCGGTGGGTTGTAGGGACGAAAGGTCTGGCGTTGGCGGTGGACAGATCGCAGTATACGGCTGTGTCCGTGTTGGGGAGAATCACTTTTTTAGTTGGAGTGAATTCCCTAGACGCAGGTGCGTTTGCAGATCATTGTCCGTGGCCTGTGCTTTTGCGAGACTTTCGAAGTCGATCGGGGCTGTGGCGATTGTTTCGATGCGGGATAGCGCGTCCGCAACGACGTTCTCCGTGCCCGAGATGTGACGGATGTCTGTTGTAAATTGGGATATAAAATCTAGGTGACGAAATTGGCGGGGGAACATTTGTCCGGCTTTTGGCGGAATGCGTATACCAGGGGTTTGTGGTCCGTACGAACAGAAAATTCTCTACCTTCAACCATGTGTCTGAAGTGTTTTATGGCTTGGTAGATCGCTAGTAATTCTCTGTCGTAGGTCCCGTACTTTCTCTCTGCGCTTGAAAGTTTCCTGGAGAAGAATGCGAGTGGTTCCCAGTCGTCGTCGATGCGTTGTTGGAGAGCGGCTCCGATTGCGTTATTTGAGGCGTCAGTGACTATGGCAAGGGTTGCTCCGGGTTCGGGGTGTGCGAGCATCGTGGCCTGTGCCAGTCTTTCTTTGCAGGCATCGATCAGCTTCGTTTGCTTTGGTCTGCCATTCGATTGGTTTTGCGCCTTTAATGTTGCGTTTGAGCAGGTCATTTAGCGGTGCCTGCAGTTCGGCAATTCCTGGTATAAATCTCCTGTAGAAATTTATCATGCCCAAAAATTGTCTCAATTGTTTGGCCGTTGTCGGCGGGGAAATTCCTGATTGCGTCCACTTTGTCCGCCGGTGGTGTCGTGCCCTTGCTCGAGACTTGGTATCCGAGGAAACGTGCGTTCGTGACGCCTAAGTGGCATTTCGTTGGGTTAATGAGTATCCCATACCTCTGTAAGCGCGTGAACAGTGTTCGTAAATGGATTTTGTGCTCGTCTTCGGATGTGGAGGCTACGAGTATGTCGTCGAGGTAGGTGTAACAGTAGTCCAAACCTCGGGTTACCTCGTCGATAAAACGCTGAAAAGTCTGGCCGGCGTTTCGTAGTCCGAAAGACATGAAGGGGAATTCGTACAGTCCGAAAGGTGTCGTAATTGCGGTTTTCGGAATGTCTTCATTTGCAACTGGGATTTGGTGATATGCTCGTACCAAATCTATTGTCGAAAATATGGTTTTTCCTCGGAGTCCTTGCGCGAAGTCTTCTATGTGGCACGGGGTAGCGATCAGGGATTGTTCGGGCGTTGAGGGGCCTGTAGTCTCCGCAAGGCCTCAGTCATGGCCGTTTTTCGGTGCCATGTGCAGCGGTGATGCCCAACTGCTGTCTGACGGACGAGCGATGCCCGTGTCGACCATGGACTGGAATTCATGTTTTGCAATCCTCAATTTGTCGGGTGCAAGGCGGCGTGGTTTGCAAGTTATTGGTGGCCCTGGAGTGGTTCGGAATGTAATGCTTCGTTTCGTGTGTTTGGCACGTGCGGTGCGCCCGAAGGCTCGTGGATCTCGGGAAATTCTTGAGAATTTCGTGGAACGGTGTCGCCCTGAGATTTCGCGTATCGTAGGCCGTTCGTGGTCTGAGGTCCTCCAGTGGCTCGTGATATGTTTGTTAACGGGTCGGTGATCCTATTGTTGTGGATGTCCACCAGCAAGGCGTAGTGGTGCAAGGAAAGTCGGCTCCGATTATGGGGGTTCGTTACAAATCTGCTATTATAAAACGCCAGGTGAAAGATCGTCGTAAGCCTCAATTGAGGCTGAGGGTTGTGAAACCATATGTCGCGATGTTGGATCCGTTCGCTGCTGTCAGCTCGTATGATGTTTTGTGTCGTGGTCCGTTAACTAACTTGGGCGGAAAAACTGAGACGTCCGCGCGCGGTGTCCACTAGGAATCTTTGTCGTGTGGCCCGCTCGTGCAAGAAGAGGCGGCGCGGGGTTATGTTGAGGCTGTCGTTGACCATGCGTTTATCGACTGCCTTATCCGTTTCCCCGAAGGAAATCACACGGTTCGCGGCATTTTCTCGCTCGGCCTTTGAAAACTCTGGTGGTACCAACATGTGGCAGTGTTATTGGGGTCGTAATTTCGATGTCGATCTCTCGAATTGGAACGGCTTCGAGATGGTGGTCGTGATTGTCGGAACGCGGGTTGCCTGTTGCGTCGGGGTTCGGCGTCCATAGCGTGGGGTTCGTGCGTCGCACGTATATATACGTTTTTGAATGCGAGCGTCTCGTTTAGGCGTCGACATAGTCACCGCTATTTTATCGAGGTCGTCGTGGGTCTGCGTTGCAGAATCGTGCCTGCATCGTTGCCGGTAAACGGTTGGAGCCATAGGGTTCGTAGGAAGTCGTCAGGGATGGTGCTCCCACCGAGGTTTTTCAGGTGTCGGTGAACTGCGATGGCTTGCGGTCGCCGAGTTCCTCGCCTTCAAGCTAACTCGCTGTATCTTTTGCGATTTCGATGCGCTGAGGCGGCTGGACTAGTTCCCTTTTGAGGGTGTCGTATTTGCCCTCGGTCGGCGGTGATTGAAGGATGTCGCGTACCTCCGTGGCATGCTTGGTATCTATATTGGCGATCACGTAGTTATATTTTGTTTCGTCCGCGATGATCCCAGCTAAAGCGAATTGGCCTTCGATTTGCAGGAACCACATGAGAGGGTCTTCCGGCCAAAATGGAGGATGCGTACGCCTACGCGTTCGATTGCGGGGGTCGTTGTAGGCGTCGTGAGGTTCGCGGAAGCGGTTGCGATTGTGGGGGCCATTTTCGTTTGTTCGCGGCAGCCAGTGTGATCTGATGTCGTCTCGAAGATTACACTGTCGCTTGTGCCTGGGCTTGGTGGCCGCGCGGTTTACCTTCCTCTTGTGAAATGCGCAGAGGTCCTTTTGCGGCGAACGGATGATGATTAATACCAATAATACGACGGTGATTGTGTGGAGAGTTTCGGCGGTGCTTAGGGTGGCAGATGCGCTGCCGTTTGCGTTCTGCACGATGATCTTCCTTAGGATTCAGAACCTCCCATTACTCGTATGTGCGTCGGAGTCTTTACCAGTGTTTGGCGGCGAACAGGACGATCACGAAAAATATGATGATGGTCGTCACTGGATAAGACGTTGCACCGTTGTTTCTGAATTCTGCGGTGAAGTGCTTCGAACGGTGACCTTTCTCTGATCAAATACATCACGTCGGGGGTCACCACTGTGGCGGCTAGGGGTTAGTTCTAGGCGCCGGTTTGCATCAGAGAAAACTACGTTGAGTTTGCGAATACGAGTTTATTTTAACTTACAATAACCGCGCTGTTAGTTGTTTAATGTTAATGCGTTTGCTGCGAGCGCGAATGCGAGTAAGCGCCATAGGAACGCGGAACTGCTGGGATCGCACTAGTCACTTTTGGTTACTACGCCGTATCGTACTCTGGTCTCTGTCTTCTTGTTGACTCGTTCGCCTCATTATATACCATCTGGCGTGTTGGGATGCTTTAGCTTGCAAGGTTACAATAATTCCTTGCGAACGTAGCATTCTTTGTTTGTTTATACTTCCGCAAAAATACGGACGCGGAAATTGCTTGTGCATGCAGTTCCTATAAGTCTATTGTCTCCCACGCATTCGTAATAGCTGTAATTAGTTGATCTCGGTTTGCAGTTACAAAATTTGGCCCTTGTTGTCCCCTTATGGTAGCAAAGCATTCGAGCCCAAACGTTTTCTATGATACTAAAAATCTGGGCTCTTTGCAGACCAGGGCAATACTTGCGTTACCTTTAAAACAAAACATAAAAATTATGACAATTCTACAAATAAATCAAAATGATGATTGTATAAACCCTAGAAGTATACAGACGCTATCAAAATCATTGAAATTAATTGGTTATATTTTTTTCGACATTTTTACAATAACATTTGATTACTATTCAACTACTTACTAATAAACACAATGAATGATTGGATGAGTCAGGAATTCAATACTTCTAAGGATATAAAATTACTTTTCTAGTTCTAGTCATTTAACAAATTATGAGTAAAGACAACTTACTTATTGAAAATTAAAGTACAATACTGAAGGTTTTATAACATTTTCTATAATGTTTAAATATATTTCAGAATTATGGCGACCATCGATAACCCAGCAAACTCCCGGTTTGCGCGCGCTTACCCAACCCCACACGTTAACTGAGAAATAGCCACTACGCATTCTTTCCGTTCGGAATACTTTTACGGGCCTATCGTTACTACTATTAAATGTTTTGCATTGCTAAAAATTACTTTATTCCAAAAGTGTAGTGATTCATTTACATATCCTTTTGCAAATTCCAGCCTGTGCCTAATGTTGTCTTGACTTTGGACCTCTTTACTGGCGGCGTTATACTTTCGAATTCCCACTTCCTTTAACCTCTTTTGAGCAAATCAGGTAAAATCGATTATCTCCGAAAAGGAAGAAAGTAGGTATAGAGACATTTTAAAGAACATACATTATTTGTTATCGTACAATTCAAAAATAGAAAAAAATCCGTGCTGTTCCATTTAAAATAACCTAACTTTGATGTAGTATGCGTTTTTGGAGCACCCTGTACAATCCAAAATATTTTAAAAATGCGGTCTCAAATAATTTTAATATGGTTTAACATTTCTAATATTACTTGTTGTTTTAAAGGTACAAAACAAATTGTTGGTAATGCCCCACTCTGTGTATAGCATCCGATCAATTTCAGGCCCCATTGCTGACAATCCGAGACAATCTGCGCTTTCAAACCTGCACTAAAATGAGGAGGTATTTTTAAAACACTAGCAATTTTGAATTATGGTTAAATTTACATTTCTTTTCTGTATTTATATGTTCCAACTAAACACAATATTGTATATTTTGCCATTATAATAGTAATTAAAACAATTAACCTCTACAGCGGTAGTATAATGCAGCAAATACCATATTTCATTGTAATGTTAACTTAAGCATCGAGGGAAAATATAGTTTCATAATCAGGTTAATCTATAAGTTATTGCTGCTATGTATTAAGTTTGCAATTAGTGGAGGAAATGAATTTTGTAAATTAGGAGAAAAATAGCTTAATACAATGAGATACTGATAACCTTGTAATGATTAAGTTTACATAGAGGATTTAAACTTTTGAAATCTAAACAACAAAACAAACAGGAAACCAACAGCAAATTTTTATTTTGCAAATATTTTTTAATAATCTGTTAGAAAAAAAAGTATGTATTTATTTATCAATTTGATATAAAACTCGAACAGTAAATATTTAGTAATAACATTCTTATAAATGACCATAACACAATACAGAATTGTATATTTCGTCAGTGTAATAGTAATTAAAGCAATAAGTCTCAAAAGTAGTGGTGTAATGCAGAAAATGAATTCTATTGTAATTTCGGCGAGAAACAGTTTCAGGTAATAAGGATAACTGATAAGCTATTATTGAAAGTATTAAATTTACAATAAAGGATTTAAACTTTTCTAAAATCTAAATCGATTATCAAATACCTATGGATATTGATATGACTTTTTTTTTCAAAAAATTGTAGTCATTTATGTAGCGAGTAACTTATTCACTTAGGTAATCTCTGCTGGGAAGTATTTACCAACCAGCTGCTGTTAAACAGCATCGATACTCGTAAGTCCGCTTTACAATATCAGAACTTTATTTTAAAGAAATCGTTTTGTCCCATTTTTTTATTTCTTCCGTGTACCTATGATTTGTTTTCTGCTTTCAATTACAAAAATGTTTTATAAAAATTCGATTTGAGGGTTTTTCCTCACAAAATATAAAAAAGATGTTCGTGAACCAAACTTTTCCTTGTTAAAAGTATTCTTATTGATAAATCTAAATTTATATATACTAAGTGACATAGAAAGAAGAACACCTTAGTAATAATGAATTTATTTGAACAATGTGTTGCTCCACCACGATGTCTTGTGCACTCATTAACACGTCTGGGCATACTTCTAATGAGGTGATCGATTTCTTCTTGAGGTATCTCATCCCATGCTATCTGTAACTGATGCTGCAAAGCCGCTAGAGTTTGTGCAGGGTGAGGTAATTGAGTAATCTTCTTCCCATAATATCCCAGACGTGCTCGATGGGCGAAAGATCAGGAGATCTTGGTGGCCAAGGCAACAAAGTAATTTGATTGGCCTCAAATGACCCAAAGGAACCCTAGCAACATGAGGTCGTGCGTTGTCTTGTTGCAATGTGCTGTTGGGGATGGTCTGAACATGAAGTACAATATGGGGTCTACGACCTCCTGGATGTAGCGCGCAGCAGTCATGTTACCTCTAATGAAGACCAAAGGTGACCTACTTCCAATAACAATTGCTCCCCATACCATAACTCCAACTGTGTGGTGCACATGCTTATTCACAGAAAATTGGGGATCTTGTCTTTCACCGCGCCGTCTTCTTACCCTTGCACGACCGTCATGCATACCCAAACAGAATCTGGATTCATCACTAAAGACAATTGGTCCCATTTTGCCCGTTCTCTACACCACGCGAGACGATAACGTCGGTGCTCTGGAGTCAGTGGTAGCACAAAAAGGGGACGGTATGAAAACAGTCCAAAGGTTCTTATCCGTCAATAAACGGTTCGCATCCCAATCGGTCTACCATGTTCTTCAAACCACTGGTCCGCAATCCCCCTGTGTAGATGAGAAGCGGTCCCGTAAAGCCAATAGTCTAAGACGGCGATCTTCGCGTTCTGTGGTTCTTCGACGACGTCCTGTACCTTTCGCTCTTTGAATACGGCCCTTTGGTTCTATGCCCGGAACACAGACTGCCACAGTGTTTAAACTCCGTTGCGTTCTAGCGGCTATATCTCTCATAGACAAACCAGCCTCACGCAATCCCACAATTCTACCCCTATCAAACTGCTTAATTCCGAAAATTATGGCGTCTTTGCACTGGAGGCATTGTGATTGAATTAAAGAAGCTTTTTGAAATGCAATTGAAATCGCTTAAATGACAACTGTACTTACAAATGCTTAATTCATTGTTTTAGGGCTACTTAATCGTAAGTGTTTTGAATGAGGTTAACAAAACAACCGCTAGGACAATATGGCTGAAAAACTGATCGTTTTTTATCTTAATATAAACAAATATATTCCCAAAAAAATTTACAAAATATTCATTATTACTGGGTGTTCTTCTTTCTATGTCACTTAGTATATTTCCCCAATAAGTGTTAAATTTTTTTGAATGAAAGGTTAAATACTAAATTTAACAATAAAAATTTATCGGAAGCAAAAAATATAGGTTTTTTAGTAGTACATTTGGAAGCAAATCTGAACTGGAGTATACATTGGGTAGAAAACCTCGGGGCAGAGGCGGTCTAGCTTCTAACAGTAGGAGAGAAGTAGTGGGTTCGTGGATAAACGGCAAGATTCTATTCATTTAAGTAAATGGTTTCGTAGTGGGCACCAGCTGATAACACAATTGAAAAAGAAGGATAGCAAGCAATATTTAGGTGAAGTAATTGTTTCATCAACAATAGAAATAACAACAAGACAAAGACAAACTTTAAATTGAAATTCAAAAAAATATCAATAAATCTATGCAACTGTATTCCAACATAAGCTCAGTATCAACAATCAACGATTGAATATAAAATCCGTAAAACGATTTATGCAGTTTAACAACAAACAATACAATGGAATGAGATTACGTACTGGCTTCAAAATTTATCATAAACAGCAAACAAGTTTAAGAACAATGTAAGCGTTTAATCAATAGTTTCAAAACTTACCCCAAATCTACGAGTAAAAAATTAGTTTAGTATACAAACTTCCTCACCTATTTCGGAATCGATCGGTTTACTCCAGGCTGGACACAAACTCTTAGTGAAATGCTAAAACAAATTGATTAACAGCTACAACAGTAGCTTATGTGCTGTAGTAAACCACCAAATCACATATATTAAAATCTCCTCCATAATGTGTTTCTGTGATTATAAAAATCCTACAGGTCGCTTTTCTTAATTAAAATTACACTGTTAATTGACACCTAAACACGAATGCATCCACGATGTAAAACAGAACAGGAAGGCGGTACATTAGCCCCAATTGGTATGTATACGAAAGATCAAATCTTGAATACAGCCACCTTGAAGGTGTAGGAGTTTTTCATAAATGAAACAGCTTCCAACCGTTTATTTTCGTTTCCTTAATCTTTCCTGTGCCTCCAACGATACGCAAGCAAACCACGACACGCAAGGAATAGGTAGCACATACTACTTTCCTAGGTATAACAATTTTTCAAATGCTACTTCTTATCGCATATAATATAACTCTTTCGATACCACGTACTGCAATTAAATAATAAAATGAAAATCTACCTTTATACTATTTTTCCGTCGACCATGCATTTATGACTTACATTAACATAAACAAAATCGTTCATTAATTAATTAATAATTAATCATTAATGACCCCTATTAATGAACGATTTTAGTATAGGCAACTAAGCATACATGTGTATACCTAAAGTTGCCATTTTATCTGTCAATCAATTACAATATGAAAATGTAAATAAAACATCTGTCATAATTTGTAGCAAAGCAAATTTTAATAATAACAAATCAACATTAATTTACAGTTGTAATAAATCTTTAATTTGTTCACACAAACTTTGAAACATTTTTGTACTGTACACAATATTTCAATGATAACAAACTGTTGTCTCACACATTTACTCATTGTTCAAAAGTTAAATTTTTCAAGCAGGGTTGTAAGAGAAAATAAAAAGTATAAAAAGAAATGGCCCTATAAACATTCCGACTCCTTAAAATATCTTTTGGAGGTGTAGTGGAACCACTTTAAGAAAATGTTTTTTTATAAACTCTACATGAGCATGTTGTGTGAAATAACATTAAGGTGAAATCAAGCAAAAAGATTAAAGAATCTTAAGCTGGAACACATGCAGGATAGTCAATCCTGTCTCAATAAGTTGGTGGACCACTTGTACACAATGCGATATGAATGAATATCTTTGTTTGGTATGATGTGACAAGTCATTATCAAAAGCTCAACTTGTTTACAGGCAACGTAGAGATGTACTTGGGCTTCTTGTATCAGTTATCAAACATTGTCAATCATTTCTGTTTCGGTCTTTGTAGTTGCATCACTATTTTGAATAAGCACCAATCCGTTCTCACAAAAAAGATTTATACACTTTGTTTCGCTGTGATGAAAACTATCGTATTTTGACGCAACAATTGGAATTCAGTACCTCAATTCTTCATCAACTTAGTGATTTTAATTAAAATACTGTTGTCAAAGAGCCATACAAAAGACGAAAAGACAAAGAATGATCAAATACAAAGCTCACAAAAAAGTAGAAACAATGAAGTTAGGTTATGTTATAAAATTAAAAAATTGTGGTGAGTTCACAAAATTTTTTAAAGATGCGTTCACAATAGCATATCTTTTCTAAAATTATTAAATTATAATTTTATTAAAATTACAAAGTACGGTCGACGGAAAAGTTGTGTAACTAACTGTTGAATTATTGATTAACAATCTCAAACATTAACGCACTCGCTTCGCTCACGCGTTAAAATACCTCAATTGTTAATCGCCCTTATTAATACACTCGTTTGTTAAATAACTATTAAAACCTTATCTGCCGTCTTATACGTCGGAAAAACATGCGTATTTAATGAAATATAGTTCGATAAACATTAATAATTTCTAAAGCGGCTTTGTACGAATGATCGCCATTTCAACAGTGACCGGAAACCCAATCGAAAATTTCGTACGAAATTATCGTTATCTCAACGTTATATATTGACTAGACAAATATTTACTACATACAGGGTGATGTGCAATTAATTATAAATTAACAACGAAGTGGAATGCTATTACAACGTTACAATTGCACTAAATTAATTAAAAAACTAAACACTATGGCCTATCAATTTTGAAATTTACGATCGATATTGAGTCATATTGGCATAATATCTTTTTACCATGCCAATGTATATTCCAAACATCCACAAAAGTGTTTTTAACTCAGAAAATTATTGATGGATCAAAGTACGAGAGTTCCTGCAAACCTATTTTTAAAAAATATAGTTTATTGACAATACCGGCTATATACATTTTTGAAATTAGTAAATACATAATAATAATAACAAAATTACTTCGGCACACAAAGCACGGTACACCCTATTTAACTCGACACAATAATAAATTCCAGTATTCAAATATTTAAAATATATAATTTATTTATTTATTTGTATGACAGATTTATAATATTGTATTGTGATTTATGTGCTATGTGGTACCCCAGAAGATCAGTATGAACCGGTATAGTGTGCTGACGAAACCGTGTGCAATTGTGGATTGCATTTTGCTTCAATGTTTAGGAAAACCACTAAAACCTAAACAAGCCAACCATTACCCACCCTAGTATTCATATGTAATAATATTAATTAA
Organism: Abscondita cerata; assembly: GCA_030710515.1. NCBI lineage: Eukaryota > Metazoa > Arthropoda > Insecta > Coleoptera > Lampyridae > Abscondita > Abscondita cerata. The sequence continues at coordinate 43,644 of JALBCR010000830.1, forward strand.
GTGTGTAAACATGATAGAAAGTAAATAAGAACATAAAATATAACATAAGAGAAATGTGTGTCTAGAGACATCTTATCTAAGCGATAACTTAGAATGCAATAAACAGTCGTGTCGATAAAGCCAAGATTTCTGTACAGTATCATACACGTACGAAAGAACACCTGATGCGCATTTCGCTCTAATTATGAGCTCATCAAAGGTGTATACTTAAGTGCGGTATACAACTGTACAAGAAGGCGGTTGGTCTTTTAAACTCTCGTAGAGCAATGAACATAAGTGAAATGTGTGTCTAACGACATCTCGTGTAATAAGGGACACGTATAAATAGTATACACTAAGCAATGCCAACTGATGACTAACGACGTCGTTACAGTTATCTGTTGGCATTTTTTTTTTTATAAAATATAACGGCGCCAGTCACGACAACGTCGAAAAAAGATAGTAGGCTAAAGAAATAGCAAACAAAGTAATGGAAAAACAGATAATCAGGACAGAGAATACAAAATATTGCTTTATATGTCCTTTAGATTAGTAAACCATAATACAGCTTCGTCCGTTATATATTATAATATTCCCACTGAAATCTATGACATTAAACATTTTTAAATCTAAGTTAAAAATTTTCTTATTATAGGTATGTCCATAGGTGAATCGTTTTTTTGTAAGATGGATGTGGTATAATATATTATGTTTGTTTGTAATTTTGGTTATTTTATGTGACCTTTCTTATACATATACATATTGCGGGATAGCATTTTCTGTTAAATAAAATAATTTTATATTGAATGTGAGTATGAGACTTTCTTTGTTTAAAATTCTCTGGTTAATAATATACCTAAAGCTTGGATTCTTAATAATAATAATAAGGTGGTTTATGATTTAACAAATTTTTAATTTTAGAAAAATAATCGAATGTAGGTTTAATTCTTACAATTATGACGTAATCCTAAACAAAGTTACTGGCACGGCTTTGCGCAATTTATAATTTGTTACAATTTTATTTAATTTTAATACACAGATTTAATTATACTAACTTAAATTAACCTTCTCCATTATTGTCCGATGTGTACGTACGACCTTTAACGGTTTCTTGGCAGTAAACTTTTGACCCTGGATTACTTTATCAACTTTTCCTTACTGTTAGTTATATTTTCAATTTTCCGTTTTTGTTTCTTATAACTGGGTTAATTAATTATACAACCATAATACTTCTTTTAATAAGTAGCGAAGAACACTCCGTATTAATTGTTTAATGTACGAACTCAAAATTGTACGTCCATCATTCTTTACTGTCCGAGAGCGTCCCTTTCCCCACTTTCATTTCACTTGATCACGTACGCACAAAATCAATATATCTTCTTAACATACAAAAACCTCTAATATCTTACTACTAGACACTAATATCTTTTACATTACAATTATGACATTATACAATCACTGCAATATGCCCAAAACAATAAAACTAATTTTTTATTTCCGGTTGTAAAGTAGCACTTTGTTACTCATCAGTCAAAAATTAATATAGTGAAATTACAATACCGAATTCCACGACTTTTAAAAAAGGACATATTTACATTGACATTTTTAGTAATAAATGTGTAACTAACATAACTTTGTTTTAATTAATATTTAATATTTTTATAATATCTATAATAATTTATTTTTACAAAAAGAGAGTGAGCATCTAAAAAACGCCTTTTGTGATATGCAACCAGAACGGCAAAAAACCTATTTTACAGCGTTGTAACTGCAAATAAAATTACTGCTAAAGGCGACTCGTAACTTTTTGTAAGGACCAGAATATAACAGCGGCATATAAATTTATTTTGTTACGGTTTATTTGTAAACAAACTAAAAAAAATAAATATATAGCAGTTGCTAGAAGTGTAAGTGGTCGTGGGTTGATTGAGAATCGTTTGAAATGAAGGCCTCTACACTGCTCGAAAAAAATTATAAGGCGCCACCTAGGATTACGTATAAGAAATATCTAGAGCCACTAGGAACTCGTAGACACAGAAACAAACCGTACGTGAATAGAAACATGTATATTGTTATAGCGACTAGAGTTCAATTAACACATATAGACACACATAGACACAACAATAGATAATATCATTTAAAATGAATAGCAAAATATCGTTATCAGATTTATTTATTTATTTAATCGTATGGTACATTTTAAAATTGTATAGTGATGTAAGTGTTATGTATGGTGCCCCAGAAGATCAGTATAAACCTGTACAGTGTGGTGACGAAACCGTGTGCAATTGTGGATTAGTTCGTCTTGGCAAAGCATTTACTTTAAGGTTTAGGAATACCACTAAAACCTAAACATGCCAACCCTTACTCACCCTAGTATTCACATGTATGTGATTATGTTTTGTGAAATTGTGTTGTACATTTTTTCCTAATTATCCGGGAGGGTTTTGATAGTAGCGAGTTATGGTACGAGGCACAAACGCCCCCAAATAGGTTAGCGTATTTGACAGTCGTAGCACCGATGAATCCCTGCAAGCGATTCACGCGACAAATATTGTTCAAAATGTATCTGACCACACTTAGGGAGTGTACCGGACCTTGGCCGAATATTCAAATAAATTAAAAGCGCACAAAAATTGATCAGGTACTTTGAAAGATCTTTCAAGTTCACAAAGTTATTTATAAAGCGCCCAACAAAAAGGTACGTTGCTAAATTCACGTCCAGGGTGCGTATACATAAGACGCGACAATGTTTATGAATGATATGCATAAAAGAATTAACTTAGCTTATATAACTAGGAAGCCTTCGGTGTTCGACAGTTAATCCGCAGATGTGACGGCTTCCGTATCCAAATCTAATATTTTATTATCCAATGAAGAAAAAGGAAACACCAAAATGGACTCCGTTGATAACAGTTGCTGGGCTGCTCACAAAGGACTAGATAAACGGCTTATCTTGGGCGGTGGCCTTGACCCGAAGGCGGTTTGAAAGTATATTGAAGTTCCCACAATGGTGATAATACCAGAACCACTTTAATATTTTAAAATTTTCGGATTATTATCTTTGCCAGCATAACCATAATTAATTATCCATTGACTAATTAAAATGGAGTACGTCTGCAATGACCAGCAGAATAAGCCAAAGGGGAAAACCCACAAAATAGAAACGAAACAAAAAAAATGGTACCTGTAATTAATAGAACCCGTGAGAGCAAATATTTTATTAAAACAAAGGAAAGTAAAAAAAAGGTACTTACACAGGAACCGTAATCGAAGACTTATTCCCTACTTTGAATGGGATGATTTTACTTCAATCGATATTACAAAGCACATGTCTAATTGTTCAATTTTAGACAGCATTTTCCATGTACACCTTTTTGCGGCCGTCAGTAAAAAGGTAATGAAGCGTAACTTTTGCAAATGCATACAAATCGTTGGAACTGGCAATTCCAAACAACTAAAATCCCTAGAAGACTGTTCAATATAAAAATGCAGATTCAAACGCATTAGTGTAAACACGGCTGCCTATACTGTAAAGAGAAATTGATCCATAAATCAATTATTTGCGAATAATACCGTCACAATTTGCTTTATTAAATTTTTTTATCTTTATTAAAAAAAATCCATTTGATACTTATTTTTTCTTCCGTTCTCATGACGTTTTCACTTCTTTCTATAAATTGCTCATTCCCGTTTTACTCTCTTTATCTGTATTTCTCTTTTTTAGTAAATTTTAATACAATTGCTATATTTCTATTAAACTTTATTAATCTAATTTATAATATTCTGCAATATCATTTGGGACACTCCGTATATGATACGGAAAATTAATTTTAAAATTATTGTCATATCTTATTTCTTACTATTTTTAGGTGAAACATGGTTTAAGGTATTCGAGTAATTGTTATTGTTATTAATATTACAAACATAATGGCCCGTATATCCATTACATAAACAATGAAATTTTGTTTACACTTACTCCAACAGCATCCCAAAAATGTTCAATTTCTGGGGAGAACTCTATTTAAAGCTTAACAACGCGGTCGATAACATTAAAGCTGAGATTTTCTTTCAGTAGCTTGTCAGCCCTGTTCTAAATATAATACATACTAATACGAATATCGAATTCGCTATTAAACTCGCCGTCATTTCAATACTTTTATAAATATTTATCTCAGACATAATGCAGTGGTGCAATAATAGATATATTTGTTCCAAAATTTGAATTTAAACCTTTTCTCTAGTTTCAAACTGCATTTGTCCATATTTCCACTGGTGAATTTATTTTATATCATAATAATGTAATAGAATGAAGTTTTAATATTTGTTGAATCTGAAAGTTGTATATACAGGGTGTGCCAAGCTTTGCACCTTCTATAAGTGGTCCAGACTGATATGTTCCTGACAAAATGTTAGAAATACTTTGAATGTTATTGTAATTGAATTTTAATTTAAAATTTAAAAATTATGTGCCACGTAAATTACCCAAATGAGAAGTTTAGACTCTTTTCTATGTTACTTCTAACCTATTGTCATTCATTTCCAGTTTAATGGTTCATATTACGAATTTTTATTCAATTAACGAACCCCATGCGAATTTTGTCTTTAGCTTTATTGAATTTTAATTATGTAACTCTTATTAAAAGAAAATGTTTATTTTATGTTTATTGTAGGGAAAATATAATGGAAAACACTAAGTATTTATATATAATTTTATTACTTTCTTTAAACAAAGCAGATTGTATACAAGAATAATCTTCGAGAATACAATTAATAAACGTGACTAAAACACTTTTCTCTTCAAGGGACATTAAAACGGCATTATTGAATTAACGCAAAAAAGGGTTTTTACTGTCTAAAAGCAACAGATATTTTTTTTTCACAACTATTTATGTTGGCAACTCCGTTATATCATAATATTATGAACGTAACAATAAAGTACCAACCTGATTCGTCGAGAATAAAACGTCACTGTAATACTCGAGAATCTCGAACATTTGAGGAATGACACATGAAAACCAGTAATAAACCCTTGAAGAAAATATAGTATATTTCACTTGCAGTTAAAAATATTGTAGTAAAATCATCTACTATTGCATGCTTCTGTGACATACTTCAATCAAAAATCAAAAACTGGCAAAAAAATGAGGAGGGATACCTTCTGGATTTTACTTTTGCGTATTCAAAAATGCGATAAAAACGAGTGTTTTGTGCAGAACTTCAAATAACCCCGTTTTTTTATTTATTTATTCGTATAGTACATTTTAAATATTGTATTGTGATGTAAGTAATATGTATGGTGGCCCAGAAGATCAATATAAATCTATCGGTATAGTGTGGTGACGAAATCATGTGCAATTGTGGATTGGTTCGTCTTGGCAAAGCATTTGCTTTAAAGTTTAGGAAAACCACTAAAACCTAAACATGCCAACCCTTACCTACTATCTGAATCACGAAAGCAAGCAAATGCGTATGATTTAATATTAAAAACTAAAGTCAAATCAGAAACTACAACCATTCAATCGAATAAACGTGACAGCAATGGTCACAGTCTAACTATCAAAATTTACAAACTCTCACATCTAGGTTAGAATTTTTTAATTTACTAAAAGCGATTTAAGAGATAAAATATGGAAACAAAACTATTTATTTATTATTATTGGAGTTTACTTTAAAAATATTAACAAAACCCATTCACATTGCAGTAAAATTATCGCACCTACGGTAGTTTTCATCTGTAGATGTTACGTAGTACAATTGACATTCAAAATAAATATTTACGAATATGTACAACTAATGACAAAACACACGATAATCCAAAACAATTGATACAAGTAAAATGACAGGTTATGATCTTTGTAATTGTCGAACACAGGGTCAGTAAAACAGAGATTATTATTATTATTAAAAATACAACTGAAGTCATAATTCGTAAAAAAATAAAGAAAGGAATTATTTTTATCTCTTTCTCACGTTCTCATATTCATTCATCTTTGTTTTGATCGTAAAACTGAACATACTCGATAATGAACGTGTGTATTTGATAGTTTCAAACAGTGATGACGTAGGGCTCATCTTTCGTGATTCAGATAATACCTTGGTATTCATATGTAATAATGTAATACAGTGTCCGCCAAAATAAACAGTACCGAAAATAAAAATTAAGTCAAATATGACAAATCCATATTACATAAACAACTCCACAGCACTTTCTGTTTCGGTACTGTTTATTTTGGCGGATACTGAATAAACATGATAAAAGGTAAATAAGAACATAAAATATAACAGCACAGCCATTGCATGACGACATATAATGGACCGGTCCAAGCTCCAGTCACGACAATGACGAAAAAATAGTAGGTTAAAAAAAATAGCAAAAAAAAATAATGAAAAACAGACAATCAGGACAGAGAATACAAAATATTGCTGAACTTCAGATGTCCTTCAGATTCGTAAGCCATAATATAGCTTCATCCGTTAAATTATGAATGGTTACAAACCCTTTTTTAAACTTTGTTAATTGACAATCCTCTACAATAATAATAAACATGTAAGTTCGTATAGAAAGGGCGCCTCGACTTACAAAATTATACTCGAAAAAGAAAATTGCGTTTTAGAAAAAATAGTTTAAACAAAAGTTACACAGTATGTCTGTAAAGTTGGCAACATATAGAAAAGTTTTTTATAATTGATTTTAGGGAAAAAAGTTATTTTTTATAATGTGTTTTGCTTGGCCTAAAACCCAAAATGAATTTGTCGTATACCAATTATTTCAAGCCATATACGAAGTGTGTTTTATTATATTATTATTTTGGTACAGGAGTAAAGTACCTTTACTTGTGACAATATCGTAAGCTTTGGTTATGAAAGTTGTTCAAAATTGCAAACTATGTCTTAACATGTAATTACATCCTTATACTTGACTTTTTTTATTTTAATTTTAATTTTTAATTTAATAATTGCCGGAGTAATAGCGTCACATATTTCAATGTCAGTGCATATCAACTATATTGAATTATCACTTAATCTTCAAAAAGTTTTCCAAATGTTGCCAACTTTTACATATTTGGATGTAATTTTCAATACAAATCAACTATCCTCCATGACAATTACGACTCTATCAAAAATAAAGGTACTTTACTATTGTATCAAATTCATATTTTTTTAAACGCCTTGTTTATGGGCTGAAAAAATTTACATCTGATAATTTCGTTTTAAGGTTTAAGCCATGCAGAACTTTTTATCAAGAATAACTTTTTTTTCCATAAAATCAATAATAAAAAAGTTTTCCATATGTTCCAACTTTTACAAACATACTGTAGATAATGAAATTTGGAGTAATTTTCCATTCATAACTTGTTTTGTATAATTAATATTCTTGTTATAATCTGTCAATGGAATAATTAGTGTCGCGTGATTGTCATGTCTCAGTAATTACTTATAAGATCAACGAATATGTATACAAAAGTTGTACAAATGAAATTACAAACAACTTAAATTTGAAAAAAATGAATATTTTTGTAAAAAGTTTCATAAAAATTGGATCAGGGCGTATTAGGGTTTTTTATACAGGGTGTCCCACCACTAACGGCACGTCTTTCTTTATATTTAGAATTTATTCTAACATAATATCATGTAGGTTAATAAGAGCTACAAACTGAAATTATTTTTAAATATACAGGGTGGTTCAAAAAAGAGTGGCGCAACAAACTTATTTTTTTTTCTTTTGGAACAACCTGTATTTCTACGGAAAAAATAAGAGCCAGTTTCTTCAAGGATCTATATATCTTGCTATTACGGTTTCTCAAGTATTTCGATTTTTTGATAAATAAGAGGTCCTTTTAAAAAAAATATTCTCGGATCCAAGATGAAATCGAAGAAAAAACTCACTGGTTTCTGACTAATAACTCATCATTTCATAAAGTATTGGGGTCAAAATTTTGAAATACTTCACAAAGTGTTTAAAAATTCAAGTGCCATTATCAATACATTCAAAGTAGATTATCTTGCCTATTTCAAATAGAACATCCTATTTTGTAGGCTAATCTCGTAAAAAAAAAATAATTCTCTTTCATATGGTTTGTTCATTCTCATTTGATTTCAAGTTTTGAAGCTGTCATAAAATGACGTTAGGCAACCGAATTATGTTGAAAAATCGTTTCGGTGTAAATACATCTTTTACACTCATAAAAGTGTGATTAACACAAAACCACTGCACTTGAGTAATGGAATTCTATATCTATCATATGAAAGAGAATTATATTCTCTATGAGATGAGTCAACAAAATACAGAGATAAACTTTGATTGTATTGATAATGGCATTTGAGTTTGGAACACTTTGTAAAGTATTCCGTAAATTGGACTCTAATGGTTGATGAAATGATGAGTTATTAGTCGATTTTATTTTGCGTCGGAGAATATATTTTTCTTTTAACGACCTCACATTTATTGAAATATTAGAATATCTGAGGAACCGTAGTAGCTAGGTATAGGGATCCTTGAAATGAATTCGAAATAAAGAAAGACGTGGACGTAAAACTCCGTGCCGTTAGTCGTGGGATACCCTGTATATCGTGTTCACATACGGACGAACGGTCGGTCTCTAGATAAGATTTTCTTGTCTCATTTAAGGTATTACCTCTAATTCGTTGGAAAAAGTGATACAATTTTCTGTTCGCGTCGCATAACTCCCGATCTTATTTACAAGGTGTGTTGGAAAAACAGTAAGGGTATCAAAACTTTTAAAAACTAGACTTTTCTTTTGACAGAAATGAAATGGAGATTCAATAATAAAATATTAATAAACTTTACTTTCCGCACGCATGTAAAAAAACTTCTTCAAGGACATTTGAACTATTCGCAAAAGTATTTATTAAGTAAAGTTGTTAAAAATGCCATGTGTCCTTTAGGATGCGAAACGTCGCCTCTACCAGAACCCAGAGCTTTCTTTCGGAACAATTGTACCTTTCATAAGAGGTCAAGATGTCTTGGTACGTTCTTGGCAAAAATTGTTAATATTACACTGGGCGGAAGGAAATCCATTTACACTATACCTAATAAAAAACTAGTTTTTGTTTGTATTTGAATATTATATGAAGAACTACGTTCGCTCTTAACAGCGGTTATGCGAGAGGAACTTTTTACAGCTTTTAAACCAAGTTTAGTTTAAACTTGGTTTAGGAAAAAATATTTTATTGTTTTAACGCTACTGATACGTTAAGTGCAATTGACAATATGTTATGTGCTAACGTAGCACGTCCGACAGAAAGTAGTCGACAGATATGGAAACAATTACATATTTGATTGATTCTTCAATTATTTATCGCCAACTAAGCGTTGGCATAAAAGCAATCTTGAATTGTCTGCTGTAATTTCGCAAGAGCTTGTACTACAATAGCAACCAAACGCCGAGAATCACTCGATAGCTATTTTGTGGGTGATAGAACTGGAGTGTAAGTTCACTATTGTACAACGTGAGCGGCTGTCGACTTAAGACCCAACCATGACCACATCAAAAAGGGAAATTACAGCAAACGATTTTAGATTGTTTTTATGCTTAGTGGGCGTTAAATAATTGAAGAATTGATTATGTAACTACTTCCATATTCATTGACAAAGTGCAATATTTAGTACCGGTACCGGTTCGCTTAAAAAACTCGCCGAATAAAACTTTTTTTTCTTTTAAACTAAGTTTAAACTAAATCCTATTTAAACTAGCATTGAAAAACCTCAATAAATTAAAAAAAAATTAAACATGAAATAATTGTTCAACTATCTTGAAGCTAATCGATCTAATCTTATTTAACCAGCACTCACTTAAATTTGATGAATCTTAGTACACCCGCACGATGAGCTGAAATACTATTGCTATTCCCAGTGATTTTTGTAGACTAGCGTTCGAAAAAAAAGCGAAAAACGCGATGTAGGTGCTGACTACTGTTTCATTCGGTTGACAAGAATTCGATATGTTGCGTTAAAATTGCACTTGGTTTTTTTTGCAATCGATGAGTTTACTCTTACATACTACAGATTTCTAAAAATTATTACATTTGATGTAATTTAACTTTACACAATATTTATTTAATTTTTTGTAGACATTATTATTCAATTAAAAACGTTTAAAACAAATTTGAGTAAATCATACATATTTTCTACAACTTTTGTTTCTGCACTCAATTGTTCAAAGCTTTTAATAACAACCTTCCTACTCGTGATATTTAGAACAATTTACTAATATTTTTGTTTTGTTTCAGGTAGGCGATAAATCGACGAGTATAAGGTACGATTATTATTTTGAATATGATTTTGAATAATGCCTTGGGCGTAACATTGAACATTAAAAGAAGTAACGGTACTTTTGTAGCAAAGTGCAAAAAAGTATTTATCCTTTTGCGTTCGTAGAAATAGTTCTTTTAATTGATACTTCAACAAAAACGTGCAATTTTTCGTATCGTTTGGCATTGTATCCTTCTTTTCATTAAACAAGAGTTTATACCTTGAGGATTTCGGAATTAGTAGAAAATAATTATACGCCCCAGTCATTACTCGTTGCCCGAAGGAAATATCCAGCTCTTCAAATTATTACAAGCTGTTGCGCAAACCTATAAAATATTTACAATGCATTCTTGTTGTTTCAGCCGTCTTACTTACTTACTCTTCTAAGTTTTAATTGCTATTTAATTAAACATTATGGCTTAAAAAAGGAACAAAAGTGAATTTCTCAGTAAAAATTTAAAATTAATACTGCATTAAGTTCACCGTGCTGAATTTCGTTTCCTTCAAAAAAGAAACTAGTAACTACTCTACGCCGTCCCTTGGGGTTTCTTCCAATGTATTTTTACTCCCGTTTATAAAAAGAAAGAGTGGTGAACGTAAATTTAATTTTAAATATTTATAAGTGTAATATGTTTTTTGTAATAAGACAAAAACAATTTTTGAGATTATTAAACGTTTTCCGAAATTGCTGTCTCTATAAATATGTATATTAAAGTCGAGTGTTGCTGTTGCAGAAGGTATTTGGAAACGCTTCTTAAATTTAAAAGTAGTATCAATTATACTCTTAGTTTTGCATTTTAATTACTTCCGCATGCTTGAGCATTATCTACTGTTTAGTATCGTGTTAAATTCGTTACACTCATAAAATTAATTTTGCAATCTTGAGTATTTTTAAAATTCGATTTGGAGAATTTTGTCAACACTTCGTTGCATTTTAATTGCTTCCTCGTTTGAAACAATTGAGTTAAAACGGTAATTTTTAGATATGTTGAGGTCAACAAACTTAAACGTAAACAATACGCTTTTCTGTGTGTTTTTTTTCAGACGGTTTGGTGTCAATTTAAAACAGAACCATTTCTTGAATAGCTGATTGATGAACGTTTCGGAACGTGTAGTTATCGATTGCATAAGTTTTTAAGTTACTTCCTCATAATTGTTTTGTAATGTGTACTGAAGTATAGCGTGAGTGTATGTGTGTGTTGATTTTATCATAATTATTTGCTCGTCTGTTGTGATCAAGACACTTAATGAACAAAATGAAAATAGCATAGAGTGATTATTCTACAGGTATATTTTTTGTTCGCTTATAAGTGTATTTTAAGCCTCGCATTACTTTGATCATACTTATTAAAATTAAATTAGTTTATGTTATTATAAATTTCTGTTTCTCCCACGATACGAAGTGACAGAAAAATAAAATATAAATGGATTTAAATATTTACAATTTTTTTGTATTGAATTAGGCAGACTCTGTGTGCTTAGAAGAATTTCGTAGTAGCTCAGTCGTAATGAAAAGTTATTTTCAACTGAAAGTTATGAAATTACAACCACTTAGCATGGAACACTCAGGTTTGGTGATTATTTACGTTTTACATTATAAATATTTGCAGTTATAAATTTCAATAAATTTCGTATCTGTTAAAAATATAATAACCTTTCCATTTGTTAATGTTTTTGAACAATCTTGCAATTTAAATACGTAATGAATGCATAATAAGAGAAAAATAGCGTAACTATGGATAAAATCTCAACTGCGCTAAATAAGATAGGAATAGAGATAGATAAAGAGAAGGATTTAGGAGACGTAAGACGATTGGGGGCATTTAGAACAGGGGGGCCTATACTTATTAAACTTGTGAAGTATGATAAGAAGATGGCAATATTAGAAAATGCAAAAAATCTAAAAAAAAGAAGAACATAAACAATCACTCCCAAAAAATAAAAAGAACCGAGACAGAAAGGATACAAGGCGGAATGAAATACAATAAATTACTGATAAACAATAAACTATTTGGAATTGAAGATAAAGATACTATATAACACAATATTTGAGACTGCAAGAAACGAAGAAGACAATAGATACAAAACATCAATTAGTGAAAGATCTCCGGAAGAAGACGCGCTATCAACCCAATCGAAAAAGATTACAAGAACTAGCATACCAAAAAACTAATTAGGAGGGAGGAGGACGGAGACATGGAGGACGACAAAGGCAATGTACAAGAAAATGATTTAAAAAAAAGTAACAAAAAAGTAGTCGGCGACGAAACAGATAACATAGAAAAAAAAGGAAATATAGCAAGATAGGAACATGGAATATCAAGAGCTTGAGACCTAGAAAGAAGAAAAGAAAAATGTTAATAATTCCCGAAACAAAAAAGGTAATGGATTAACAAAAATGAAAAATGGCCATATACTAATTTGGAGCGGGTTGACATCAAGGCAAGAGCCAAAGCAGGAATTGGGTGCATGTTACAAAGAGATATTAAAGATAAATTAATTAATGGGAAGCCATATTAGAAAGAATTTTGTTGAGTGAACTAAAAGAACAAAATCAGGTAGAAACGGTAATAGCAGTGTACGAGGACGAGAGAGCACAAAACAAAGATAATTTTTGGGAACAGATAAGCCTAACCGTTGAGACAGCCAGAGGGAAGATATGGGTTGTAGGAGATTTGAACGCAAGAGTAGGAAAAGGAGACAATTCAGATAAAGTGATTGGAAAATATGGAGAAGAAGTGAGGGAATGTTAGATTTTTGTACAGTACACAACTTGATCATCGCAAATACTTCTACAAGCACAGAGATATAAATAAGTACACCAGGGCAGTACCAAGCAGAGGAGAATATTCCATAATAGACTATATAATGATAGAAAGAGAAAGCAGAGCAACAATTGCAGATGTAGTGGTCAAAAGAGGGTATGAAATAGGAAGTGATCACTTCCTAGTAGTAGCCAAAAGAAAATTAGAAATAGGAAAAGAGATACGGCAAGATAGAAAGAAACAAATAAAGAAAAAGCAAGGAAACATCAAAAATATATAAACTGAGGGAGAAAGAAATAGCAAAAAGATATGAGAAAAAAGTAGAGAGAGAAGTAAGAAATATCACGGGAGAAATAGAAAATAAAGACGTGGAAGAAATGTGGAAGACATTCAAAAGAATAATTACAGAAACAGCCAAAAACGTATGTGAAACATTAAAAGAAAATACACTAAAAAAACAAACTGGATGGAGGACAGAGGAAATTAACAAACAAGTCAAACAAAAACACTAAAGTGGCAAAAGTACTTAAACAACAAAGTTGAGAAGAACTATGAAGAATACAAGAAGCAAAGAATAAAAGTGAAAAACTTAATAAGAGAATCTAAACAAAATTATGGGCGGAGTTTGGAGACAAGCTTGAAGAGAACAGCAAAGGAAATCAAAATTATTTTTTCTAAAAGTCTCAGAAACAAGAAGGAAATAAATAGTTTAACAATTAAAAATGAAGAAGGAGAGCCTTTAAGAAACGAATTTGAAGTCATGAAACGATGGAAAGAATATTTTCAGAAGCTGCACGAAACAGAAACAGGAAATAAAATAGAAATGAGACAAGAAGTAGAAGAAGAAACAACAAACCAAATGGAAGAAGGGATAGAACACCAACAGAATGAAATAGAAATAGAAGAATTGATAGAAGTGATAAAGAATTGAAAACGGTAAGACACCAGGTAGTGATGGAATCTCGGCAGAAATGATTAAAAATATGGGGAAAAGTGGAACACAGTTATTACTAAAAATATTCAATGAAGTTTGGAAGCAGGAGAAAATACCGAAGGAATGGGAGATCGGTTTAATACTACCGATTTTTAAAAAAGGAGATACGACGGTTTGTGATAACTACCGTGGAATAACATTACTGAGTACCATAATGAAACTTTTCGAAAAATATTAGAAAAAAGCTACGGAAAGAAGTGGAAGAAACGCTATCACAAGTACAAAATGAATTCATGAAAGGAAGGAGCCCACAGGACCACGTCTAAAGAAATTACTAGCAGAATGTTGGCTAGCTCTAGATGTGTGTACCTAACGTTCATGGATATGGAAAAGGCGTTCGATCGGGTACCGAGAAAAAATGGGAATCTTTTGAAAAAAATGTGAACATTAAGTTAGCTAGAGTCATTAAGTGCCTGTACCAAAATACGAGAAACAAAATCATAAGTAAGAATGCGGGGTCGGAAATATTTTATACAAAAGAAGGGGTCAGACAATAAGGCAGTTTAAGCCCACTGTTATTTATTATATTTATGGACCAAATAATCAAAAGTGCTAAAATGAAATCAAAATCATTATACGTAGGGAACAAAATTTGAAAAAGGTAGAAATCTCAGAGTGCGTGTTTGCTGATGATATTGTGTTAATAACCGGGAGTGAGAATGATTTAAAACATAACTTAAGTGTGGAAATTTAAAAAAACCACGGATGACAATGAATAAATCCAAAACTAAATCAATGGTAATATCGAGACAGAAAAGAAATCAGAGTTAAGGTAGATGAAGAACCCATAGAACAAGTGTCCAGTTATCAATACTTGGGAGTAACCTTAGAAGAGACAGGAAATCAAGGAACAGAGGTGAATAGTAGGATAGAAAAGCAAATAAAGTTTATTATGCTATAAGCAAAGGAATTATTAATAAAAGAGAAATTACAAAAACGACAAAGATGAAGGTGTTTAAGCTGCAGAGATGAGATATTTGAGGAGAGTTAAAGGAGTAACAAGAAGAGAGCAGAATTAGGAGCAAAGAGATACGAGAAGAACTAAATATAGAATCGGTAGAAGAATATATTGAACGAAGGCAACTTGATGGTGGGGACACCTGCAAAGGATGGACAGCGGTACTCAAACCAAACGGGAATCAAAGGTGGCGGGCAAGAAAAAACGAGAAGACCAAAGCAAACGTGGACAAAACAATGGGAAAGATACTATTAAAGAAAGGAAAGACATGGGCGGAGGCAAAAAACTTGCGGAGGATAGAAAGAGTTGGAAAAGTTTATACAGAACTGAGTAGAAAGTGGACAAATAAGACTGTAAACAATATTATAAGGTTAAAATGAAAGAGTTGTAAATGTGTTGTAAATGTAAATGTATCCTTACACCCATACTGGGTAAATAATAAGGAAATGATTATATACAGGGTGTATTAAAACATGCGGCTAATAATTACACCACGTTATTCTATATACGTTGAAAATAAGCAATAAACTCTGATATCGTTTTTAATGTTAACTCTTCGGTTAAGGAGGAATTAATGCTAAACTTTGAAAATTTTTTTGACTATGGTTGAGAATTGCATTGAAATTGTATCAACAACACATAGTTCAACAATTAAAATAAGTAATCAAATATAAATTATAACATTTCGGTAATAGTTTATGTATTAATTTAATGACATTAAGAATGCAAAATCTTCGTGAGTTTATAGTTTTGGAAGATGTTGCAACTAGCATTATAAGCTGGGTTGATGTTTAAAAATGTAATAATAAAAAATTGATAGCTTGATGTATGATTGACGAATTAATTATTGTCATCTTTGATATTTGTAAAAGTCACTTTTCTCATATTTTCGTAAAAACTTCTGCTTCACTCATTATTTATTAGTTACTATTCGCTTATATCATTGTTATAAGTTACTTTGTTCCGTGTGTATTTCTTCAGTTTTGTGCTTTCGGTTTTGAGAAAATCATGGCATACAGTTTTCGCGAGTACGCAGATATGTATTTGATATTAGGCGAATGTGGCGGTAATTTTCATCGAGCTGCAAATTTATATGCCGAACGTTATGTAAACAGGAGACATTCTGATGATCATGTTATCCAAAGACTAGATCAGCGCTTAAGAGAAACAGGAAGAATGGATCCTAAGCAGGGAGTTGGTGGAGGGCGACCACGACGTGTGTTACAACCCGAAATGGAAGAGAACATCTTACAGGTATATGAAGACGAACTTCGACAAAGTACCCGTTCTGTAGCTCGAAGACTTGATATTAGCCATACTGCTGTACATAGAGTGTTAATGAGAAATCTCTTACATCCGTTCCACTTCCAGCGAGTCCATGGGTTGCTTCCGGAAGATTATCCGCGACGGATAGAGTTTTGCAGATGGTTATTACGGCAACAAGTAGTCAATCCGGCTTTCATTGAAAATATTCTAAGGACGGATGAAGCCACCTTTACCCATAACGGAATGTTTAATATGCACAATATGCACCACTGGGCTGATGAAAACCCTCATGTTTTCCATCAAACTAATCACCAGTTTAGATTCAGCGTCAATGTATAGGCTGGAATTATCGGAAATAGATTAATAGGGCCACACATTATGCCTCGTAGATTAAACGCCTAAAATTTGTCTATTTTTTAAACAACGATTCATCGCGGGATTTTTGAGGAAGTACCGTTACTTGTTAGGGAGAGACCTGTGGGCTCAATTAGATGGAGCTCCAGCCCACTGGGGCTTCAAACTAGGGATTGGTTAAACTAAAACTTTCCAGAGAGAAGTGGATCGGGCGCAATGTCAAGATATCATGGCCGCAAGAAGTCCCGACCTAAATGTCCTAGATTTTTCTTTTTGGGCATTTTAAAAGCCTTTTTTATGAAGTAGAAATTGAAACCAAAGAACAACTTCTTGAACGGATAAATAATGCAGTTAGAGACAATAACAAATCGTAACATACGCAAAATCTAATAACAAACATTATTGGTGCATTTTCTAAATGTTTAGAAGTTGCAGGTGCCTATTTCGAACAACTATTGTAGCCGAGAGAGTATAATTTAAATACAACTTATTCAATCTTGAGTTATTGCAGAATCACAAACATATACGATCAAGGGTAACTACTGCATGTATCTTAGCTTTAAATTGTACAGCATTGCCAAATTAAAAAACCTTAAGTTAAGTTAAGTTTTTTCTTAGAGTCTTCGTCCAAGACCAAATTGGTGTTAGAGGTTTTTGCTTGGTTTTCAACGTATAATAGCGTGGTGTAATTATTAGGCGCATGTTTTAATACACCCTGTATATATATATATATATATATATATATATATATATATATATATATATATATGATACACAATGTATTTATTTTAGACTTTGGAAAATTCATACAAAGTATATTTAGTAAACAAACATCACATATTTAGACATAATTAAATTTCAATTCAAATCTACTAAAAACTAACATAATCCACCTTCTGCTTAACAAAAATATGTGGAATTATTAAATGCTAATATTAGTAAATAATCACCAAACCTGAATTTTTATGCTAAATAGCTGTAATTTCATCATTAAGGTATAACTTTTCATTCAAACAAAATTCTTTATGGCATTCTGCTGTATTGTAAAAAATAATGGTACTTTACTCCTGAGCAAATTAATATTTTGACAAGCCTCGTATACGACTTGAAAATTAATCTGATGGTTGCATTTTTATATGATCTAATTTAGACCATAGACTTTTTATTAGTATAACGTTTTCAAAAAAAAAAAAAAATAATAAAAAAAAATGTTATTGTTGACTTAGTAAATATATAATAATCATAACAGTGCAATATAAAGTTCGAAAAATACAGATCATTAATCTGTTATGATTTGGATTATCTAGAGATATATTAGTTGTATCGATTCAAAATGATCATTTTTATCTACTTTTCTATTTGAAATGGACCACGTTTTCTGTATTTAAGTGAGTTACTGTCATAGTATGTTAAGAAATCCGACCAGCAGTGCTGGTTTCAACCTATTTCTTTTTAGCCTGTAGTTAATTCGCTTTTACATAGGCTTCTCCTAAGCCTTTCTGTCCTATCTCATTACGCCATATGCTATTTGAAACCAGTATATGTAATTTTTTTGATGTCGTACAACAACTTTTGTGGTCTACCTGCACTTTTATTGGACTTCTAGGTCTCAGTGTACAACTTTATTGATTAATTGTCCGATATCTTTTTACCTGACACCATGTTCTGCATTTGGAATATTATTGGTATACTAGATTAAAAGCCCGTTAGTTGACAGGCAAATTTTAATGCATGAATTTAATAATGCTAGACTTTTTATTTTTATTTCAATGGAATTCAATGGTGAAGAACAAACTTAAGAATGTTGAGTGAACTTGTTTATTTGAAATTTAGTGTATAAATAATGAAAACTCTCTGAATATGTTAAAGCCTATGAATTGAGATACCCCTGTCTCCGCCCTGAACTGAAAAATTTCGGTTTTTCTTGCTGGTTTGAAGACAAGACCAATCGGCATGCCAAATTTTAAGTTTCTGACGCCTCAAAATGCCCGTTTAATTTTGGAGACAGACATGGCGAAAAATAGGCGTTTTATGATATACAATTATTCAGCAATTGTTATAAAGAAATATTTTTGTATAAAACATTTTTTCTGTATCTGTTTTAACTAAGAAAATATTTGGTCATTTTTAAGTTTTCTACCGTTTCTCTTAGACGAGCAAAAATTTTCAAATTTTGGTTTTCCATTTGGTTTGACTCAAAAAGAACGAAGTCATTTTTTACGATAGCACTAACAAATACGGAGATATCCTGTAAAAGTGTCGAAAATGGAAACCCTGTACATTTACCATGTGAAGAAGTTTTCTAAACGTTAGTAGAGATTTTGAGTAGATATAATTGAAAAACAATTTTATTTAATTAAACAATTTATTTGAAAAATTAGATTTGAAATAAGTGTAACACGTCCCAGTACGCAAAACAAGCGTCACAACTGCTTTGTCGCAAAAAACACGAAGTTTGTAGACGAGATGAAAGTTGTTGTTATGACGCTGGTGTTTTCAATTAATTTCCTCTTAACTATTTATACGTAGTTGAAACTAAACAAAATCCTTGGAACAGTTGCGATAATTTATAATGGATGCCAGAAAAGATAAGGTGTTGCAGAATAATTTCACATTACATACAGTGTATTTAAGTCTGAAAATCCTTGGTTATGTCATTTTTTTACTACGTATTCACTACTTTAAATAGTCTTGGTTTTCATAGTAACAAGTATCGTCACTTTTAAGTACACTTTTATGTACCATAGTATGATGATTTTGCAGCATTCAAAGTACTCGATACAATCGAGTTTGGAGTACAAACGAAATTTGAACACCTTTTCTTAAAAAATCTTTGTATCTTTATGTTGAAATAACGGTTGAAAATATCACCTCTAGAGAACATACATTTACTTTTCGTAACTGGTTCTTTGGTTATAAAATTCAAAAATAATGTTTTTTTGTACGTTTGAATTTAGAAATAATTTGGTCTTAAAATCTTCAATTTTTCTGCGTTTCAACAATCAATCAGTTCTTTACAAAAAATATTACTATAGAAATGCAAGTTCTAAGCCTTAATAAAAAGAGCTATAAAAGTAGTAATTGTGTCACTACTAAAAGGCACAAAAACAAGAAGCACAAATAAATATAAATTACTGCTTCTATTACAAATGTGAGCAACAGCAACAATTTATTTAGAAAAAGCATTTTAAACAACAAACATCTATCGAAACCAATAAAACGCCTGAGCGGCTTTAAAAACACTTTCAAATGAATTTAGTGGTAAAAAGAACACAATAAAATTTATTATCGTGATTAACGAAATTTGCAATTACTTAAATCTAAACACTATCGTGATGAAATTTAGTCGAAATGTATTTACGGAATAAAAACGTTACGTTTGCTTTTAAAATGGAATCGGTTTGTTTGAAACTCGTTTAGTAATCTTGAAGTTATTTATTTTACTACTTGTGCATTAAATTTAATTTGGATCTAAACTGTTTCCTAAAAAGATTGTAGATAAATTTATAAAACGTAAGGAACAAAATTAAATTTTGTGATTAAAAGGAATGAAAAATAATATTTAAGTCCGTTTTATCGATCATCAAAACAAGTTCATGAATTTCTTGTTCAATTTGTTCAACAACTCTCTCGTCAAGCGATAAGACCCTACACTAGCTTAGGCACTAGCCAATAAATTCATGACATTGTTTTGAGATTTTTCCAGTATTGCCAATACAATAAAAGTAATTGGTGTTTATAAGATTATTACCGTATAGTTTTGATTGATTGTTTTATACGCAGTGTTAAACTAAACATCTAGAGACAAAAGCTGCAAGTTGGTACCCCGGAAACACCCTAGAAAAATGAAAAATTCTAATTCGTGACAGAAATTGACAAATAAGTTACAAAAAGCTGACGCAAAAGTTTGATAAAAATGTATTGTACTTGACAACTTCATTGTCAATAAAGTTCATGAGCAAATTCATGGATTTGTTTGAGATTGTAATACAGGTTTTACGTAATCAGCCACCAAAACGAAAAAATGATTCGTTTTATTGATTTTTCTACTCCTATTTTATAATACGCTAATTAAAAGATTAAAATCTGTTTCGTTCTGACATTCATTATGATACACATTTTCATTATGATACAAATTTTTTAGCCAATAGAAACGATTTTTTCTTACAAAACTGTTACATTTATCTAGCCGACTATGAACACAAATTGAGTAGTTTGACATTTAATAAAATTATTCATTCTGTTAGTATTTGTACTTAAAATAAGGTACCTGCGGCATTTAAGGCCCAGCGGCTAAGAAGGCCCACTAGTCATAACTCAAAATATGGCGATTTCTCCGTACAATCTGATAACATTGCGTGATAGGTGGCAGCCAGTTCATGATCAGGCAACGCAGAAATTCCGAAGAATAAGCACGTGGTTGGTGTAGTCAGTTGGAACCCTGAACGACGCTAGGTGTACATGTGCGTGGTATAAAATTGAATTCGAAACAAAGGAAAATACCTTCCTTTATCTTGATTCCAAGATTCTTCCACAAGGCACCCTGTTTTTGTCAACTGACGCTATAATTTTCCGTAAACGCAATAACGATAAGGTAGAGACACTCATGATTGCTATGATCATTTTCAAAACTCCTTTCGGTTAATGCCCCCATCGTCGTGTATTAAGGCCCGGGCCTTAATACAAACGAATCATGAGTGTCTTTCACATTATCGTTATTGCGTTTACGGAAAATTATAGCCGCAGTCAGTTGACAAAAACAGGGTGCCTTGTGGAAGAATCTTTTCATGCGAAGGTCATTCTAAAGGACTTTTGTATTATTATATCTTTTGGGTAGTTTCTCGACAACGATGCCACCAAAATTAAAGCGAAGCTTCATGGACTCCTGAGCAGTTGAAAGCTGCAATTAACGCAAAACGCCGGAGAAATGTCCTCAAAGAAGCTGCTCAACGATTTAATGTACCCAGAAGAACTTAAGGAATCACCTGGCTTCTGGAATTATGGATAAAAAAAATTGGGCGTCCAGTGTATTAACCAAATACCAAGAAGAAGAGTTTTCTGCAAGAATAATTCGTCTGTGTGAGATAGGAATGCCTCTAACACCAATGCTGGTACGTCGCTCTGCGTTCAAATTCTGTCGTGAAAACAACATCCAAAATCCATTCAATGCTGCAAAGGAAATCGCTGGAAAGGATTGGCTATATGGGTTCTTGAAAACGAAATCCCGTCTTGGCGCTCGCAGGCTCAGCTAATGAATCCAGCTCGTGCTCAAAAATTGAATAAATTCATAGTCGGAGATCACTTTGATAAGCTGGCCCAAATCTTTGAGGAAATGGATTTACATAAGAACCCACAAATATTTTTTCAATATGGACGAAAAGGGTGCCGACTTACTATTCACCATCAACAGCTGGTCATTGGACAAAGGTGCCAGACGTATCCACTTAGTTGCACCTGAACATGCTGAAAATGTGACAATCGCTGGCTGCTGCAATGCTCTTGAAATAGTATCCCACCATGGTCCTATTCAAAGGAAAGCGCTTGAAACCCGAATGGCAGGATAACCTTGGTCAGAATGGCTGTGACAAAGGAAGCATGACAAATCAACTCTTCATTGAATTTCTAACGCATCTACATCGCTACAAGGGTCCAAATAAAATCCTGCTTATTTTTGATGGTGCTGCTTGCCATTTGGTATTTCCATCGTCACGGTTGCAGAAGATCTAAATATAAGGCTATACTGCTTACCCTCTAATACAACACATGAACTTCAACCGTTGGACAAAGCTGTCTACAGGTCTTTCGAACATCACTGGGACCAAGAACTTCTCAGGTATTGGGATGCACACCCTGATCGTAAACTGAACAAACATCGCTTTGGCAAATTTTCTCTAGAGTTTGGCCGAAATGTATGACACCAGAAAATATTTTGAGCGGCTTCCAAGCAACAGGCATATATCCACTTGATCGTACTGTTATCCCAGAATCAGCTTTCGCACCTTCGCTAGCAACCGAACGTCCTTTCGCAATGGAACCATTGGAGACCGAAGAGAATGACGGCATTAGGCGCAATAATGGAAACGACCATCCTATTGATCTCCATGATTGCGATTCAAACGACTCAGCAGATGATGTACCATTGAGTGCACTGAGTAATATTCTGAAGAATGCTGCCTATGAAAAGTTTCTGATAAGATTGGAAATCGTTCTGAAGCACCTGTTCATGGGCAAACACAGACAAAAGATGAAGATCTCAATACTTCGTTTAAAGAGCTGCTTCCCACCCCAGAATTGCACAAATTTAAAGGGAAAACTCAAAAGAGAAAGTCTCTCAATTACAAGGCTCAGATCGTAACCAAAGATCTCTTTACTTTCAATAACTAAGAATCCTAAGCCCAAACCTGCTGCTTCCAAAAAGAGAGGATCCAACTCCATCAACATCAGCGAATGTGGGTAAGCACGCAGAGAATAATATCCTCCAGGAAAAGAGTCTTGGTATTGCTTTGTGTGTGACGAAACAAAGCAACTTGACATGAGGCGATGTGTGATTTGCGGCTCTTGGTGTCTGAAATGTGTGTTGGCCTCACAAAAAAGACCAGGAAATATTCAAGTGCGTGCTTTGTATTTAGTTTAAAGCTTAAAATTCTTAACTATTGTCTCAGTATGGTATTTTTATAAAAACGTGAATATTATTTTATTTTCTTCTCTAGTCTGGAAAACCAAAGTTAAGTTCAGTTAATTTAAGTTTCAAAGAAATAAAATTATGTTCTTCCTAATGCTGTTACTTCATTTAGTCTGAAAACTCATTCTATACTTTATTGAGATGCGAACTCTTGTTTTTGGAAAAAAAAGATCTACTTATCTTTTTGCCTGTTTCAGGTGGGCCTTATTATACAACCTCAATTTCTTCACTGGGCCTTATTAACCGAACTTTCGGAAAATAAGGCCCAACTCTTTTTGAAAAGCAGATTAAAAACTCCACACACTTGTAGGACTTACATCACACATAAAATATCATTCATCAAAGTACAAATTAAAACAATTTTGGTATTTTGATGTTTGCCTCTGTCACATTTTGCAAAAAAGTAGGATCAAATTAACTGGGCCTTAAATGCCGCAGGTACCTTATCTGTAAAGTTGAAAGTAAATGAGGCAATTTTAAAAAAACTAACAAAGCGATTCAAAATTTATAATAGAAAAAGCCAAGAACTTATAAATTGGTACCTTGTATGAGTCTGTACTATAATTGAACTTAAGTAATTCTAACAGTACTTCTTTAAAAGTCAAACTAATTTTATGGGCATAACATGAGAAGCCGTTCTTTATTGTGAAACTGATGCCAAACACATTTTATTTTACAAAAAAAATTCTATTCTTTGATAGCATTTTTCTTTCTAGTCAGAATGCATATCAATATTGCAACTTAAATAATACAAAATTGAAGAAACATAAATCCAAGGATTTACTAACAAGAACAAAAATGTTTTCACCCGATGAAATAAAAGGGGTTTTGGACGAAAAGCACCTGATAATCAGTTCTTTTTCAAGGTACTACATATCTTACTTATGTATTATAGCGGATTGATGAATATTTTATATGATTTATATGAAACATAAGACCGAAATGATGGTAGCCGATTTGCCAAAAAAAGATGTGTGTGCCACTTCTGTTCAATCTTCGATTTTTTATTTTCTTATTTCATTGTATTTTAGGTAGCAATGATATTCGGAATCGTTGGGTATGCCTAAAGTCACGAATGTACAAAGTATTGTAGGTTCGTCAATGAAATCTGTCGAATAAACGTATAATCTGGGTTAAAACAAAATTACCAATCGCGGCATTTCAGCAACATGCAGAGAGCCACTATCAAATTTACAAAAAATATATTAATCTTAACAAAGCATACTGTCACACTCCATCTTTTTTTATAAACAACTCTAATGCACTGTCCAAAAACATTGGCATCAATAAATTTGAAACTGGGAAACAAATTGCATCATACTTATTCCCGAATCCTAATTTGTACACTTGTTTTTAGTAGAACGTCTGTAACCGTGTTATTAGAAAGCGGAGGCGTTACTACATTATAGAGGCATTGCAAAATAAAATCAATATTTCAAATAAAATCTTTAAACTCAATCGATAATAACATTTGACTGACGAAGTCGAAATCTACATCCAGTCTCCAATTCAAATTTGACAACCATCCGTACAGCCCCTCAAATAAATTTCACAAATTGCACTGTAAATAATTTGTATATACAGGGTGGTGCTTTTGAAAACGGGTCATAGGTTAATGGTTTTGGTATCAAATTGAAGCTAAAATTAGCTGTTGCTATTAGGAGTCAGCTGAATTTCACGTTGTTTTCAAAAGTTGGTCAATAAAAAAATAAAGTAAGTTAGTAACAATGAATGAAAATAGTATTGGGTTCCCTAAACCCAATCAACACCCCTAGCGTTTTGACAATAAGATAAGAAAGCGGAAAGTCATTAATAAGCTGCTAAAAGTTTTGATCTATTACAAGGAACAGCTTCGAATAATATTAGAACTAAATTAAATAGAAAGGTCACAAGCCAAATAAACATCAAAAATAAATCTTTTTTTTTGATGAATTTTCAAAAAGATGCTAAATCCCTATGGCCCGTTTTCAAAAGCACCGCCGTGTATACAAAAAAGAATAAGTGTTAGTTGTTGCTTACCGTTAATTAATTAAAAAAGGAAATACACATTTATGTTTTATGATGCTGTTTTCTGGTCACACATCTATTTTATATCCCCCACTTGTTATCCGGAAAACAGCTAGGTATATGGCGCAGTTCAAATTCTTTCTGGCCGCTACAAATCTAATTGATATGTCATAAACATGTTATCAATGATATAAAAGTCTCAGTAGATAGAATTCATTAAATACATAGTCGTAGTAATTAAATATGTATGCAACTTATCATGTAAATGGCTATTAATACACCAGTATGCTTAGAGAACGAAACTCGCCTTGGCTCGTTTCAATAATCCCTGCAGCATGCTCCCTGTATTCATGGCTATCATTACGTGATCGTTGCATAATATATAATAATCGTATAATACATTATTTTTATTATAGTCCAGTCACTGTGGCACTTTTTCAGAGACTGTTCGTCTACCCTGCAAAAAAATTGTGCAAATCGCTTCGAATAATAACGTAAGAATGGGAAAAATAGTTTTTTGTCAAAAGAACGCCAGCGCCGCTTCAAAGTTATTAACAATTTATTTGAAATTTATGAATCAGATTTTATTGTTTATTTCTCTGTATCTTGTTTTCTGAAAGTTTTACATCATATTTTAATACTGTAAATTTTTTAAAATTAATTGTTAATTACGGTAAAACAATAAAGTGTTCATTAAATTTTTTCTAATGTCTTTAATTTTTACACACTATTGGTAAACTTCACATAATAACCACGTGCAATTAAAGTTGACCATAAACATGCAAAGTGAGATGTGTCCCGTTTTAAAATAATTATTAAGTTTGTTATAATATTTTTTAAAAATGAAATTTTGAATCCTTAAACAAAACTATTTTACAAAAAATATCCCTGGTGAATTTAAATGAATATAGTAATTATTTATCATTTCCATAAAAAAACAATTATATTTTACAAATTTAAGTCACTTTTGTTGAAAAATGAGTCTTTTGTTATAAACAATTAAAAATATTAGGCAAGATTATGGAGCAAATTAAATAGAATACGTGTGGAGTGGATTTGTATTACAAAAATGTAAATAAAAATTGGGTTTAACTAGAATATAGAAACCGAGGATATAAAACAATTTACATTGTTAATGTTTATTTGGTAACTAAAAGTCAATTGTGATCTAAAAAAAAATTGTACAATCTAGCGACAATAGTTGAAGTTAGTAGTTAAAATAATAGCTAAATAGTTTCGGCAGGTAGCGCAACGTGGTTTGGAGTACAGCTAAGCCGTTGTTTAATTAGTATCGCGCTGGAAATAATTACATTACGGACGGCTTATTGAAAGCCGCTAGGAATATTTTGATCTAAAAAAAATTTGTACAAAGAATTCCATAACCCAACTACAACAGATGAGAAAAGAAAAACCTAGAAAATCTATTCATATTGCAGTTCCAAGGAAGAGCGGCACTAACTTTTAGAGAGTTAAAGGAAAACGTAAAGTGCAAGAACACCTGAAAACCAGCTAAAGAAATGATTAAGAAGTTAGTAATTTGATGAAGTGTCGTGAAAAAGACCTTGATTCCACCGGTTTTGGTTGATGTTCTCTACAGGTACAGGCAAGGCTCAATGGAAATAACATTGTGGAGTTACAGTTACTATTATTTATCAAATTGGTACCAGTAGTTACATTATCAAAAATCGGGTATCTAGAAACGCTTTTCAAGTAGCTACTATAACATTTTCCGAAACAGTTTTACAAACTAACATAAGTCTGGCGTGAGTAACGAATGTATCCATTATTTGTCTCAGAGTGTGATGCTGGAATTATTTGCTTTCCATGAGTTTAATTAGGTTTGGTTTAATTTTCCATCTTTTTTACCCAACTACAAAAATTGGTTCATGTTTTCTTGTACTAGAGAGTCCTTCCCTTCCGTACTCCGACTAAGTAGTTAGTTTTGTTGTCTGCAAGTACGGGTGCATGTCGTGGGTGATATATTAAGTATAATAGTGGAGCAAGGACGGGAATTCCGGCTTGCGTGTAGATAGAATAGGTAGAATTTGATTGTTGTTAAGTGATCTGTTTAGTATGAGGCCGTTAGCTTACAGAAATGAAACCGAAGTCCTATATGCTCGTTGTACCATATCTTGTCAAAGACTAGTTCGATGTCTGGAAAAATGGCTGAGTGTGATTTTTCCGAGGTTCAGGTGGTGTTATATGTAGTTTCAGAGAGGGCATTGAGTACATCTGTTTGCTCCTGAATCTGAATTGACAATCAAGGAGTATGTTATTTGTCTCAACAAATTCTCTCAGCCGCATTGCGAGAAGCACGCTCGTAACACTGCTGTAAGGAATTTAGAATTTCTGTTTGGCTTTGGTATCGTCCCAGGGTCGGACGTTTTGGCTAACAGTTGGACGTCTTTATTAGAAGTTTTCTGAATATTTCCCGGTTGATTCCCTTTTTTCTTGGGCCTGTAATTCGGCCCGTTTTAAGGATGAAACAATTGTTGGTGCAAGGCGGGTCTAATCGATGAATATACTGTATTAGGTTTGCTAGATTATGTTCAATTATGGTTTATGGTCGTTATTAAAGTTAGAATGAGCTAGAAGTTGAAATACCGATTGAAGATGGTGTGCAGTTTTGTCATCGGGAGAAGTTTCTTTATCGGATTAGGTTTTACGTTTGGTTAAGGCATTTAACACATTCCAGAACTTTTTGCCGTCGCAGTAGTCAAGACTTGTGATGTTTTTAACCTAGTGTTTTTCAGTAATTTTATTGGTCTCAAGCCGGAACTTTGCGTTAACTACAGCGGTTGGTATATTTATAGGCATTGTGGATGGTCGAGGGTGTGGATTGTTTAAGGTGGCTTAGAAGTTGTGTTGCTATGCAAATAGAAAAGGCAGCGCAGTTTGTTTTTGAAAAAAAAATTTTGTTATGGAGTTTGATTGAGGCGGTATCATGTGGCTCATGCAGAAGAATGAAGTGTGGCTTATGATGAACAGTGGTCGCGTGCACAATGCCATTCTTGGCAATGGCCTAGGTGTATAGCAGTATACAGCGAGTAAGATTGTATCGCTATCTTTATTATTAATACAATTTGGTTAAATGACCAATGATGCTAGATTATGCTGAGAATACTCGAAAATTGATATTAGTAAAACTGTGTTTTTGCAAAAATGTAATAGGATCGCATAGCAGTTCAGCTGGAAAGTTTATAAAGCTGACAGAAAAACAATTTTTTTGACAAAATTCGATTTTACCAATCAAGAAAGTTGCCTTCCAAATTTTTTATACCATTTTTGTAGTACGATTTTTCTTTAGCCACAAAAAAGGGTTTCTGTTTCAGCGATTACTTTTTCATCAGTGCTGAATTTTTTTCCAACGAGCATTCATTCCCTTCATGTCGAACAGGAAATAGTTGTTGGGGACAAAAATTGGTAAATAAGGTGAATGGGAGAACAATCGGTACCAAAATTAATTTAATTTTTTTATTGATTTCTTTGATTTGTGACACGGTCAATTTGTCTTGATGAAACAACGTTTTTTCTTAGTCATATGAGGCCGTTTTATTGCGATTTCATCATGAACAACGCTATATGACATTCGCTGTTGATTTCTTTTGTATTTTCGAGAATATTACTCTATGCGCATCTCAAAAAATCTCAAATCTCCCAGCCGACATCTGTTCACATACCCTGACTGCTGATTGGACTCTGAGTCTAGTGAAGAAGCCATGTTTCATCCATTGTCATATATCGATATAAGAATTCATTTTTATTCTGTTGAACAGCTTTAAACATTGCTCCAAATCGTTAACACATTGTGGGCTCGCTTGGATATTTTTAGAGTATTCGCTATCTTGATCAACTTCACTTCACGGTCATTCCAAATTATTTTATGAAGTTTTTATGTTTTCGTCTGTAATATGTTCTCTTTTGGGCGTCCACTACGCTCATCATCTTCGGTGCTAACTTTGCTACGGACGAAATTTAGCAAACTACTTCTCAACGGTGGATTTTCTTGAGTGTAGAATTCAGATAATATTTCTCAAACCAAGTTTTTACTACAACAGTATTTTTTTCGGACAAAATGCAAGGGTTCATCAACACGTGAAATTCTTTTTTATCCATTATTTTGAGAATAACAAAAGTAGCATTACTCAAAATGATGCAACTCACAAACTAATCGTCCAATTTCGACACGTACTGTTTCAAGGTTGATACCAACTAAAACTCATATTAGTACAGTAAAATTACCCTTTGAAATTGCAATTTTTCGGAACAAGCTCAAATTTTAGTGGGTGTTAGAGGACCATGAGGAAAGATATTTCCCAAGTTTTTGACCTCCAACCCCTGTGGTTTTCCGCCATCTTTATTTTAGGGATAAGTTAGTTTTCGCGTTTGACTCTCTTATTTTCAAAATTAGCCAAAAAAGTCACTGATACTTTTGGTAGAACGTAAGAATCCCCGCATAGTGATATCCATATCGATATCACTTTTTATTATTAATAAAACAAGTACTCATTGTTTATAATAAGAAAGTTGGGGATGAAAATGATTTGATCCCTAATATCTCGGTAATCGTTAATCAAATTCTGAAACAAAAGTTGTAGAGTATAAATTTTCAAAGAATTTTTGTCTCCATAAATTTTTCTATTGTTTGAATTTTTGTCTCTGAAGTCGACGTGGAAGTGACAGCGGTGCGTCTTGAACGTAAGTTCTAAAATTAAAACTTTTCGGAACAAGCTGAAATTTTGTGACTTTTTAGAAGACTATGTGAGATAAAATTAATTAAAATTGTATTGACATACATATCATGTTGTATAAATTTTTACGCTCTACAAAAAGTATTGATGACTTTTTTCTGCTCATTTTGAAAATAAGAAAAAAACGCAAACAACCGAATCACCCCTAAAACAAAGATGGCGGAAAACCGCAAGGGGTTGGAGGTCGAAAAAACATGAGGAATTTTATCACACATAGTCTTCTAAAAACCCACAAAATTTCAGCTTGTTCCGAAAAAGTTTTTAATTTTAGAACTTACTTCAAGACGCATCGCTGTCACTTCCGTGTCGACTTTTGAGCCAAAAATTCAAACAATAGAAAAAATTGATTGAGACAAAAATTATTTGAAAATTTATACTCTACAACTTTTGTTTGAGAAATTTTTAACGATTATTAACCGTTACCGAGATATTAGGGATCAAATCATTTTCATCCCCATTTTTTATTATAAACAATGAGTACTTGTTCATTAATAATAAAAGTGATATCGATATGGATAGTGCTGGGATTCTTACGTTCTACCAAAAAGTATCAGTGACTTTTTTGGCTAATTTTAAAAATAAGAGAGTCAAACGCGAAAAACTTACTTACCCCCTAAAACAAAGATGGCGGAAAAGATTCTAATATTTATAATTGAAATACGGTTAGATCTTCACAGCTAGATCACATTAACAGACTGTCTGTCACTTACAGCAGATACACTCTGTGTATTACATATTTGGAAGAATGAGTATACAGTTTAGTTAGTTGTGTTATTGCGCTGTTTTAATTAAGAATTTTTAAAATTGTCACAATTTATCCAACTATTTACAAATTATGGGTCCCAACCGCATTATATCCAAATGATTTCCGGCAGTGAAGTTATGTACTGAAGTATAAATTTGAGAAAATGTTTATTTTAAGGGGCGCACCAGGTTTATTTCCGTTGACTATTTGGTCTACAGCGTCAACACTTTTTTAATAGACCCCTAGGTGAGCTACACATATAAATCGCAGACGATTTGAGAAAAATAACGAACGCAGTTTCTGTTACGGATCAGATAATTAAAAAAAATTAAACATACATAATTTGCTGTCACAACAAATTGAATGCCAAAGTGGGTAGGTATTGTTCCTTCACAATAAATATACATCAACATTGCAGCATTACTTTATAGTTTCCGATGTATACTCTCCGAGGGATGCGAACGTTTTCCTTAGGTACTTGGGCTAGTGTATATATTAGATGTTCTGGAAACCATCGGTTTGTGTACAATCCCATAAGGAAAATGTAACTAATGCTGTTGTGTTTCACAATTAGCTTTAAATCGACAACTTTTGGAATATCTTGTTTAATACTGGGATTTTCATTGTTGTAGCTGCTCAAACATTTAAAATTTACTTCGTATCTTGTTTATAATGAATGGAAAATAAAAACAAAATAGTTTTAGATCATTAATTCATTTAATTTAAATTGTAGAAATATTTTCACAACATACTGTTCTCATCAGTTGTCAGTGGTGTACTGGGAAATAAAGATTTTGTTTTAGTTAAGGAAGAGTTTGATGGGCATTGAAATAGAGGAGTGATTCTTTTTATCTAAAATAAATATTTGCATTTAGATATGTAAACTTTTTAGGCGGTTTGATTAACCATAACACACTTTCAACAATGCGGCATAAATCCTTTTGTGTTTAAGACCGGATGTTACGGTGATAAACGTAAAGGATCGTGACCGTAATAAATAGTATTCGTCAGATCCATACTTTGTACCTATGTAGTTTTTTTTCGTGAATTATGACGGATCGCTTCTAATCCTTATTATGGTTTATTTGAATTTCCAGCTGCTTGTGGTTCGCTACGCATATATTTTTTATTTGACACTTTTAACGTGTTTGAGGAAAATAGTTATTTTTAAGGCTTGTTTTTTTGTGTAGTTTGTATAATTGAAGTTTTATTGTATTCATTCTTTAATAATAAAATTAAAATAAGATCTTTTCTAAGAAAGTATGTGTTGGTTTATTAATTGCAGAGTCAAATAATACAAACTTTCTAGAGTGCGGGTTTTAGGGCTCTAATTCCGGCCACTCTAATTCATCTTGAATCTTAAAACCACTTCAGGTCTTTTATATTTTCTTGTAAACATTTTTAGGTTATTTGAAGGTGAAGTGGTGCAACTGGCCACTTAAAGGAGTTCTAAACTAATTCCATGTCGTTTGCATTAATTTAGTATCGGCTTTAAATTCTAATAATAAATTTCGAATTGTTTATTGTACTGTCGAAAGGAAGGAAAAACTAAATGAGAGCATGCGTTAAAAAAAATCAATTGATTATAAAATATAAAGTCGCCTCTTGCTTTACAGTGTGTCCAAAATACTTACGACCATACTCAACCATATCTTGTCTAATATTGACCTCTATTCCTTGGCGTTTCACTGCTCAATAGCCCAATGTTAGTACAGGAAGATTGACAACGACTAGATTAATTGTAGTGTTTTTTGTAACAAATTTACAAATTCTATTGAGGGTGAATACCCATGCCTCCGCCTCTCATTGCACCTTTAATTTTGCACCTTCTTTGTTAAAAATATTCCATATTCAGGAGGTTTAGTTGAATTAAAAAAAAAATTGACTCATTTGAAAACTATGTACTTGTTTGGGGTGCAATGAGTTTGCTTCGAAACACTACCCCATCCTCACATGGATAAACTTTAATATCATAATATTTCGCTGCATTAAAAACTCAATTCCGATTAACATGACGATCAACCTAGTGTTTTTGACTAAAAAAATTACAACGCGATAATAAATTATTGTTATAATTTAAGATTTCATGGTAGTATTCTATGAACCTCGGTTTAGGATCAAATTTTGACCTTATTTGCCAAATTCTATAACTTTTTGATTAAACTTATGTTCTATTGAATTATATTCGTGATATTAAAGATAAAAAATCAACCAAGGAACATTGTTATTGTTATTGACGTAAAGGTAAATATAAAATGTACTAAATAATATAAAATGGGTATGAACCCTCCAGTATGGTTTTAATTAAGAATTATTCCTTTTTCGGATCTTCCAAAGGTGGAGGTGAAAAAGAGAAACTGGCTTTTCATAGAGTATTGTCAACGTTACGCCCTTACAGGTGGGAACTTTATGAAAACCACAACTTACTTTTAGGCTGTTTTGTCAATGAAACACACAGATAGCGACGTGGACAGTAGAATACATGGACAATATTGTTATTAAATTAATCAACATATAGACACGTATATTGGTAATGGTACTGGTAGTGTACGTGTCTATACAGTCTTTTGAAAACGGATCATAGGTTAATGGTTTTGGTATTAAAATGAAGTACAGTGTAGTCAGTTTTCACCATAAAAACTCTCTCTTCGTTCGAATAAACCATTTTCAAATGAAACCTGAATTTTTGTGACTTTTATTAGTAATTGTCAAAACGTAGGAATATCATAGTTGCTTAGGCAACTTATTACTGATTCATCTAGAACATTAAAATTACTAATTTTTATTGATGAATTTTCAAAAGACCGTGTAATTTATCTAATTTCTGATAGCGAGCACTATGCGCAATAATTTTAGCTGCGTTTTGATACTAAAACCATTATTGTCACTTGAAAGAGCCGAACAGTTCACAATGCTAAATCCCTGTGACCCGTTTTCAAAAGCACCACGGTGTATGTTAGATGTCCTTCGAAGGTTCAATAATTAATTTTATAACAAACTTGTCTATGTGTCTTTCAAACACTTCAATTCTGACTCATTTGTAAAAGATTTGCTCAATGTTTCTTGGGATGAGATATACTACATGAACAATATTGATGATAAAGTTAGATATTCGACTACGAACATATTGAACCTTTTTGACTTTCACGCACCTTTCAAGACGACCCGTCTCAGTAAACCGACAGCCTCGCCTCCATGGTTTACGGATAACTTATAAATGATTCTTAACGAAATGCTGCCTATAGGTTGAATAAATCTGATGAAGCCTTGATTAAAATGATGAAAACTTTGCACTTACATCTTTGAGAATGAGAAATCAGCTTACCTAGAATTTTTGAGATCACAAAAACAATCCTAGTCAACTTTGAAAACTTTAAAATCATTTTAATATATCGAACTCAATTACCAGCTCATATATTGCGATCCCTCTAAAATTAATGATTATTTTATATCAGCTTATAATAAAGATGTTTGTAGATCAGGATACTCTTAATTTTACAATAGCAGCATATTCGCCCTATTAGCTTATTACAAGTTTCCTTATAAATTCTAGAAACAAATGATTCACTTCTACTATATATCAATCTGGATTTTGAAAACGTCACTATACAACTACAGCGCTTAAAATTTGACGGACAATATCTTTAGAGCGATAGATAATAAGCTTGCTGTTCTTATGGTTTTGCTTGATTATTCCAAATCATTCGATAAATTGAACCACTTTTTATTATATGCCAAACTTAGATATTGCGGTTTTGATAATCTTGCTGTGTCCTTTTTCGATTCTTATCTAACTAATCGCATTCAAAAAGTTTGTCTTAAAAATAACTTGTGCTCTATTCAAATAATTTCGTCTGGGGTCCCTTAAGGATTTATCTTAGGTCCCTTATTATTTATTATATCCACATCCGACATGTCTAATGTGATTAATAAATCTCAAATTTCTGCATATGCTGACGATATAATGTTAATACACTTGAATATATATACAGGCTAACGACGGTATTAATGATGATCTTAATAGAATTTTGTATTACTCGACTAAACATAATCTAAGTATTAATGAAAAAAGTCTATCCCACGATTTTTAGTTCACAAGTTCACCGTGAGTTTTTGAAAGGGCATATTATGATCAACATTAATAATCAGATTGTACGATTCTCAGCTGAGGGTAAGTTAATTTTAAGCGTTGTCTTTGATGGTATTGTGTTAGGGTGTTCGATGAATTTATTAAATGCCGCTGCCAGGTAATTGTGTGTGCAAGTAAAGTATTTGAGGTAGAAATTGTGGATGTTATCATTTCCAGTAGCTTTCCAGTTATGTGTTTTTTCGTGGCTGCTTCTATTTCTATGTGTGTGATGCTTCCTTGATCTTTTGTTGTTGTATTGACTACGTTGTCCTCTTCTTCTCTAATCCATCTTGCTGTGGCATTATGTTTCTCTTCTTTTGACTATAACGCTTTCCAGTAGTTTTCCATTTCACTTTTATTTGGCACGCCATTGCCTTCACTTGACTTGTTTTTTTGTTGTTGTCATAAAACCGTTTTGGTTGTTAGTGAATTGATTATTGTGCTATTTTCTTGTTGTTGTTTTCCTGTATCTTTTTAAGCGTTTGTTCAATGATGACAATTTTTGTTTGATTGTATCGATCACTTCTGGTATGGTGTTGTTGTCTGCTTCATGTTTTGTATGAATTTTGTATTTATGTCTGATTTGGTTTACATGATTGTTTAGTCTTCTGGATCTTTTCCGTTTTGGTAGTTAGTCATTCTGTTTAAATCTGATCTTATATTCTCAATTCTTTTCTCAAGACGAATCATCCATGCAGCTTTTCTTTGTGTGTTTTGTGTCGGTGTTGATGTATCTTCGATTATCTTCTTCCCCATTGCTTTAGTTACTGTGTATGCGCCACAATATAACACAGTCTGTAGTTCTTCAAATGTCATGGATTTAGACAAAACTAGGCATGACTTTATTTAGTATGTTTGTTATGTTATAGAGCTTTTTTGACGAGTTGTGTTTGGGTAAACTGGGTCTACAGGTTGGGTCTGTTCCTATGTATTTTGTCAATGTCTCTTGTAGTTTATCTTTCAGAGTGTCTTCCAGTTCTGTTTCATTATTTTCATTGCTTTGATTTCCCTCTTTTAGGTTTTCAGTTTGAATATGATTGTCGGTAGAACAATCATGTTGTGTATCATTCTTGTCATTCCGTGTCCCAGTAATTTCTATTTCGACTTGGTTTTTGATTTGTTGTATTATTAAATCTGGTACATATTTGTTATTTATAATTGCCCTAAGCTGTCCAGCTATTTTTGTTCAGTAAAATTTAAGGTGGGATATTTTTCTTTGAAAAGTTCATGAAGTTTCTTCCTAAATCCTGTTTTATTTCTTTCTAGATTAGTTACTGTCATGTATGCATGTACAACGGTTCTATTCAGTTCATCAGTCCATTTTGTACGTTTGTTAGTCAGTGTACCAGGTACAGCAGCTACACTAAGTTGCGTTGCGGCGTTACTTCTGGTTTGAATCTGTGGTTCTTGTGCAGACTCTTGTGAATTAGCAGAGGAGGCCGATACTGACTGCTTACGACTCCTATTTCTATTTCCGTAAATCCTAGAGCTGCTGCTATTCCCAGCTCTTGAAGTGGACTGCAATCTTAATTCACCAAGGTCAGTACGTCTTCCTGGTGAATGTATCCGAGGCTTGTTTTCTAGTGATCATTTTAGTTATTAGTTTTGCATTTTATACCTTTCTGCCAGGATTTTAAAAATAGCCGCCCATTATGGGTACCAAATGCCCAAAATAATTATTTGACGTTATTATTATTATTATTATTATTATTATTATTATTATTATTATGTATTATTGTCTACGTCGCTGTTTGTGTTTTTCAATGACAAACCGGCTTAAAAGAAAGCTTTGGCCTAGAAAAAGTCACCATCTGTTAGGGAAACGTTGGCAATAACTCTATAAAAAGGCACCTCCACCTCCCGCTAAATCATGCACTGTAAGTAAGCATTTTAATGCGTCGAATGGTCTCGAAGTACCTATAAAATTGACTCAAATTTTCATGTTATCAGCAATGTTTTGATTGAAATTGGAAAATATAAGAAGGGACTTTGTTGTGGTTGTGGTAGAATTTTGATTTTGTATTTATTTCTATTAAAATTGTGGTGTTAAATATGCTATAAAATGTACAAATTCAAACATTAAAAAAAAACAAAACGTAAGCATTTTGAAAAAAAAAGTAATAATACAGTGACAACGCCCCAAGTTTTGTCTTTCATAAAACATTAAGTTTTACTTCAAACATTTAAAATTAAAAGTTGTTTTAATGGTACTTATAGTGCATGTTTAGCGATGGCGCACTGCTAGTACGTATTCCGCTTAATTGTAATAAATAAAGATTGATAAAGACATATATTTTAGTAATAAAAACAATATTATGAATTAATAAGCATTCAAACACTAAAATATCTTTATCTGATTCAAAATCAACACTTTATATAACAAATTGCAAACAAAACGATTTGGTAGCAAAATATTAAAATGGGTTGATGTCGACTGTAATATACTGTCTTTGTTATCATTCGGTTAACTAGGTCCATTTAATTATTCCATACAGTAATTATATAAATTAATATACTCTTCGACAACTAGCTAGAGTCACCTAAAATGGAGGCTTTCCCGTGGAGGCTTTCCCGGCCGCTCAACCTAGTTGGCATCCCAATGATCAAGATTGGGGGCACCTAATAAGGCTACCCTCTCAATCTGCATCATGTCATTCAGGTAGCCCGCAACACCCCTTTTGCGAATAACCCACCTGAAGGAACCACGACATTGTATCGGACAACTGTGCACCGGGGGTGAATGGTTAAATGATATTCAAATACACCAAACAACCTTTTGTTGCCTGCTCACTATTTACTTGCGTCTCCACTATCGGTCTACTCAAATTTCAACATTTTCCAAATTATAATGAAATATAATCTTATATTTCCCATAATTAAAAATAAATATTATTCTATCTGACAAAAATCTCCGCACTCTATATTTTTTATATCCCATTAACCCTTTCTACAGGAAAGCATTTATTATAAACTAGATGTGAATAAAACAAGAACAACAACATTCAACAAATAATTATATACTTCTAGAAAAAAAATCAAAACAGAAAACATAATAAAATTCAACTTTAACAATACTATACTATAGATGAGACGTAAAAGCCACTCTACAAGGACATTTTATTAAAGAGCAAAAAGAATTACACTGAGGGTTCTATAAGTTCAAAAATTAATAATTTTTTCTTAAAAAAGTAGAAGAATTTAATTCGAGTTTTGTACAATTTTGGAAAATTTTTGATATCAATTTTAGTTATTTTAATGCCAACCAATCACTCTCCCAAATGTATTTTACTTGGTCGAGCGAGAGAAAGTGTAACGTACTTGTGTAAATGGTGGTCAAAAAAACAAATTGTATTTTTTACTTTGCATTACTCCACATTCCTCTATACTGCATACATTTTTGCAATCTCTTCAACATTACTTTGTAAAAATCTCTCATCAGTTTTATAATGGTATTCAAAGAACTGTGATCTAGTTGATATAGTCTCATAAATAACTTACGCAATTTAATTATAACAAAACCACAAATAGAAAATTATATTTGATTGAAATTCAGATTATGTGTTAATGTAAGCGTATTTTAATATAAAAAACTCCAAATTTTTTATAGCGAATACGACAAAAAATTCGAGTATTATCCCGATTGCCGTATTTTTTTTAAACTAATTTATAATTTAATTAATACTGATCTTTATAAAATGAGTTTAATATTTTCAACTCTTTATGCAAAATATTAAATTAACTTTACAAAATTGTATTATAATAAATTTAATAAAAAAAATACTGCAGTCGGAATCGAACAATGGTTAGGAAGTGCAAAATTTTACTAGGCAACAAATTAACCAATTCGTCCATGAAAGATGAAAATTAATCAAGTTAATAAACAAAAATAATGTATTTTACTGTTTTCTTGTAAATACTTCATCAAAACTAATTATTATCACATCAATTTGTTTTAGCTTATCTATCTAACATAATATGTTGTTATATTGTGTTAGAATTGTGCCAATTATACGTTAATTTTAACTTTTCCGTAGGATACAAAGTACATCATCGAAAATAACCATTTACATAAAAAATCAAAGATCACTCTTAAACAATTTAACGAGAGGACATGTACTATAATACTCCCTAATACATTCTCCCAAAAACATTTAGATTATTACGAATTCTAACAAATTTATGACGACTCAAAGGTTTTGTACATATATCAACCAATTAATTTTCAATCTGCACATACTTATAAAATCAGTTTAAATTTGGGCTTACAACCTTTATAAATGATTCCAAAATTACGAGCTTCTGGTAAATCTTCAAACACGCATTCCATAATCGCTTTTATCATCAATTTTTAAAAAATGGCTTAATTTTTCAACGGCAAAAGCTATATTTGATCTGCATACTGTATATCTTAGGCACCCAATTGTTCCTCTGTGAGGGTAGTTAGCCTCAACTAGATTCAATTCATCAGCTGACTGCAGTTGAACACTTAAAACTGCCAAAAAAAACAGGAACTTCTGCATATGTTGGAGGTTAATCAATTATTTCCATAAAATTCGTTTTCAGCCGTTCAGGAGATCTGTCACGGAGTTCACATCTACCTTGACTTTCAAGAGATAGATCATCAACTAGCTTGTGCTGTTCATTGGGACCATTTGTATCATTCTTATGCTTTATCTTCACTGTCATTTGACTCATGATCTTTGACGGAATTCCTTAGGAATATGAACAAAAACTTCACACCCATAACTTGGCATATGGGGAAACTGTAAACTTTCGTCCAGTCTATGATTCGTAACCAGTATTTTCGAATTCTTAGCAAGCATTGTAATCGATTAAGTGTGTAAACAACTCTATTAACAGGTTTAACCCATAAGATCTTACCATTTTGCTCTGGTACGTGATGCAGTTTCAAGTTCAATTCCACGTGAAGCAAGAAACCTTTTTGGTTTACACAATCGCAGGAAATTCTTTTGCTGAACGCTTTGGGCTGCGCGCTTATCATTTTGGTACAAGTAGACGTAATTGTCCTTGAACCGGAGTTCCATTTGCTTCTTCATGCAAACACCAACGGAAAACAAATTCTTCTTTATCTCAGGAACAAACATCAATGCAGCACAGCGTAGCCATTTCTCCAATACCACCGAGAAAATATTTTGATTCTTACTAAACCATCACCTTTAACTGTATACTTTTGTTGTTCCTATGTGCACTTGGTTTGGCTTGCATGGACCAAAATCTTCCATCTATTCCCGACGTAATGTCATATGACACGTTGCTTCGCTGTCTTTAAGCCAAACTTTTTGCACATCTGTATTAAAAATTTCTCATGACCCCACTTCACTCATCGATATTTTCTTTTCTGAATAATTGGATGTGTCCAAAACCTACGAACTATGCTTTCTTCTTCTAAACGAATGACAATAATTCCGACATTTTTGTTTTGAGACAATTCGTCGTTGACAGTTTCGTCGCCTCCAGTGTACCGCCATCCCAACTCTCTATTAAGAAAAATTGACCGTTGAATCATTAAAGTGATGAAATATCATTTTCTATTTTTACCTTTTATCTTTAATCACATTCAAGTAATTATTCTTGATACGAGCAATTAATAATTAATGTCTTGCTGAATTATTATTACTGTGTATTAATCTGCAATATCGTTACATTTAATAAAAAGAATTTCACATTCATTATATGCAATTAGTAAATGGGATTTATGACATTTCTAAGTAGCTCATACATAAAATGATCGATATAGTGTTTATTATTATTCTTAATGGGACATTAAACTTTTCTATTTATAACAGACCAAGACATTGTGGGATACATTAAACGCTACTTTGTAATTCTTGTTTTAACTAATTTAAAATAACTTTTTATCGGACAATTAAGAACATCACTTTTAAACAATTTATTGAAGTGACATTTCGATTACGGTATCAATTAGAGCGCGTTGTAACGGTTAAAATTAAATCTACCTTAAACACGAAGGAATCTTAAATTGGGAAAAGGGTACAATTACAAGTGTTGTAAGGTTACAATGAAAGGTCTATTCAACAATTAGTAACTTAGCTTTAGGCCTTTTGGCATTTACACAATTGCACTAAGGACGATAAATTTATACAGATAAGATTACCAAAAATGTGCCGGTTAACTTTGTTTTTAAGGTATTTGAAACAAAAAATATTGCATTTAACTCAAAAGTTTTAATTAAAGCTGCTTTGCATAATAGTAGAAAATTTTCCGTACAATAAGTTGATTGGCTTAGTAACATTAGTAACTTTTTCCACGAATGTAAGCAACGAATAAAAGTTTCTAATTATAAAGTTTGTTTGTTACTCTGAATGTAATGATATTGATAGTTGACATTGCGTTAATTAAACAGAGGCGTAATGACGCATGCTTTGTTGTAAACAAATTGTGTTGATTATTGTTAGTTGTTTAATTTTATAATTATTTTATTTTTATATTGTAATGATATAAATTTGGGGAAGGTTACTGAATGCATAAATAATAATAATAATTATTTCTGCAATTACTTGAAAAATTGAATAATATGGAGAAAAAATGACAACGAAGGAAGATTTAAAAAAGAATATGGAAAATATGGAAAAAAACGTACAAACAAGTATAAAACAAATAAACAACAATATGAATAAGAAATTGGAAGATCAGAAGGATTACATCATTGAAATGTTTAACAAAAGCATTCATAACAGCACGAGAAATCTAGAAGAAAAGCTGGGTGGGTTAGAAAAAGAGGACAAGGTTAAAAAAAGAGAAAATGAGGAAATGAAGAATCGTCTAATCCTAGTCGAGAAAATGAATGAAGACAGAATAGCACCACACAGAAGAGAAATAGAAGTTAAGAATAAAGTAGAAACCGAGTTAAAAATCAAATTTAAAAGGGACATAAACGAAATGTACAAGAAATAATGGTAAAAAATTATGAAGAAATGAAAATGAACGTTGAACCAAGGAATAGAATACCAGCAGCACAAGTTGAAACAAAAATGGACCACGAATACATAACTGAGATACCTAAAATGCACCATGAAACGAACAGGAGTAAGATATTTGAATATGAAATAGAAATAATGACAAAAGACAGTAGAATTGAAGTTGAACAAGAAACTTATTTAATGAAGGAAACCGAGATTGAACAAGTTACGGAAAATTTGAAAATGATGCAAGTAGGAAGGGAGACGTTTGAAAATAAGGAACCATACGAAGACAATGTGCAGACGTTCGAGGGAAAAGAAAATTATTTAGAAATGATCTAGGAAAAATGACAGGATAGAAGCGTATGATAAACAAGTGTAACAAATTGCATGAAGAAGTGCAGAACATTGTAAGAGAAGTAAAACTTGTTAAATGCAAGGAAGGGCAAAAGCCAAGTAGGAAGGGAGAAGGTCACGTAGACATCGAAATAGGACGAGTGTTAAAGAAGATAAAATTAATGAAGAGAAGGATTACAAATAAACGAGTGTAGGAAGAAAGCATAAATAGCAAGTTAAAGATAAAGTAATGGAAATTAGAAAGAAAATATGATGCCAGATCGCGTATGAGCATCGACAACGATTAGTTTTAAAAAAAAGAAAACTTAAAGTTCAAGCAATACCAATTAAGAAAGTGAATGAAGCAAGTTAATGTGAAGAATAGGAAGGGAGGAAGGGATGAAAGAGTTAAAAATTAAAAATAAGGAGAAAATGGAAAAAGGTGAAAATAAGCATCTTATGTACAGCAGAAGCAGAAGTCATAGATCAAATTAAATCAAAAACAGCTTTATTGTCACTGGATCAATAGAAAGTTAAATAATAAGAAAATGAAATGGTGAAGACAAGTTAAATGAAAGGAAAGATTAAGACTATGCAATGGAATTGAAGTTATTATG
Organism: Abscondita cerata; assembly: GCA_030710515.1. Lineage (NCBI taxonomy): Eukaryota > Metazoa > Arthropoda > Insecta > Coleoptera > Lampyridae > Abscondita > Abscondita cerata. The sequence continues at coordinate 86,444 of JALBCR010000830.1, forward strand.
AAGTTTAAGAAATGATATTTAAAGGAAAAAGATATGATAAGAAATCAGAAAAGAAGAAAAATAAAAATTGAAAATAATTAAAAAGAAATATAAAGTATGAATCATGAAGCTTTAGAAAGTAAATAAGGTTAGGATGGTGGCTAAGGAACATTGAGTGAATGAGTATGAATGATTATAATTAATGATGGGAATGTGACAAGGTTTAGATAGAATTGAAAAGTTAGTTATGAAATTACTTAAAAATGTAAATTAAATTAACTTAATTTTTATGTAATTTGAAGGGAGTATGTAATGATATAAATTTGAGGAAGGTTATTGAATGCATAAATTATTGGTCAGTAACTATGAAAACGTTAGTCAATTAATTAAAAATAAATGTCAGAATTGTAATGTGTAATATTTTTTTTAATAAAGATAGTTTATTTAAAATAAAGTTATTTACGTTGAGCGATTTGGCACATTACAATATACAGGGTGTTTCAGAATAAGATGCTGATCCTTAAGGTTGTCAATCCTTACGCGATTTTAAGAAGAAAAGTTCAAATAAACATATGTCCTAAACCTCTTAACTTTTGATCTACAAGGTGTTCAAGTTTTAAGAAAAAAAACGTTTTTATCATAACTTTAATATTCGTGTACTTAAATAACTATTTGTCAAAACTGTTTGGCATTATCTAATTGTTTCCTTGACAACAAAGTCCATAGCCTACTTTTTCAAAATGATGATAGGTTGTGTCCATTTAATGATCTTTATTTTTTGATCGGAAACCGTTCGTCGGACGAAAAAAAAACAAGAAATCAAATTTACCTTAAAATGAATGGAGATTTTAAAAATAATTTTTATTTAAAAAAAAAGCAGTGGCGTATATAATATTTCTCTAAAAATATCTAGTCTTCATCCTGTACGGATGCCACTGAATAAAAAATTAAAATTTCTAAATCAAAAAATAGCTGTTGTAGCTTAGAAGGCATATGCCAAATTTTATTAAAATATCTATAAAGTTATGTTAAAGTTATGATAAAAAAACGTTTTTTCTTAAAACTTGAACACCTTGTAGATCAAAAGTTAAGAGTTTTAGGACATAACTTTTCTTCTTAAAATCGCGTAAGGATTGACAACCTTAAGGATCAGCATCTTATTCTGAAACACCCTGTATAATAATTAGAATGGTTACTGCAACTACCAATATCTAGATTGAAATTTAGTGACACATTAACATAAGCCTTAACTTTTTAATGTAGAGAGCTTTTCTAGTAACTCATACTATTGAATCACGTGTGTGTAATATATGGTTCTAGTTCTACAGCAATACAGTTTTTACATGAACTCTTTTCAAATGTAATGTATTTAATAAAATGTCCAGTTTTAGAAAAGTAAGTGAGCCATCATCGTTTTCATTGTCAACCATATCAGAATCGTCATCATAAGGGGTATCAGTATTTACTAAGGAATCAGAACATTTTACCCCTTCTGTATGGTTATATTTTATTATTATACATAAACACTGCTAAGCTTTCAAGGTCTTTGGCTGCTAAAACTAAACTTTTCCGTTCTTCTTGTCTTTCGCTAACACTTTTCAGTTTTCCATTCAGACACTTTAAGTCCCTCTCCGCGCATTGTAGTCACAACTTTTTTGACCTGTCAAGTTTCTTGTGGTTCGTGGTAACTCAGTATATAGCATTTGTTGAACAACACTATCATCTCCCATTCGCACCACATGCCCTAACCATTGCAATCGCTTCTTTTTCACCAGTTCTATAAGCTTTGGATTTTTGTAGAGTTGATTGGTTTTTGTTCTCCAGTACTGCTCTTCTGTTACACTTCCATAATTTTTTTTTAATTTTCCTTTCCGCTACTTGCAGTTTCTTGCAATTTCGTAAATTCTAATCTTCAGTTTGAGCGATACTTCTTTGCGTCTACGTATGTTCTTAGACATCCCATGCAATCTCGTTTTCTACATGAGCCTCCTATTAATTTTTCTGTTACTCTTTATTTCTACTCCAAGGTATATACAACTAACTACTCTTTCAAAAACGTTCTTACTGTGTCTATTCATCGCAATTTCAAATTGACTTGAATTCCTTCTTCTTTTCTGCCGAACTTCATGAACTTTGTTTTTGAACAATTGACTTTTAACTCTATTCCTATCCTTTTTATTTCATCCTTGTTATACTAATGAGTACTATATCTAGTTATTTGTATCTTCTTATGTCATTCTAAGTAATCTAACAAGTTTCGTGTTGACTCTTAGCCGTTTTACTGCTTCTATGACCTTTTCTCTTTTGATTGTGTCGTAGGTCTGGCGAAAATTAATGAATAGGGCAGTGAGTGAGACTTCTTTCAGGTGTATTTGTCTTGTACTACTTTTAGTTGACAAATCTGATCTGTTGTTGACTTACTTGATCTGAACCTATTCTGTTAACTGCCAATACTGCCGTGCTAGGCAAAAAAGTTGGAAATACATTTTTTTTTGTTAAACGAATTGGAACTGTCTGTTGATTCCTAGTTCGTTTTGGTGTCATAAAAGCTTGTCATTAGAAAGAACATAAGTTAATCAAGATTTATATTGACGTTTTTCATTAGACAATTTAGAGTGGCCTAAAATATTTGTCTTTGCTTACACCTGAAAACGGAGATACGGCTTTTTTGGTTGGCACGGCAGAAAAATGCTTTCCTACTTTGTTTTTAACCTTTTATTAATTAGTTGTATGCTTTCTTCCACTTTTTCAACGTTGTTTCTTTTGCTCTCCTTTTATAATGTTCTCTCCAAATTCATCCATTCTATGCTGTTTCTATAATCTGACTTTGTCCTCTTTAAGTTTTTAAGTTTATTATTTAATGCTTTTCTATATTTCGTATAAAATTTTCTTTGTCTTGTATCTTCTTTTTTCTACATAAAATTTTACATTCCCTGTTCTTGGTTTTTAATTTTTGTCGTAGTTCTTCACTCCCTTCTCTTAAGAATTGTATTTTAATTTTTTTCTTTACATTCTTTATTTAACCAATGCTTTCATATTTTCGTTTTCTTTTTCTTACTGTATTCTCCAGTGCTTGCGTGGTTAATTTGTTCAATTGCTCCACTTTTCTTCCATTCCTTGACCTGATTGTATTTTTTTCTATTAATCCTTTTAGGTAACTGCCATATTTCCGTTTTTAAACCTCCTTTTAACTCTACTACATTTCTGAGTAAGGCTCTTGTTGTTTTCTCTATCTACTTCTTTCCTTAGACTCCCTTAGTGGCATATGGTTTTATTTTCACTGTTCTTTATAATTTTGGTTAGATATCTTTAACTTTGAGCTTTCTTCTCACAAACTGAAAGCACTTATGTTTAAGTAGGTGTTGAACAGTCTACTGTTCAGTGTAGTTACTAGTGTCGGAATCCTATATATATATATATATATATTGGGACCATTATTATTTATCATTTCTATTAATGATTTCCCTTAAATTTGTAATAACATTACTACAATACAGTATGCAATTTCTACAATAGATGATTCAACTGTTACCTTTTAACTAATATTGCATAGTCTAAGGGGGAAGTAAACACAAATTAAACAAACCAACGACAAAACTGTGTAAACTTTATTCAGTCCAAAGAATTTTAATCTATGTTCTAACTTTTTCAGTAAATTAAAGTTTTTAGGGTTTGTATTGATTCTAAACTCTGGGGCATGACGGTGATTATTTCAAATAAATTAAAAAAATATGTATATTTAAGAAAACCTTTAATTTTTTATTTTATGAATATTTCAATTGTCACTTGCAATATACCATACTAGGTTGGGGCCATCTGTCATTAACAACTTCAATGAAGAAGTGTAGCAATGATTTGTTACATTAGCTATGCGGGGGATTGCAAAACGCTTTATAAAATTTAAAATTCTTAATTTTAAAGAAAATGAAGACTATTTTACAACGAATTTAGATAATCACAAGCACCGTAGTATAATGATTATTGTTTTTCGTCTTTCTTCCGGCTTTGGAAAATCCGTTGGCTGATACCTGAACATATTTTAAATCAACTTATATTTTTCGTAGGATTACTTTTTTAATCAGTTTCTAATTTCTTTGGAATAACTTGTTTTTAAAGGCGACATAAAATCTAACAGTTGAATTTTGTGAGAAGTATGGACGGTATGCACACACCATCAAATAGATGTTTAAATAGTATACGCTTCCTCCTATATTACACTTAATAATACTTGTTAAATATGTCACAGATAGGACTTTTAAATTAATTAATTATTTCGTTCGTAATTAACTATGACGACGTTTCGCTTCCTTCTAGTGGAAAGCTTCGTCAGGCCAACGTTAATAATTAAAAAATAATTTGCTTGAATTACGTGTAAATCACGACACATTAAATGTAAAACCCTCCTATACTGGGACACATTCATTTAACAAGTATCATCAAAATTGTTTTTAGCTAAGTTTATAGCGTTCAAATTTTGAGTATGGTTGTAATGACCGTCAAGTCATATCATCTTTCTTGAGGGTATTACGTGATTACGAAAATGTTGCATTCTGAAGGGTGACAATCGGTGTTTGACCCTGGTGGAGCCCCATCAAGTTACTTTGCCTTATATTTTTCCTAGGAAAAATAAACAGCATCGGAACAAATCCCCAATCGGCATTAATATGCATGTGACAACAGTCACTAATACTCCTCTTTCTGAAGCAGTTGCAGAACCTACCTGTTTCTTTTTCTTTTAAAGTAATGACTTCGATTTGTAAGTAGTGCTGCCGTTCTCGTCGACATTGTAAAATTTAAATACGTATATGGCTCTAGAAAATCAAACAAAGGATGATGTTTTTCTAACGTGAAAGCATGATTCTCTTTTTTTTTAATTTCTTGAGTTTCCTCACAGAAGTATTTGGATTATGTTAGTACATTTTCATTATTTTTTTTTGTGCCAGTTTGCGAACATTTGTGAGCCTTAGTTTAGTTTATAATGCCGTTTGTCTATATCCAAACAATGCAACACCAAGTATTCTTGTAGACAAGTCAAAATCTAGTTCATTCATACCTCACGCATAGGGGTCTAGGAGTTTTCACGTTACGGATTCTTCACCGCCAGTTCATTTCTGCCACTTCCACGCCGGCCATTTCTACGGTAACCTAGTTCGACTCCGGTCGATTCTACACCAAAGTTAAAACCAACGGTAGAATCAAGTTATAGCTTCGGTTACATTTTGACATAAAAAAAATTATAGATACCTATATAGATATGTGTAGGTGCAGCGTTATGGCTTCTTTTATCTTCTTTACTTTTGTGGTATAGAGATTTTGTGGCTCTCTTTGATTTTTAATACTATACAAAAAGAAACATCTAATGATTAGTTTATTTCGTTTCTTGTGCAGAATTTTAGTAATTAATGAACATGAAGTTTGTGTCATAACTCAAAAATTATACGTTAAATAAAAATTTTGATTTTATTATTTACCACAAAAATACCTAACACTTTTCCCTGAATAATTTTTTTAAAGTCAATAATAACAAAGCCACATACACGAAATGAATTTACCAAAAAACTTATTTTCTGAAATATCTAGTTAATCGTGCATTTTTTCGAAAGAACGAATAGTACATTTTCGTGGTTTCGTAAATAAAATTCCCATTTAAACGTTTTTCTATCTTTAGTTAGTGTCCGACATCCCTATACTAAACATCGAAAAAATACTTTACAATTATTTAACGAGCTTCCGGATGAATTACACGGATTGACATTTTTAAACTTCAAAAACGTATTAAACAGTTTTTAATTTAACTTGATTTTTATTCTGACGAATTTTATTTGTTTTACTAAATACTTATAATAGTTATTTATGAACAATAAGTGTTACGACACCTAGGTGTTGACTAGTGTAACGTAACATGTACGAAAATGCAATTTGGATTAAAGGCTATGATAATTGAAAGAGTTGCCTTTAATGCAAATAGTTATTTATGATACTCAGGTGTAAAGTGAGGCTTTTATGAACGAGTTGCGAAGTTTAAAACATGAGTCACAGGAGTGCATAAAAGCCCTTCATGCACGTGTCTCATGTATTTACGTCGCAACTAATTTTTGCAAATAGAAACGGTTACTACTACAGAGGAACGCATAAACTTTTATTTTTTTAGTATTTTGAATGTTGCATATTAGTAGTAGTAGCCTTTCACACAATTATTTACTAATTAATGTGGTGATTATAGGTTAGACGTAGGTAAATGGTTGCTTGCTACAAGCTTTCAATCTTCTATCTAATTGATTTATGAAGAATTTTGATCCATGTCTATAGCTAGTGCTATTAATTGGAATAAATTCTAGCAAAAGTGAAATTGTTTAAATTGGGCTGAAATACTATCCCAAATCAGACCTTGATTAATAAAATAAATTACTTCTAAATGGTTCGTTAGAACCCCACAGTTTTTTTAGAATAAAGAATTATTCAGGTGTTTTAGTAGTAGTTTGTTACTACTAGTTCAAATTTGCAATTGGGTATATTTTTCCTAATTCGACGTTTAATTAATTAATTAATTATACTTACCGAGTTTTCTCTAATCTGACTTGATTTATTTAAAAATATCTTTAAGAATAAAACTCACACAAAAAGTTGTTGAAAGTTTGATTACCTATAACTTGTATTTGAACTATTTTTTTCTAAAACAAAAATTATTCGCTTTTTGAGCAAAATTTTAATGCGAAAAACGTGTGCAAGGTGCGAGCATGCCATTGGAACTTGAGGAAGTAGGTAGAAGGAACCGTATTGACGGCTTAACCACGTCTGGTTAAATAAATGTTGGCATTACTGAATTATATTTTATGTTCTTATTTACTTTCTATAATGTTTTCACACTTAATTAATATTATTATATATGAATACTAACGTGGGTAAGGGTTGGCATGTTTATGTTTTAGTGGCCTTGAAGCAAATGCTTTGCCATGACGAACCAATCCACAGTTGCACACATAAAATATTAAAAATGCACCATACGAATGAATAAATAAATAATTATATACAATTAGATTTTACAAATTACCCCGCGGGGCACTTTTTATACTGAAATTTGTTTTTTTCGAACAGCTTAAGTTCATAGTTAAACTACATCTGCGGTACTTTATGACTTATTTAAATGATTCGTTCTTCTTTGAGGAGGGGCACCAAAACACCACTAAGTCGTTTTTGCAGGCAACGTTTTGTGCAACGAATGTGAATTTCCCCAGGGCTCTGTTTATTGAAAAAGGAATTCAGGATGGTGCTCCTCCGAACTATGCCGCCCCTGTTCGTACATTTTTGAACGAAACTCTTCTCAACTGGTGGATCGGACGAAGAAGGCCTATTAAATCTAGATCGCCAGAACTAAATTCCTTCAATTTTATTGCGCTACCTCACATCATTTGTTGATAGACCAACTAATTTGCAGCAGTTGAGAGAGAGAATCGAAGAGAAGTGCGTTGTATATACAGGTTGAGTTTTTAAGACGGGATAGCTTGATTACTTCAATGTTTTTAAAGTATCAATTTTTGGTATAGCATATGTATTATAAAAAAAGTTGTAAAATGAAATGGTGAATACGATTTAATAATAATATACAAGGCGTGAAATTTAAAATTTTAAAGTTATGGAGGTTTGCAATGTGACAAAGTTAAAAAATCACAGCAGCGTAATCTTTTCAAATAAATGGGTGTTTTTATGATAACAACTTACTTTAAAGTATTGTCTGATAATGTACCAAATCTCAATTTGATATAATAAAAGGCAAGTTTTTTATGACTTCTTAAAGAAGTTCCTGCAAAGTCTATTTTATGAAGAAAAAATAAAATAACTTTTAAACGGCTTAACTAAATGTTAAAAATAAAACATATTTGAAAAGCTTAGATTATTATTTATCTAAATATGTAAAAATATATACATATTTCCAAAAAAAATTAGTCTAGAACCACCTTGTATATAACAAAAATATTTTTAAAACTGCTCTCAGATGTACCATTTAAAACGCAGTTTGAATAATTTTGATATCTTTAAAAACATACGAGTAATCAAGCTGTCCCGTCTTAAAAACTCACCCTGTATAACTGGTTAAAAATGAACAAAGAGAGTTTGCTGATCGTCTTGGACATTGGTAAGCTGTAAATGGCTCACATTTTGTACATTTATTTTGTTTGTTTGTTTTTTAATTTAAAGTTTGATTGTTTTAGATATTTAATTACGTTTCTGCATCCGGTATTTTTTTGAAAACGGTTAAATACAGGTATAGGACATGTAATATAAAAATTGTTTAGAAATTTAAGAAAAAACGAAAAAACATTTAAAAAGTAGGGTTTCCATTAAAAAATGGAAGTTGATGGTTGTAACGTATTTTAGGCGCACCCTGTATACATTATAGTAAACTAAAAAAAATGCGCATTTAAAAATAAAAAGCGATGGGGCGTTTTTCCAAAAAATAAACACCTGAATTTTAAATAAATTTATACATTACATTTGGGACGCACTGTATAGGTTAACTAGTAGAAAAAATACCGTTTTTAAAAATATGGTTGGGATCAAATCTGGACCAGTAGAAGAGCATAAACTGAGGGAGTTTATTTTATCAAAAATCATCCCTAAGCTTAATATTATGATTAATAGTGATCACATTATTCTAAACATTAAGAAAGTTTTTATCGGAGATAGATTATCCTGCACTTACGTAGTTTGAAAAAAGTCTGCGAATAAATTTACGGTATCAAAACCATTATTTGACAATGCATTTTTCAAATGCATAGACGAAGGTAAAGAGTAATTAAATAACTACTGTGATCTTAGAACATTATACCTATTTTTCCATGCCGTAAATAATAAGTTTAGATATTTTCTACATTCTGTAATGTTGGCTTTCAGTAGTATATAAAAACTATATTTATAAAATCAATGCCTACATTTATTTGAAAATTGTTCATGGGTCATCGTTTATTTATTATTATTATTATTATTGTATTTTTGTGCTTTACTCTAGACATCTACAATGTTTCATAAATAATGATCATCTCCAGACATTAAACTTTTATTATGCTGTTTCAATCCGATCCATTAAATAAATCTATAAAGATACTGATGTTCTACAGTGCTTTACTAACAAGTATTTTTCATGCAACTGTGATACTTTCATGGAAAGCTTAAAAGGCTTATCAATAATAAAAAAATTATAATCATTTGAACAATTAGGTACAAGGAAACAAATCCGACTTTCTAAAAATAGAAATGAATCAATTCATTTATTAGACTATACCTCATCTAATATAATTGAAAAAAAATGTTTACGTAAAGTGGGGGGTTTGGTGTATTTGTAGTTTTAGTACAACGTTAAAGATATTGAGGCCTACGTCAGTATACAGTTTTCTATAAATATTAATGTAAGCGTAAAGTCGACTATCAAGAGAAAGTGAAACCCGATTATTTAAAAACTATTTATTTTATTATGGCTATCAGATACAAAAAAAAACCTTAACTAATAAATAAAGAATTTCAAATAAATATGCTGAAGAAAAATTCCTTAAATTTATAAATTGTGATCATAAAATGAGTGAATACATTTTTAAAACTTTTCAATTCAGATGGACTTTTTTAATAGTAATTCGGATTAACCTGTAAAAATAATTTATTACATTACATTTTCCAGTTACATTGTCGCTAGATTTCTTCGAGTTTTTAGGATTAGTTTTCTTTTTGCATTCGCAAAAAAAAATCGGTGGAAAAGGTGACAACCGAAAAATTTCTTTTTATAAACGCGTTTTGAACATGAATAAATTTAAACTTGTAATAAATATGAAAAAAAGCAATTTGTGTAATTTATATATCAACAATGTTTGATTTAGTATAAACGTGCCGGGCATGCTTGAAGGGGTTTCTGTTTTTTTGTGCTCGATGGCACCTTTGAGAATTGTAGAAAATTTCTAATATTGGTTCAGCACTCGGTCTTGTAACGAAATGCTTGAAATTGTATGGCACAGACTTCTTTTCTATTGTTAGATTTATAGTTATCAAAGATGTTGCAACTGATTTAAAAAGTTTTAAGTTAAAACACTAAAGTTGGATTTTGAAATATAGAAAGGTCAGAAGTTTTCAGTTTAATTCTGGCTATTTATTTTAATAGGAGCATCAACATAATTTATTATTTGTTTAATGCTTTGTTAGAAGTTTAACTTTTTGAATTTATTTGCACATTTAACAAATCAAAACAATTCGTATTTTTCATTCAACTAAACAAAAGTCATTTAATTTATAGTCAAATTTACAGAAGTACATAAAGCGAAGTAATTAATTAAATTTTTTTTCACGTGAGATAAAACTGCTAAGATCCTAAGAATGAAAAACATAAATTTAATTTGTTTAGTGAAAAGCTTGTCATGGAAAATGAGAGAGTTTGTATTCGCAATTAATTCCACAAATTGTTTATTAAATATTTTTATGTAACGGAATGTTGAATAATGAACTACCAATCCTAATGTTATATTATAATATGTTACATACAATATAAATATTAAAATACCCGTGTAATACATATAAAATATTAATCCATCAAAATTGAAATTTACGCCGTGAAAGGAAACAAATTACTTTTACGGAACGATGTGATAATGGTATTTTATAATAAAAAAAATAGTAGTTTTTCTAGCCCTGCATCATAATTCTGCTGTGCAGATTGTCTAAATCGGTTCATTTTATAGGCTACTACAGCCGATTAGAGTAAATATGAGAGCAAAATTGTTTTCACAACACTATCGAATTTTTGAGAAAAACTAATTACGAAGATATATTGAAAAATTCTTAGCCTACTATAGAACCAAACAAAATTTCAATGTCAAAATATTTTATTACTCAACATATTCTCTCTTAATTGGATACATTTATTACAGCGACCCTGCAACGTCTCTAGACCTTTCAAAAAAAATTTTTCTTCTTGCTCTGCAAACCAGACCTCCACAGCTTCTATTACCTCCTTGTTGGAAGAAAATGTACAACCTTTTAAACTTTTTTTCAGTTGAGGAAAGAGATGATAGTCGGACGGAGCCAAATCGGGTGATGTTCTAGTAATTCAAACCCTAAATCACGAATTTTTGCATGGCAACATGAGATTTGTGTGCAGGGGCGTTGTCCTGCAAAAACAAAACACCTTTGGATAGCTTTCCGCGTCTTTTCTCTTTAATATTTTCCCGTAGAGTGGTCAATAATGTCGAATAGTAATCTCCAGTTATTGTTCTACCCTTATCCAAAAATCAATCATGATTACTCCATGGCAATCCCAAAAAACTGAAGCAAGAACTTTTCCAGCAGATTTTGGACACGAAACTTCTTAGGTCTTGGAGAACCAGAGTGTCGCCATTCCATCGATTGTTGCTTTGTTTCTGGATCGTAGAAATGTACCCAAGTCTCATCCATAGTAACAATTCGGTTTAAGAAGTCTACATCGTTTTCAAATCGAGCACAGATCGAACGCGATGCTTCTACCCTTGCACGCTTTTGGTCAACATTCAAACATTTGGGGATCCATTTTGCAGCAATTTTTTCATGTCCAAATTGACGTGAACCATATGATGAACGCGTTCGTATGAAATATTCAGTGCTTCAGATATCCTTTTTAGCCCAATTCGACGGTCTGATAAATCATGTCATGAACTGCATCGATATTTTCGGGGACTGACACAGAAACTGGCCTTCCCGATCGGTCATCATCTTCAATGGAAAATTTACCTCTTTTGAAGCTTGCATTCCAATTTTGACGGTCGCATACGAAGGACATTGATCACCAAGGGTATTAAGCATATCTTCGTAAATCTGCTTACCTCTTAACCCTTTTTAAATACAGGTACTTGATGATGGCTCGATAGTCCAATTTTTCGATTTTCACAATTTCGGTGGACATCTTTTTTCATTTAATTTATTGCGTGACTCTGGTTTACTTTTTTGACGTCAAACTTTACACTGACACTTCTAATAAGTTATTGTTCGTTGCTATGGTAACGCAATATTTTGTTTATGCAAGGAACTGGTCTAGGCTAACTAGATATCAATACATCCTCGTAGCTATAACAAAACTTCTTGTTTTTTTGCTTTTTAGGCAGAGAGAAAAGGAATTTCAAAAATCGGCTGTAAATAGAATGTTTCAATTTCCGACATTGTATTCAAATGAAACTCCGTACGATACTAATTTTTCACTATGATACTACAAATTTAGAATCCATAGAAATGTAATTATATACCTACATGTAAATACAAATGCACTATTAAGTATTATCACTTTTTCCAGGACCTTACGTCAAGCATAAACAAATTTTTCAAATTTGATAATTCATAAATGTAACTAATGGATCGCTGTTATAAAATTAATGTTCCTATTTAACGAGTGTTTACATAAAAAACTGGGCTGGGCAGGGTGTGAAATTACAGTGTACACAAAATACATCAAAATAACGGACATGGTTTAATATAACCTAAAAATTGACAGAAATGAATGTTTTTTAGATACCTCAAATTCTAACCTAAACTTTCTATCAGCTGATTACTGTGTTAAAAACTTACCAAACGACTGATGGACCGAAACATTGCACACAAGCAAAACGACTGACCAGTTTGGGCATGTAGATGCGAGTCATGCTTAGTCAAACTACGGTAACCCCGCGAGCCGATCTGGTTGCTTTAGGTGACTCTAGACATTGTTCAATTTTTAGTGGAAGTATGTAAGTTTTGAATAAATGGCAAAAGTTTTGGGGAAATTGTTTAATGATTTTTTTATGTTGATTGAAATGTATTAAAGTTTTAGTTGCCTTTGAGATCAAAATATTTTATTCACTTAAGACATGAGAAACTAGGTAAAGTTCAAATTATAAAAGGTTACGTATGAATAGCTGCCTGAATTAATTTTCGTAAACGTATGTAGTATGATCTTTTTATATAGGTTTCTGTACTACCGATTACATGTAATTATAATAGATTTAATCAGACTCTTATTTTATTTAATTTCATGCATTAATTTCTATGAATTATGTAGTTATGGAACGCCTAAAGGTGCGGTTACATGGCTCGTGGTTTGTCTAACCAAGAGCTTGGTTCGTAATTCGCTACAGTTCACCATTTTACGTGTCAAGGGTGCCAACACAATATGTGGTTCGTTCAGATTTGTGACGTCAAGAGGTTTGCTATAAAGATCTCAAAACTCGAAGGCGAAGTTAAGACAATCTAAGAGAAGAATTTATTATATTATTAATGAAAAAAAAATAACAGTTTTCCGATTTTTCGGAAAATCAATTCTGAATTTGACGTTGGTTATGTTGTGTACCAATAATCCCAACAATTTATTTTTTTTTTAAATCAATTGGGACTTGCGGGGCAGAGTATTAAAAAAAGAATCGAATTCTGACATTTTCTGGATTTATTTTCCTTTTAACTTTTCCCCGCTTCAACCAAAACGTCAGCTTTTTGAAATTCGATGACATTTCAACGAGAAAAAGCAATTACAAAAAAGCTGATGATACAATTGCCAATGCACACTGCAATGAGAATTGTATGGGCCTGAACGTTAGCTTATGTTACGGGCCCACGTACTATGAGATTAAGTATTCCAATTCAACAAAGACTGGTTATTTGTCTACGTTTCTTAACCACTGGCGACAGCTACAGGAGTCTGGGTTTCCTTTTTAAATGTTCGCGACAAACTGTTGCAAATTGTGTTGAAGAAGTATGTGACAATTTAAACAGTGTTCTCTCATCAAATACAGGTAAACATTTAATTTATTTTTATTTAATAAGGATTCTTATTATTACAACACAAAAAGTAAAATATTATTCAAATAGAACATTATCACTATTATTATAAAAAAGAAAACACTTAAATAATAGTAAATGTAATGTGACTATCGGTGTCATTGTCAGTTATCCAATCCAAAGTCTTAGCTGGTGTAGATGATAATGACTGTGCAGATTGTTGAAGTTACAACGATTGTTGAGGTAGCAGCGATTGTTGAGGTAGTGGCGATTGTTGACGTAGCGGCGATTGTTGAAGTAGCGGTGATTTTTAAAGTAGTGGCAATTGTTGAGGTAGCGGCGATTGTTGAGGTAGCAGCAATTGTTGAGGCAGCGGCAATTGTTGAGGTTGTGTCCATCGTGAAAACTATGAGATTGTGGAGAAAATAGAGATGGCTGAGAACCCTCAGAGTATGGAGATAGTTGAGATCGTTGAGAAAGTGGAGATGGCTGATGTAGCAGAACATATGAAGCTGAATTGAATTGTTGAGATGATCTACGAAGTTGCAATTAATGAAGATAGAAGACTTGTGGTTGCTGACAATGTAAAGATGATACTGGTACTTCATTTATCTAAGATTTGGAATCATTTTTGAGTCTGATCATTTAGATATCAATAACATGCATTGCTATATCTTTTTAGCATATGCTTTTGTAATGCAACAGCTGTTTTCAAACTTTTCAATGCTTCATCAGTTTGGTTTTGTACTTCTTACGTTTGCCTTAATTTCCTTTTCTTTATATTTGGTGCGACTACAGGCTGTATAACTGGTGTTACGTTTAGATTATTAGATCGAACGTTTTCAGGACTAACAGTTTAATTCATTTCAATAGTGTCATCTTTGTTTCTTGTCTCGAAATCTTGGGTTTGGTCTTCATCCGAGTCATTTCCAATTTCCTAAAATTTTAAATACATAAATAATAATTTTGTCAGTTTTAGCGTATAGTTTTTGACAGAAGCCTTGTTTTACTATTATTTTATTTATTTATTTTTAGACGTCCACCACTGTGGATCTTGATTTTGAAGAACACTGGAATTTTCCTCACTGCATCAGATCCATAGACGGAAAACATGTACTTATTAAAGCTCCCAAGAAAAGTGACTGAGAATACTTTAATTACATGGACACATTTAGTATTGTTTTGTTTGCATTAGTAGATCCACATTATTTATTCACATATGCAGATATAGGGTGTCAAGGACGTATAAGTGATGGCGGAATTTTCCGAAACACCAGTCTATTTAAAAAACTAGATAAAATGAACTATCTTTTCAACAAGAAGAGCCTTTACCACTGCAAACTGAATGTGTGCCAAACGTTATTGTAGCCGATAAAGCATTTGCTCTTAGCCCTAATGTTATGAAGCCATACCTTGGATTAAATGTCAAAAAAAGTGTTGAAAGAGTATTTAGTTATAGTCTATCAAGGGCAAGGCGGGGAGTGGAAAATGTATTTGAAATAATGGCATCGGTATTTAGAATATTTTGGAAACCACGTTGCTCGACCCAAAAAAGGCCGCAATAGTTACAATGACCTGCGTTCACTGCACAATTTCTTAAGAAAAAAGTAAACTGTTTCACTCTTCATACACACCACTAGGTACCGTTGATTCTAAGGAAAATGGAGAAATTATTCCAAGGACATGACGTAAAAATCAAATGAAATGTTTGTACCTCTACAAAAACAACCTCGAAAATCCAGTCTCCCTGCAACAGTCGTTTGAGATAAATTTTCCAAGTATTTTCAGTCCAACCACGGGAAACTGCATTGACAAGATAATAAATAAGTTATTAACGATAAATATTTTGTTTTCATCACAGTTTGTCTATTTCAGTTTTTATATAAAAAAATAGAAATGAGTCGTGTACAATGTTTCCTATCCTTGTTGTCTAAATGCCTAGGGTTCTATATGACCTCCTCTAATTGAAGAGCTTCAATAAACTCTAGATTTTTGTCCGTACTCCAAGATATGTTTTTACTTCTGAATGTTACAGATCAACTAAACTAGCATAAAATTCTGTTTTGATTTGCATGGATCGGTTTGAGATAGACCGAGTATGCGCAAACCGGCTGGTTCGCCTTCTTTAACTCTCGCAAATTTACCGACAATCGATGGAACCTTGCAAACTCCGCACCACAAGTTTCTTGATTTTATTTTTTTTCTAGCACACATTAATAAAGAGAAACAGATCATTGTAACAAAATTATTATAATAAGCAAGCTTAACTGATTTTAACTATATATTTCGTAATGTGTATAAGAAGAGTAATAATAAGATGGATACACATTATCAAAAAAATTTTGGAAGAAACTTTCCTAAATATACTTCGTTTGGGTAATAAATATAAAAAAGTGTCACCAAAAAAATCAGCTCATTTTATACTGTTTACCGTAAAAATGGACAAAAAATAAAAGCGTTCTGGAACTGGTGGAACTATAGAGAAATCTAAGAACCTTCTCTGTGGTACATTTCTTGTTGAATGACAGATGCTTAGGGTTACCAGCGTCAACAATTTACATAACTGCCTACATCCATACTTAAGTAATTTGCTTTTTCCTATTGTAGTTCTCGGAGAAGATTCACATGGGAGAATTTTTTCTTCATTATTGTCAGGACAACCTTGAACGACGTTTTTTTCTTTAGTTTTGGACAAACGATGCAATTACTGGACTATAAGTTCTTCAATGACGATTTCGGAACAAAAGTTTGTGTATGCGGAAGTTTGGCGATAAGTCTGAACAATAGGGTCACAAAATATTTGTTGCGCGATTACTTTAATCATGCCAGGTTACGTGTGCATGAGACTTAATACTTAAGAAACTGGTAATCAACTAAACCAGAATGTTCAAACTCAAGACCAAAAGAAATTTCGATAGTAAATTTAAAGTACTCCTTCACTGATTAAGAAGAAGAGATTAGCGATCGGTATGGTCCAGTTCAATTCTTTGTTTTCCCAACTCAACTGGAAAAGCGAACGCAGGGTTTGTCACACATGATCTTTTCTGGCTTTTAGGGTTTGAACTGTGGTGTTATAGTCTTTTCCAATTCTGTGTGTATGAAACTACCACTGAAAATCATCCAGCACCTTTTGAAGTTGCGGCCAAAATTGGTCCTGTATTACATTAGCGGTACATATTGGTTCTTTTATTTAATTTCCTATCTCTTTTCGTAGACTTTTTTCTTATATATATATATATTAATTACTAAAGATTTTTTGGGACTGTAAACGCTAAGGCTTTTTTGTTTCTGGGTTAATCCAGACAAATGTGGTATCATTCAACTCGCAGTTAAATGGGGAAGTGTCTAAAGGGTAGTACATTTCAAAATTTATAATTGTCTATTTTTAAACTCAGGTCAAAGTTGAAAATTGGCTATATTGTACCATTTGATAGACAAAACTCAAAAACTACGCATCCAAAATGCTTCATATTTGAAATATAATTACGTTATAACTTAAGAAAAGTATTAACGTGTATTTAAAAAAAATATCTAATGGGAGGTCAAATAAGGTCAAAGGTTACTACGCATCCAAAATGCTTCATATTTGAAATATAATTACGTTATAACTTAAGAAAAGTATTAACGTGTATTTAAAAAAAATATCTAATGGGAGGTCAAATAAGGTCAAAGGTTACTACGCATCCAAAATGCTTCATATTTGAAATATAATTACGTTATAACTTAAGAAAAGTATTAACGTGTATTTAAAAAAAAATATCTAATGGGAGGTCAAATAAGGTCAAAGGTTACTGTTCGGACATAACGTATGTATGGCACATGTATTATGTATAATTCGTATATGCTGAAAAAAAGTAATGGAGGACGGAAGCTTTACAACTAGAAATATTGTTTATCGTGAAGTTTTATGTTAATATTATTATGCTGTGTCAATTTTTTATAACTACTATATCTGTAAATAAATTACTTTGTATGCAATACAAACGGGTTTGCTAGTTTTACTATAAATGTATAATTCTATTGGTGCTAAACAGGAAGTTTCGGAGTTTTTCTTTATTTCTACTATTTTCTTTTGTCTTCCTTCTTCTCCTTCATCACTTTTTTCCTTTTACGTCACTTTGTGGTTTTTCTAAGTTTTGTTTCGTAGTATGTTTTCTAGATTTTACTGTTTATCTTATGATTTACTCCCTCATTCCACCTATTAGTAATCATCTATTAGTAATGAGAACTATCTTACCCAGATACCTTCTTTGTTATTTCTAATATTGTCGCCTTTACTATATTCCATAATTCGTTATTATGTCTATATTTTTTACTTAGTTTGTTTTTTTTTCTTTGCATTTTTGTGATATTAATCTTTTGCAAAGTTTCGTTGTAACTCTAAAGCTTTTATCTTCTGTTTGTTGTTATTTTATATTTATCTTTGTTTTGTATATATTAGAGTTTCTTTCCATTACCTTTTCATATTCAGTTCCTATTTTTTTATACCAAAGTTTACTATTTCATCCCGTTATTTTCTTCATTTTTTCTGTTTTCATCATTTAGTTAAACTTAATACATTTTAATCGTAGTAATAAAAACCTATTATTCACCCTTGGACATCTAAATCCCGAACGTCCCTGATTTACAACATTTCTTCAAGATATGGATTCTATTTTGTTGCCGTATTTCTAAGAGAAATGTATTTATTCATTGTAATAATTGTTAGTTGTTATTCAAATCCACTGTGAATCAGTTGTTTTACATGTCATCAATGTTTTGGATTTCCAACTTGTTGTTTTTTCGACCCTGTACAATTAAAAATATGCGCTTCACGCGGAACTGTACGTCGCCTCGACACTAACTAACATGTAAGAACGAATGGTGTAGAACTTTTGATAGAAAAAAAAAAAATCGATATGTTGCAGAAAAAATGTTCTAAATGTTACATAATTCAAATGAATATTTAAGTATTTAGACGAAGGTATCTGTTTTGATACCGGTTTCCTTGAACCAAATTACGCGTTCTTTTCCTTGACCAGACTAAAACTCGAAATGCTCGAAAAAGAGGAAAAAGAAGATTGCGTTTAAAAAAATAGTTCAAATTAAAGTTCTAGATTTATAATATTTTCCAACAACTTTCTTTCATAACTTTTTTTGCATAATTGACATTATTAGAATTATATAAAGTTTGCTCTTCTTGAGCCCTTCTAGGCTTATAACAAACCCCTACGTATAGGGGGCGAAACGTCGGCGTTGACAACTTTTTGAGTTTGTTTTTTCATTCACCTCCACCTAAAAGGGCTCGAGAAGAGCAAAGTTTATATAAAACTTATAATTTTGGAGGAATACTCACCTGACATTATTAAAGATAAAGTTAAAATAAATAGTGTCACGTGATTGTCATATCTTGGTAATCAAAACATAGTTTAAACAAAAGTTGTATATAATTACACTTTGATTTGAAAAAAAATTGTGTACAATGAATATTTTGCTAAAACTTTCCATCTTATTTATTCAATTTTAATTTAATATTTACATCATTAAAAAGTAAACGTAGAAAACTTTAGGATTTCTAATTTTCCACACAATAAATGCTGTCCAATGTACCTTAAAGACTCAAATTTTATAACACATTTTTAGTGAATAGTTGACACTTTTTCGAAAATTATTTTTATCAATCCGTTTTCATCACAATTTCGTAAGTTATTGATTTTAAGTTCGGTAAAGTGACTTTTCAGCACCAAAAATAAACTTTATAACCATATCAATAAATGTTATTGACTAATAGTGGTATAGCTTTAAAAGATTTTCTCAAATAGGTACATTTTATAGCATATATACATATACATTTTTAGCTTAAAAGGCATACGATTTAATTTTAAAATTAGTTGGTTCGTTAAGCGTTCATTTGGAAAGCACATGCTACAATACTTTCATTTTTAATGTAGACCTTCAATTTCCGTTTATAAATGTGCCTAATGCGTATTAGTTGCTACATGTTGCATGTTCTGCATAATAGATGTTTAATTAGCGTCTAGACCATTTTTTCAGTGAAATATTTTAATTCTTGGCGAACAATTAACTAACTGATATTGGTTACTTATTAGTTTAAATTCTTCGTAAGCATGTAAAGTTTAACTTTGTAAAACCCCTTAACTCCGATACCAAACTTCCTTAAGTTAATTGAGCTCATTAACTTTAATGTTACAATTCACAAGAGGATGTCTAATTTTAGAATGTACTTTGTTTTTGTTTTATTTCGGGTTGAAGGCTGCTTTCAATGTCAACACAAGGAAGAAAATATACATATAAATATTAATCGTTGAAATTAATACTCTTGTTTCTTTGTTAAAGCTTTCGTTCGCGTTAAGCTCAATAAAAATTTACGATTTTGCACTGGCGTTGACGATAAAAAAGTTTTATTATTGGTTTAGAGTTGACCATAGGCCACAGCTTTGGTGGTGCTAGAAAATCAATTACCATCTTTTTTATTTCTTGCTTCTTTACAGGTCATATAATTTATAGAAATTGCTCGATGTTTCATTGAATCGATTAATACAATGTAAGTCATTTACATTTATTGAATCGAATCAGTTAATATTAAAATTTTTTATTCCATCAAGAACGTGTTCGATAGTAAATGATTCTTAACATTATTTTTTATCGTGTTTGTAATGCTAATATTTACGTCTTGTGTATTTCTACGTCGTTTGATTGTTTCGGGAGTTGAATATAAGTTTGGCTAATATTTTTTTATTGCACATAAAATTAGGGTTTAAGTGCTATTAAAAAAGAAATGTGTTTTATTGAATTTTTGTTGTAATTTTTATTAATACTGTATATTTTTGAATTTTGATTTGATGCTAGTGATTAAAAGACACTAAAGAATATGTATAAAATAGAATCCTTGAGTTTAATATGAAGTACTTTCAATTACATTTTTGTAGCATAATTTTAGAAAATAACTGAGTAGGTTTTGGATAACGCCATCTACAGTGGGAGGTATTAAGTTCGACTTATGCTAACAGTGTTATTGACCATTCAGAAGTTTTCTTACCTTACTCTACAGTTTTATATTGGATTCGAAGTAAATACAATACAAAGTAATGCACATTATTTATACTAATATTTTACATATCAATTTTTCAAACCCACTTATTTGTTAATTAAAGTACTGTTTTATTCACTTTTGTTATCAAAAAATTGGATATGAAGCTGTGCTAATTAAACTAATATTACAAAACTAAATAAAATGTATAGGACTGAAGGTAGGCCAAAAATAACAGAGAACTCAGTGGTAGCAATTTTAACACTTACTTAAACGCACTTCATTTTATATTAAAGCTTATAGCATTGATTATAAACTTCGAAAATATACGCAAGCTTTAATATTTTTTCGTAACTACTTTTCCCACAAGCAACGGATGCCCTTTCACCCTCGATCATCAAACTATTAATTTGTAAACTGCTGCCACGAACGGTGAATACTGTAACATATGTTAGTGCATCTCATAAATGCAACATCGGTGTCTACATTCGAGAATGATTCAAG
The DNA here is from genome assembly GCA_030710515.1 of Abscondita cerata. Classification (NCBI taxonomy): domain Eukaryota; kingdom Metazoa; phylum Arthropoda; class Insecta; order Coleoptera; family Lampyridae; genus Abscondita; species Abscondita cerata. The sequence goes on from JALBCR010000830.1 coordinate 107,709, forward strand.
AATCAAACTCAGCAATTTCCAAAACCGTTCGTTTTTATCGAAAAATAAGTAACTTGCACGTGCACAATAAAAAATAAAAATGTGCACTCAACTATTTTAGCTTACTACGAATATATCTCAGTGCATCATAACAGTTGGATATGCGAATTGTTTTTAAATTTTGTTTCAAATTTTAATAAAAGTATTGATTATAAATAATACCACAATTTAATTTGTAAGAAATAATATTTATTTGCACATCATATGATATGTTATCATAAAAACGACTTCGTTTTTTAAGTAAATCGAAGTTCAAAAAAAAAAGTTGAAGCTATTTAAAAATCTCTATTTTTTGAAAATCCACTAATTTTGAGGCATCATGTCTCGAAGTGTAATTATAAAACAAAAAAATGTATATTATTCTTAAAAGTTTGCAACTAAACTAAAAAATTTATAAAACAAATTTATTTACAAATTTGTGAAATCTGCAACACATTGAAAATGGGTTAAATTTTATGAAATTACCCGAAAACTAGTTACAATCTTCTCCTGAACGATCTAAACTTTTGTATATATTTTTTTTAACATGGGAATTTTAACAAGTAAAATGCGACCAAGTTGAGGTCAATTGGTTAAATACACTCTGAAAATTAAATTAAATTAAATACAACTTATGATAAAAACATCATTTATATGTATTTCCATGTAATTAAGGTTATTGTTTACATAAACAATTTATTCGCTTTGGACCCAGTTGGAAGAGACGAATCTGCTGAGTTTTGTTTGAATAGAAGGACGTCCTCGGTTGTAATTCGCTTCGCAAGTTGATTCTAAGAAGAAAAAAATAACATAAATTTAGTGATAAAAGTATGCTGAGTCAATTGTATGTAATTTTGAATATTCTTTTCAAAATTAATTACACACAAAACTTTTAGTACCTTCTAATGACAACTTTTAATGTTCAATAACAAATAACAAAAAAGTTGTTAAAAGGATTTTTCAATTTTCTTAGAAACCCCTTTGATCGCTATATACGTACGCTACATGAATGCATAAGCATAATGTTTATCTCATCAATTTGGAATTAACAGAAAACCCTAACGGATAAATAAAAATAACTGTAATTTGCTTACCTTCTTTGTCGCATTTTACAGGCACTGATTTTACACTTAATAATTTACGTATGTTGTTTATAACAATTTCATGTTGTTTATAACAATTTCTGAGGGTAAAAAAAGTTTTTCACATATTTACTTATTTCCTAAAGTGTCAATATCCACAACCGCAATACCAGTTTTTCTTCGCTTTAAATTTTTTGTATGAAATTTTTGAAAACACGTATGTTTACGGCGTCTACGCTGTTCTTTTTATTATTTATGCAACTGATATTTACTAATTGTCACAAAAATTGCGGTAACTGATTTTATAATTATTAATGCAGTATCTTGTAACCTCAACCACTTTCATATTTCTTTTCAAGAAACGCGCATCAAGAAAGGTACGGTTGAATTGACATAAAAATAAAGGAGGAGGAAACGGTAGAGCCATCTATGTTTCGTCGTACTTTTGTGTCGTATTTCGTCCATATAGGATGCGCATCTTTCCGAAGTTTATAATCAACGCTTATAGGACTAGGACAGCTAGAATGTGAGTTCATAAGATCGATTATTCTGTTGGCATCAATTCGGTCAGTTTGCGTAATTTAGAGTATCTCCAGAAACGCGACGATGTCTCCATGTGATTAGCGATTCCATATATTTTTACTGTACACCTACTTCTCTGGAAAACGTGCACGGGTTTCGTCTTATTGAATCTCAAGATAATATGGTAACTGGATGGTGTGTTTATAAAAGTCAATTATCCGGTTGACATGTATGCGACCATTTTACGTGTCTCCTAATACGTTACGGCGTCTCCTTGTGGAAGCGGGGCCTGCTTTTCTGGAAAACAGGGAAAAACGTTCAATTGTCACGAAATTGATATATAAAGGTTATAATAATCAGAAAATTCAGGGAATTCTACAAAATTATCTAAAAGTCTTAAAAGATTAAAGGAATTTGTGGATTGGTTAAAAATTGTCAAAAAGGTCAAAATTTTGTAGGACCTAAAACCACGAATTATTTGTGCGTCATTTAAATGATATTGATTGCACAGATGTTTAATTTCTGTATGTTCATTTCAACTTCACTATTATTTGCTTTTGGCCTATTCTTTGGATCAAGCACTTCAACAATCGCTAGTAAATTTCTGTATATGTTTTAATTTTTATGCTGACGTTTTGTTTGACGAGTAACATAATTGATGATCCAACAAAAGAGGTCGCGGGCTTTGATCAACAAAAAAAAAAAATTGGTCAAAAGTAAATCGCATAAGAACAGGCCATTCAAAATGCAACTCGATGTTGCAATTTCTAATCCAAATTGGGACTGTGGAAACGAACCATAGTGGTTGTAAACATTCATATCTTAACGAATGAAGGTGTGTTATGGCTTAATAATCTCAAGAATATCTGAAGTTAAGCAATATTTTGTATTCTCTGTCCTGATTATTTTTTTTCCATTATTTTGTTTCCTGTTTCTTTAACCTTATATTTTTTTCGTCATTGTCGTGACTGGCGCTTGGACTTATTACATATAAATACTAAAATGCGTAAGGGTTGGCATGTTTAGGTTTTAGTGGTTTTCGTAAACCTTGAAGTAAATGCTTTGCCAAGACGAATCAATCCACAATTGCACACGGTTTCGTCACCATAAATTCATAATGATCTTCTAGGGTACCACACATAACGCTTACATCACAATAATAATGAAAATACACCATACGAATAAATAAATACAATAAATCAGAAGTCGAAGTTGTAATCATACGATTCTTCATGTTATTTGTCAAACTCGTATATAGCTGTGAAGTGTTTATGGGTACAATTACTCTACACTCATAAAGTTGTGTACCTGTAGTGTAGGTATTTTCTAAGATAGAAGATAAAAGGTTTATCAAATTAAGGTTTTGCTTGAGTAGCCATCAGTCGAAAACTCTAATTACAGTTCTTATAGCTTTGTCAGCCTCAACAAGAGCAATGTTCTGACAAATCTCCCCATTTTGTCAAGAGCACCAGACATAGTTTAATCAAAACCATATTTATTTAGGCATATCAAAAGGTCATTTGAGCTCACAATAAGAGCGAAATGCTGCATCAGGTGTTCTTTTGTTGCGTTTGTACTTCTGTACAAGTTATCTTGGCTTTATCGGCAACGTGTGTTACAAGTATTAAAGCTATCGCTTAGATAGCGCTTTGCACTTTAACACACACATGCCGTTACAGTTAACTGTTGGCATTTTTCTTAGTTTATACTATTTATACGTGTCAATGTTTACACGAGATGTCGCAAGAAACACATTTTACTTATAGTTATTTGTGATATTATCATTAGTCATATAAGTCAGCTCAATTAAATCAAAATTAAAGACATAGGTGTCTACTCAATTTAAAGAGAAACCTTGAAAGTACTACAACCAAAGTAGTTTTTTTTTTCTATCAAAACTTAGTTTTCTTAATTTTAAATGGAATATGACAAGTTTTGTCTTAATGTAAAATTTTTCCCATAGTAGTCCATATGAAATTTGTAGATCTATATCAATAGGTAAAAATAGGTCTTTGATTTTTCTCAATTTCATAAACAATTGGAAAACTAGTTCAGTAGTCGTAAATGTTTCATTCATTTTGACAATGTCGCCTTTAATGGCCTTTTCTTATAGATTGTTCTAATATCTCTCTACCCTTATTATGGGCTTCCAAACGTTTGTGTTAAAATATTATTTTTCCATTTTCTGTGACTAAACATTCTTGCCACGGTTTCGAAAATCTTTTGTTTCTGTCACTATGAATAGCGAAATAATCCACTTTACAGCAAACTTAATAGTTTAAGGCATTATTTTCAACCAATGTCTCGTACTAGTTGACATTCCAACAAGCAGGTATGTGTTTGATAACATCATTGTTCTCGTCGACTTGTGTTCGGAAGATTTTGATCATCTTTTTTCAGTACTGTTGTACACAGTTATATCAAAACAAATGCATTAGAAACTACGCTGAGAACTGGACTTGATCACAGATCACTTTGCCTGCGTATCCTGTGCACACACACTGTCACACAGCGTCGCAGTCCAGAATAATAACAATAATATTTAGAAGCGTAACTTATTGTTGTCACGTTTGAAATATTTTTCACCCCGCAATTTTTCAGGGTTACAAATCAGCAGCAATACCAGAAATTGTATGACCTAAAATAAACCACACATTTAAATTAACTTTCGATAAACCTTGAGAGTTTCAAATGTCATTATGGCTTGTGTTTTATTGTTTAGTTAGTAATTCATAGTAAAATATACAAACAGAATTCGACGCCGAAATTAGGGGGTAAGGCATGGTTTGAAGACAGCAAACGAACACATAAATACTTAGATGAGCGAATTTTTTTTTTTTTTCTATTTTTTTTTTATATTTAAAAATTAAAAATTATTATATTATATTTTATATTATAATATATAATTATTAAATTTTTTAATAAATATTTATTTTTTTTAAAATTTTAATAAATAATTTTTTTTTATTTAATTAAAATTTATTTTTGTTTTTAAAATATAATAAAAAAATTATAATAAAAAATTTTAAAAAATTTATTTTTTAATTATTTTTAAAATAAATTTTAAATTAAAAAATTTATAAAAAAATTTAAATTTAATAATAAATAAAAAAAATATTTATTTATATTTTTTAAATTTAAAAAATTTATTTTTATAAAATAAAATTTTTATTTAAAAAAAAAAAAAAAATAATATTAAAAATTTTTTATGAATTTGAAATTTTTTTTTTATTTTAATTTATATTTTTATTTAAAAAATAAAATTTTAGCAAAAATGGCATATTGTTGACAATGACCTTTCAACTAATTTATGAACGTTCTATTTTATAACTCGGAACCCTACACTATCAAATAGTTTGAGCTTTGGTTTGTGGAGTAAACTATTTGATCATAACGTTTCATAACGTAGCAATTTTTAGAGAGGAATTTCCATCAATCAATGTAATTCGACCTAAAACCCGATTGGACAATTTAAATATAATGAAAACAGAATTGATCTGTGCTGGGCAAGAAATAGCTTTGTTCTGTATGGTCCTAAACTAAATTTATTTTTTCTTCTGAAATGATTCTATAGTTAAAATTTAGTTGCAAGAGTATTTAGAAAAAAAAAATTAATAAGTAAAAAATCAATCAAAAATTTTGAAATAAACATTCGGTGATAGTGCAATAAACTTTGTGCTTACAAAATGGAAAACGAACCTAAATAAAAGTGTAGTTGATGTGTTTTAAGAAAACAATATCGTACATGTAAGATACCACTTCTTGCGTCACGCACGGAAAGATTAGTTCATATGAAGGTGGAGAGTATTCTGAAATTCCAAATTAGTTGGGGGTGTCCCAAGGGTCAGTTTAGGACTTATATTGTTTTTAATACACATAATCTGCTCAAATTAAATCTGAAATATAGTCATATTAATGTATTTGCCGATGAGATGTCCGGCGCAAGTGAACACGTGACATTAGCAATTAGTAACTCAGCCCTACGCAAACTTTTTCCGATGATGCCAACCACAGTGTGCCTCATTTCTCCGAAACAACATCCAAGCCATTTGACACTAACGAAGTGCTGACAGCCGCAAATAAAATTAATTAAAAAAAAGCCCCTGGAGTGGATGGCATCCCACCGTTGATGCTATACCTATTAACCTATAACTTTAAAACTTTCTTTACCGATTTCTACAACATGTTATATGAAAAGGGCGATTTCCCGTCCACATGGAAGTGTGCTAGGCTGATTCTTTTACAAAAACAACCAGGCTTATACCGACCCATATCTCTCCTAAATGTTATTTCAAAGACATACAAACACTTAATACAATCCCCCTCTGGATGACTGAGCTCCAAAATAAAGGGAGTATTTCCTCTAGGCAATTCCGGGTTTTAGGAAGGTTTCTTAAACACTTTAGCTATGAACCACATTATCTAAAAAGACTAAAACCACAAAACAAGGCATACCTTGCGTACAGACGTCTGGTCCACCCTAGTAACAATGATATAGCTAATGGTTTTAATGCTACTACCATTTCCAAGCCTTCTAGAGAAATTACTAAATCAGAACATTGATCCGCACATAATTAAAGTAATTAGCAATTATCTCTAACGATAGAAAAGCCTATATTACACTGATCCATAAAGATGAAACAATTGCACATCAATATCACCAGCGGAGTTTCCCCAGGGGTCGATCCTGTGGTCCCAGCGCTCATTGTAACCGCATATTCAGCAGGCGTTATTCTGCTGCCATTACACAAAACATATCAACCTTTGTTTCATATAGTCAATCAATCCTTAAAATATATTATTGAATGGATTAAATACAACGGCATGAAAATAGCTTATCACGGAAATCAGAAGCGGTCGTTTTCTCTGGATGAAGAAGTTTACAGACCTTCCAGTTTATTATAAATAACAAACTATTACGCCGAGCCCTAATCTAAAATATTTGGGTGTAATTTTAGATAAAAACCTTAATTTCAAAGTCCACTGCTTGTATGTAATAGGAAAGCCGAGCGTTCTTTGGCTGCCCTGTACAGAATTCTACCAAACATGTATGGGCCTGGGTCAGCAAAGAGGAAAGTAATCGTGGCAGCAACCATGAACATAGTTCTATACGCAGTCCCAAATATAGGAACTTGCTCCTTAAATTCCAAAGGAAACTTGCGTTGCGCGTGTGTCAGGCATATCGGACGGTATCCACCGAAGCGGCGCTTGTTATCGCTGGCCTTAAACCCATTGACTTATTACTGAAAGAACGAGAAACTTATTTCTTTAACCCTACGGACACAAACAAGAAGGCGTTTCTTGTAAACTCTTGGCAACAGAGATGGATTGGGTATGACCGGGCCCGCTGGACATGGATCATTATTCCTCAAATTGAAATTTTGATAAACAGGAAATTTGGCTAAACCGACTTTTTTATTACACAATTCCTAACAGGCCACGGGTCTTTCAACAGCTTTTTGGCCCGTATGAATAAACTCCCTTCTGTTTGTGACTACTGTGATTCTCCTGACGACGATTTCTATCATACTTTCTTTTAGTGTTCAAAATGGTCACATCTCAAGCCTGTAGGTGTAACACCGTCGACTATCATTGCATATATGATGAGTGATTTAAACAACTGGAATAAGTGTCAAAGCTGGATCCAGAGCATCATCAAACAAAAAGATGCTTACAAACGACTGCATCAAGGTTTATCTGTGAACTTGGAGATAACTCAGCACATAATAATATTTCAACATAATTTTTGAGTTAATGTAAATTTGATATCATTAGTACTAAAATTACTATCTAGTTATTTGTCTGTCATCTCGTAATAATAGTTGGACGAGGCCCGGTCATGATGCAAATATTGAAAATAAATTTTATGGAATATGAAAACACTTGTAGCGTATAAAATGTAGCGTATAAGGACAGTTTTATAAAACCACAGAGCAAAACACATGCACTAACTACACTTTTCGTGGGCAGGTGTTGTTTTGTTGAAAATGTCACGCCCAGAATCACAATTTACCTATACAATAGTGTCTGGTTGCCATCACAAAATGTTTATAAACCATTACGGAAGATGACATTTATTTTGTTTTCTTTGCTTAGTGGATAGATCGCAGCATTTTAAACATTTTGGCTATTTCAGTTTAAAGTGGCCGATTTCAACTTATACGGTTCTTTCAGTCACCGATTTAATTGTTTTGTGACAAATATATTACGTAACTAAACGAAATAAAGATCATTATTATATTATAATGTGGAGATAATTTTATTGGGTGATAGGGGTCTTGAACTACAGTGGCTAAAATTGATTATATTACGGTTGATGCGATCCTAGTGTCGTAGTGAAAAAAAATGTATGGTGGTCGTTACAAACAAAGATGCCGATTAACAAAGCGTCGGTTGGTATCCGATATGAACAAAATTGTAGATGGGCGTATTAAATAAAAGTGTGTGGTGGACGTTATGAAAATAGTGGGCGTTGTGAATATATACAAAAGTGGCCGTTGTGAAAAAGTTGGCCGTTCTGAAGACCGTTATGACCAATATAAGCGTTTTGAAAGGCGTGTTTTACACTCTTACAACTAAAAATCTACAAGGTGACCGTTGGGAAAAACGTCTGTTCTGACCGTTTTGAAAACGTCAAAAATCAAAATTGGTTGTTCTGGACATCGTAGGCGTTATGATTAAGAAAGGTGGCCGTTGTGAAGGAATTTCTTGCAAAAAAGTGGTTATTATGATCCTTCTCAGTTATTTTTTATTGTTTGAATCTTAAACAAATTTAAAAAAAGTTATGTGTTCAATAAAGTCAATAAATATCTTTAGAGCCGTTTTCACATTAACTGTTTTAGTAAAATTTGACAAATAAGGTATCATTAGAAAGACAATTTTGTGCCCTTTCAAATGATATATCACTGACTTTTCTTTAAAATTTTAGGGTTGTTACCCGCCCCGCTAGGTAGTTAAAGGCGCAGGTTGAAAATATGTTTAAAATGTGTCCTCAAAAGTAAAATTGACGTGTTTCCAAGTTTTGCGTTCAATTACAAACAAAGTGAAAAGCTAGGTGCAAACTTTTCGTTGGACCTCTGTGTATATTATTTTTATTAAAAGTTGTTGTTGAGGCCTCGTCTGCAAAACATTTACATGAAGTATGATCATTTTTAAATTCAGAATCAAACAGCGATTTCTATACCTTGATAATTTTGTTTAATGGTAGTTAAATACGCCCAATAAAAATATTTCTAATTTTTAATTAAATTGAATCTAAAGTTTGTCTAGTTTCGGATCGGTCTATGAGAAGGACCGACACTAAAAATTTTGGACACTTTTGTTGTATTTACATTTAAAATTGATATAATAAGAGTGGAACCCATAAATTTCTGTATCGGTTTTCAAAGAACTCTAATCTGAACTAGCATATAGGAGGTGCATATATTCATGCAATTTTTATTTAACTCTGAACCCTTTTCACTTTCTCTTTTTGAGATTTAATTTAATAAACACCTAAAGTTTAATAACTTGGTTTAAAAGGTGTACTAAAAGATTTTCAGCTGGAAAAGTACAACTTAAGGGGATGTCGAAGATCTTTTCAAAACTTTATTGAACTTAAAACAATGTTTTCGTAGGAAACTTAGTTTAAAGTATAATTTTATTTTCATTAAATCGGTTAATGTGTTTCAAAGTAGGACGACTAAAACTTTATAGTAAAGATTATGTTAGTTTGATTTATTTGAAACTTAACTTTTAAATTTAATATTTTAATAAACTTGGAAAGTGAGTTATAATTTGATGTGATATGCTTTATTGAATTAGGAGGTATATTTAAAACCCATTAAAATTTAATACATATTTAAATTTTCCTACTTTTCAATTAACAGTAAGTAAAATAAAATTTAATGCTCTGAGTGTATCTTTAACCGAAATCATATTTGTTTGCATACTATACTGGTTTATTTGAACGCACTCACCAGATTACTAATTAAAGTTAATTCTCAGTTTAATAGAATCACATACAGTAACGGACGTCAAAAAATTGATTCATGTCCATAATAATATTTATGACTGAGACGAGTGAATAATGTAAATTATCGGATAAAAACAATAAACTTTTGTTAAAAAGTTTTGCTTTATTGTTAATACTTTTAGATTTATCATCAAAAAATGAGTTTTTTTAGTTAGATAATAAAATTTTGAAAAATGTTTACAAGTTAACGGAATACACTTTTATTGTTAGAGTCGACTCCATTAAAGTCTGTATACTATTGGCGCGGAGTAATAAATCATAATTGCTTGAAATAATTCTTTATTTTCTTGTGGAAGCGGTACTTCTACGGTTAAGTAAAAACCAATAAATTCTAACCAAAATACGATCATTGTGCCGCTCTTTGCAGCAAATCGACTCATCTAGTGTTCTGAGAACAATAGTTTAATCTGTGTAAACACGTTGCCATCAGCCCAGGTACTGACGAAATGAGAATCATAGCCGTAGATGTGGGTATTATACCAAGATACAAAAATAATGGTATATAATACGTAAAAAATAAAATTTGTAATGTGATCTACTATACAAATAAAATAAATAACATATAAATAATATATGACATAAATATAAAATAAAATAGTAATGCAGATATTGTCAGTACATTTATTACAATTACAATTAATTTGCGGGGACCGATTTTTAAGCATCAAAAAAGTAAATTTGGCTCAATTATAAAATTATGTGGTTGTCATGGAAACTTATCAAAATGAATAGATAAAAGTAACAGGCATAAAAATGTTCATTTTAAATAACAAGAATTAGTAGGTAAAATAGGTATATTTAAAAATAACTGACAATACTCACTCATGGTTACAATAAATGGTGTTTAGAGAGTAGAACACTGTTTCAGGCACATTACGCTTGGTCATTTAACTTTTCTTCCTTGTCTGAAATTTCCATTTCGGAATCAGAATCCTGTCTTGTGTGTTTACTGATATAATAATTGGCTCCAATATTATCTCTACTAAATTATCCAGTTGCCAACATTTGTCTTCTTCTTAACGACATGAGATACACAGTTCTTCCATCTTTCAGGTGTTACTTTGTTTAATGCATTTTCAGAAGTTTTTTCACGTCGTCGAGTTTAAAAGTGGTATTGTTACGAAGGACGTCACCTTTACTGAGCCCAAACCAACTCCTATAGGATTCAGCTCACAATGGTAAGGTGGTAAACGCAGTACTTCAATGCCCCGATTCTTTGCCATTTCGTCAATAACATGACGTATATACTTATTCTTATGAACTTTAACAATATCCATAATTCTCTTTTCACCATGTCAATCTCAAAAGTTATATTATTAACAAATAACCAATCTATAATTTCTGCTTTCCTCAAGCGCTGGTAGGCCAAATTTTCGTATCTTTGTGAGTGGTAGCTGGCGTTGTCCATAACTATTATGGATCCTAGTGGTATCAAATCTAGCATCTGCTCAAAATATTCTTCAAACACATTAGCATTCCAAGTCTTTGTGGTAGTCGCCAGTTTTCTTTCATTCGAATTCTAACAAGCCACCATCTACAGAGCCATCTTCATTGCCAATATGAGTAATAATTCGCCGTGTTCCTTTCTCAGAAGGCGGTCAAGGAAATCCTGTCGATAGCCCTTCTATAAGTCCCTTATGAAGCACTCGTAACGGTATTATCATGCCATGTTTTTTACGGTATGTCCTGCATTGATCCAGGTTTTCATCCAAATACTAGAATATCGCCTGCCTTCACGCCTATATTTTCTTATTTCCCAGTCTCACTATGTAATAATCTCTTGTTTTTCAATTATAACGGATCTTCCTATTTATCTTCTCCCAAGTAAACTTCAACTTGCAGAAGATGTTTCTACAGTGTTCTACGACTCATTTTAGGGTAGATTTTCATCCTCATTTACTACTAGTAAAAATCTTATCGATTGTTAGGAATCTCTTTCCTTAAATAGAACGAAGTCAACCTTTCTATGGACAGAATTCCTCATTGCATCATCTAACAATTTGATCGGGCGCCAGACCAGGAGATGGAAGTGGGTGAAGCACTTGTCCCAAATTTTTCTTTCCCCTCACTATTTTATAAATGGGTGGGTTTGATATTCCCGTCATTGCAGAACATGAAATCATACAACTATCATTGACACTTTTGCAAGGTGTTGACATCCGAACAGCGTCATGCACATTTAAAATTATAATTTTTCATTAGCAGATAACATACACTTTTAACACGTTTTGCTGAAGTGAAAAGTTTTCCATTTCAAAATTATTTGCACTAACACACAAACAAACAAACAAGCCGATTCAGTGCTAATAACAAACTAAACATATTTTTTCATTTTGAAAGTATAGAAGCCCTTCGGTTAAACAACTAATTATCTGTAATCTTTCGCAGAAATTACAACTCATCTGCCGTAATGACTGCGCTAACGACACCACTTTACCTGATGATAGATAATCCAACACACATTTTGACGCTAAGAATGAATTGTTTTAAAAATTACTTTATTTTGCTTCATATCGATTCTTAATTGTACTTAATAAAAAACAAACCACATAATAGTAAATAATTTTTTTGAAATATTCAACAGTTTAATAAGATACAAATAGATTCATAACTTTTGTAAAACTCAGTATACGTACCTATATAAAAAATTAAAATTTAAAATAGACAAATTGAAAAACGACACATTTGTCATTTATTGATTTTAGAATTTAATTTTATATTCAAATAATGTGTTTTTACAAAGTTTTGTATCTATGTTATATCTTATTAAACAGTGGAAAAATTGCTGAATTAAGTATTTACTATGAAAAATAGATTCCACAAAGTAAGGATTGAAACAACAAAAGAAACCACATAATAATTCATATCAAGGTAGATTTTACTATTATAATATGTTTACCTACCAAAATATGATTTTCCAAACGTCCTCAGGTACCTACGCCACTGCAATACGGGAGATTCGATAATTCTGACAGGTTTATTACTCCGCGCCAATAGTATACTGAGTATAATTTGTAAATGGTATGAGGAAAAATAATTAACACCAAACCTACTCGACCATCAACAGAAGACGTTATTGATAATTATCTCGGCATAACGAAAACCCTACCCTAAGAAGCTCATTCATCAAATATTAATGTACTAGTATATACCAGCATGCTTCGCACCTTTTAATTCCATACAGAAATAATTCTAGTTCTACATCAATGTTAAAATTTTTTTAAATAAAAATAGTGTAAAAAAGCATTTCTTTGTGCTGCTTCGATCGAAAGCAAGGGTTTCTATTCGTTGCAAGCGTTGTATAACATAAAAAACAACACTAGAATGTACAAAATAAGACGTAACAATTCTAGACATAATTAGCATTTAATAATTTATTATTATTAAAGAAAAGTATCTAAGAGTGGTTAGTACCATTTTAAAAAGCTAGAAAATTTAATTTAAATGCAAAAAAAACGCTGTTAAAGTTGAAGCATTGGAGTTTTTATTTGCAACTATATTGGTAGTGTTGATGTTATTACTGGTTTTTAACTGAACGAATTTTTTAACCTACAAAAATCAAAGATTAACAATTTGAAGTGAATGCTAAGAAAAAATATCTTACAAATAATAAATGGAATTAAAGAAATACTTAAACATAACAATGGAACGGTAAAGTAACACAAACTTATAAAATACGTATATAAAGTACAGTGTTTACTTATTAACATTAAAATTAATTGTAAATTTTGACAATTAATTATAGTAACGTCTGATTTAATGTCGTCGAACGCTAAGTTGGCAACTTGTTTTATCCCATCACTTTCACGAACTGTCGATGTTGAAATTTCAATACTGAAGGTTCGTCAAATGATGTTACTGTGTGTGAAGAATGTGAGGTGTGTCAATTCAGAAGCTAAGCGGTTTGCGATGACAATTTTGTCATGAAGGAGTCTTCGATATAACCTTCTGCTACTGATAAAGACTTTCAACCACCATGACGTTTGACGTTTAAGAAATTTGCAACTTTCCCAGCTAATATTGTAGCACTGGAGCGTCTAAAACAGTGCCCTGAAGGATGGTGCATTAAGCAATTTTAGAAACTCGGCAATTTTTTGTGGCATCACACCAAAAGTATTGATGCCAACTGGTTGCCCCAGTACACATTTGTTATTCGAATAATAAATAAAAAAATCGTGTATGCTCTATATTTTGGGGTCGCAACTTGAAATATAAATTAACCGTTTCAATCCAAGCTTTATACATTTAATTGTAGATTTTAGTGTTTTAATTAATTTAAGAGTTGAGTATGTATTATTTTAAAATTAACATTTATTTACCTTCATGAGTAAAAACGTTTCGTTAGGTGCTCTTTTAACAAATGTTTGTACGTCATTTTCCGTAAAAATATTGGATTTCTTTGGCTGATAACGGTCATTTTGCCTTTTTAAAAAGCTACTAATTGTCGATATTGGCTAATGTGGATGTTGTGATGTACACTCATGAAATTTAAAACTTGGACACCACAATTTCTGTAAACAAAAGTTTGCACATTGTGAAGCGGGCTTAAGGGTATCATTTACAATTCTAACAGCAGGTAGTCTCAGCAGGGGTTATCTTATAGAAGGACTGTAGAATGAATCATTACACTAAGCACGTTTTAGAAAATAGGTAATTTACGTTGCTTACTTAATTTTTTCTTTAAAGAATATATTTGAAGGTATCGCTAATTAAACACCATAGCTCGATTAAATATCGAATCAAAATTTTGTTTAGGAAATGTTTACAAAATAAAATTAGAAATAATTTTGATTTAAAAAACGTCTACAAGCAATAACTTTTAAATTAAATCAAAAAACTAAACATGGTTATTTGGGTTGACTGATTATTACTTATTTTTAAATAAATCTAACCTACTAATTATTGTAAGTTATTAAAAAATCATTAAACTCTCTATTCATAATATTTAGTCCTTACAAAATGTATATTTTATGACGTTTCATTTTTTCTGTAGTTAATATAAAAAGTGAAAATAAAAACTAAGGCAATTCTTATTGTCAACGTATATATTTAGTTTTTGACAAGAATTTATTACATAATTATAATTAAGATACCAAGTTATAGTTTAAAATTAAATGAAAACTTTTTTTTTAAATAAAGGTATTACTATATAAATAAATATAAGAAATCAATAATGGGTGTGACCTCCATTATTATTGATACATTCTTGGAGGCGTCTGCTCATTGACGCTATCAAGGTATCAATATAATTAATATTAATCGTTTCCCATGCGGTATCAATGGCTGCAATTAGTGCATTACGGTTTACTGGTATAAAATTTGGCCCTTGTTGTCTTCGGATAACAGCAAGTATTCGAGCCCAAACATTTTCGATAATGTTAAAATCTGGGCTTTTGCTGGCCAGGGTAACAGCTCCAAGTTATTTGCTTGTATCCAGTTGCGCACAACCTGCGAAGTATAGGGTCATCATATCCCGATAGTTAATTATCGAATGTTCCAAGAAAATATGTGTAAATAGTAAATGGAATCTACTAACGTAACGTTAAGTCGTTAATTATAGTTACATAACTCTCCTTTCATAAGATATAGTTCATATTAATATGCTTATTGTAAAGCTTCGTACACACCTGAACAACAAACCGAGGAACAAACAGAACAACGAACCGAACGGCAATCGGAACATTAATTTGGACGGTGCTACGTACGAATTTTAGAACAGATTCGCAAGTCCTGATTGTTCCACGAACGGTTTGCGGCGTTCCCGCAACTTGTCGGTTTTTTCTCCGACATCAAAGAAAATGCGCGCGAATGCGTTTGCAGGTTTGGACGAATCTAAACAAAACGGCGAACAAACTTATGCGGGAGAATTAAATTATTTATTTTTGTCCTCCCTTTTGTGGGTTTGTTGTGTTTTAGGTAATATTATGGAGTTGACAGAAGAAAAATGTTTTAAATTAATCAGTGTTTAAGAATGCAAGAAAAAAATGATGTCCCTATTAGCATCATTTGGGCGGGAAATTTCCAAAATAAAAAAAGCGAAGTAAATTATAATTTTTACTCTTCTTTGTGCGTAAAAATTTGGTTGGCACTATCTTCTTGTTTTCCGCAATTTTCTCTTCTCAATAATAAATATATATGAACTGAAAACTACTGAAAATAATTATGGGAACAGCACAAACGTTCCGTTTGTTGTTCGGATTGTGGAAATCATAAAAGATCGTTTGTCGTTCTGTTTGACTTTCGGTTCGTTGTTATGTTTGTTGCTCGGTTTGTTGTTCAGGTGTGTACGAAGCTTTACAACTTAAGCAACAATTTTTGGCGAATAAAGATTAGTTTGTGATGTAATATTAGAAACACAAATTTATATCATATCAAATTTATGACAACTTAAAACCAAGAACGTGTATGTTATTGCTAAGAAATTATTAAGGAAAAAGCGCAATTGCAGTGTAAATATTTATAATTAGATATTTTCGAAAGTTTATAAGTCCTCTATTGTAATCTTAATACTTAAAAAAAAATCCTGTCCATTAGCATTATAAGGAAATGGCTTTACTTTATGAATAAGTTTCAATAACAATAGAATATCCTTGCTTGTTTAATTTACTTCCTTTGAGTCATATTGCTCTAAGGGTTGTTACATTGGTCATTAGAAGTATGTAATAAATAAACAATTACCTACTGTTTGAGAAGGGTAGTGTGAACCAATAAATAAAGTAAGAAATGTAAATTCCATTTTAGTTTAAAATTTCAAGTGTGAAAATGCCACCTCATCTCGGTGCTGATTTGAAAGCGCCGATTGTTTCGGAATTAGCGGCGGGCCATAGAGTGAGTGAATTACCGAGTAAAATGGAATCTTGAACACACTTTGGAAAGAGCCATCGGAAGTGGTAGACCTAAAGTATCTACACGTGCTCAAGATCTCGAGTTGTTTCATTACGTAACAGAACAACCATTTGCTACATACTCCAGGGCTATAGCAGATACACATTTTCCCGGATGCCTTATAACTGCACAAAAAAGATTAAAGGAGATGGAAATAAAGAAGTATAATGCTGCTGCGAAAGAAGTTCTCAGTGACGAAAATATGAGACGTCGTCTGGAATTTGCAAGGCGATATGTGAACGAACCTTTGGAATTTTGGAATCGAGTGATTTTAGCGACGAAAAACGTTCAATAGCCGCAACGATGGACCACTAAAAGTTTTAGAATGGAAGGAACTCGTTACGAAAATAATCACATATGTCCTAAAAACGAAGTGGTTATTTTTCTGTGAATGTGTGGGGTTGGGTTAGCGCGCGGGGTCCAGGAGTTTGTTGGGCTATCGATGGACGTCTTGATTCTGCTGCGTATTTAGATATTTTGGAAACTATTATGAAACCTTCAGTCGAAGTGTTTTATCCAGACGAAGATTATATTTTCCAACAAGTAAGTATTCTTATTTCACTATACTTTCTCCAAAAAATAGTTCGGGATCTGTTGAATTAACATTTTCATAATGTATTTTTGTTGTTAAAGGACAACGCCCCTATTCATACTTCGCGGGTTGTGCGCAATTGGATACGAGAAAATAACTTGGAGCTGTTACCCTGGCCAGCAAAAAGCCCAGATTTTAACATTATCGAAAATGTTTGGGCTCGAATACTTGCTGTTATCCGAAGACAACAAGGGCCAAATTTTATACCAGTAAACCGTAATGCACTAATTGCAGCCATTGATACCGCATGGGAAACGATTAATATTAATTATATTGATACCTTGATAGCGTCAATGAGCAGACGCCTCCAAGAATGTATCAATAATAATGGAGGTCACACCCATTATTGATTTCTTATATTTATTTATATAGTAATACCTTTATTTAAAAAAAAGTTTTCATTTAATTTTAAACTATAACTTGGTATCTTAATTATAATTATGTAATAAATTCTTGTCAAAAAACTAAATATATACGTTGACAATAAGAATTGCCTTAGTTTTTATTTTCACTTTTTATATTAACTACAGAAAAAATGAAACGTCATAAAATATACATTTTGTAAGGACTAAATATTATGAATAGAGAGTTTAATGATTTTTTTAATAACTTACAATAATTAGTAGGTTAGATTTATTTAAAAATAAGTAATAATCAGTCAACCCAAATAACCATGTTTAGTTTTTGATTTAATTTAAAAGTTATTGCTTGTAGACGTTTTTAAATCAAAATTATTTCTAATTTTATTTTGTAAACATTTCCTAAACAAAATTTTGATTCGATAATTAATCGAGCTATGGTGTTTAATTAGCGATACCTTCAAATATATTCTTTAAAGAAAAAATTAAGTAAGCAACGTAAATTACCTATTTTCTAAAACGTGCTTAGTGTAATGATTCATTCTACAGTCCTTCTATAAGATAACCCCTGCTGAGACTACCTGCTGTTAGAATTGTAAATGATACCCTTAAGCCCGCTTCACAATGTGCAAACTTTTGTTTACAGAAATTGTGGTGTCCAAGTTTTAAATTTCTTGAGTGTACGCTAAGTGTGGATTTTAGCATTGAATATTTGCTCCACAGTGTTGAAGCTTTCATAATATCTGATTTTATTTTAAAATAGGTATATAAAACCGTTTCTGTATAATCCTGAAGAACATTTTCTTTACACCATTTGATAAATTTATTATACTCTTCGTTATATTGGTTTGCTGATTTCGATGGAAGTAAATTAGTAACTGCTTCTTCTGCATACTTTTGTATGGGATTAGGAATATTCATGGCATTAATTATTTTAAGCGGCGAGAAATATATTTTATGGCTTGAACTTCAAATTTGATTTTTTGTTAGTAATACAGTAGTACCAGCATAGCATCCATGTCGACGATTTTTATTAAATTAAAAAAACCAGTCGGTTTATTTAAACTTTAAAGAAACAGCACAAAAATATTGTACGTTGCTTATGCCGAAAGTCCCCATAGCAGAACTTCCCTCACATGCACGATCGGCTTGCGGCCTCACGTGGCATTCACGTTCGTTCTGCTATGGGTTACTTTTGACACTCGTTACGTAAATTACTATTAGATCCAAATAAATACTTTCACTGTATTGTATTGCAGTGCTTTTTCTCTGTTTTTGTTGCTAAAAAATAAAAGGAGGGACGGATACTATGAAATAATAAGGTATATGAAAGCAATAGTTCAATGAAAATTTAAATGATGTTTTATTAGCTCTGATATTTTCTAGAGAAAAATTGTGCGTACACCGGACAGTGCTTAAAATTAGATAACAATGGGACGTTACAAAATAATAATAATAGTAATATAATCTTTATTTAGCTTTTTAGCTACATATATAATCTAATAACATTAAGTACACAAAAACAAGAACATCAAAATATCACAATTCAGTTGATAGTATATGTTGACACAAGGGTTTTTTAAATTTCTTCATATTATCACATATTTTAATCCCTGGCGGTAGGCTATTAAATATACTTAGACCTTTATTAAATATTGAATTTTTCAATTGACTAGAATAACACTCTTTTGAGAACAAAGTCACCACAATTTCTTGTGTTATATTTATGTAGATCTTTAAAATATGTAACCCTTTCACAAACATAATTGGGAACACATTTCTGTTTGATTTTAAAAATAAATATACAGACATCAAACATTACTTTTTGTTTTACGGACATGAAATTAAGTACATTCAGCGTAGTTTGAATTGGTGTGTATCTGTTACATTGTAATATAGTTCTCATGGCTCTATTCTGTATTGTTTGTAATTGATCTATTTTATAATTTGGCAAATTGAATAATACTGTGGAACAAAATTTTAATGTGGCGCAGCTATGCTATTATACAATAATAATCTTGTATTAATAGTCAAATGTTTTCCAATTCTATATAAAAAACCTGTTTTTTTAGAAAATTTGTTCATTACATAATTAACATGTGAATGGAATGTTAAACTTGCATCAAATATTATACCTAGGTATTTTATTTCGTTTCTATGTATCAGTTTTTTATTGTTAATACTAATATTAATACTGTCAAAATTTACTTCATTTAATTTATTTTTTTCCGTTAACACAATACTTTGACTTGGACGTATTTACACAAAAGTTTATTATTGTATAACCATTTATCGACATTATTTAGATCTGCATTTACTTTTGTTCCATTTCTTGAATATTCCTACCTGTAACATATATCATTGTGTCATCTGCAAACAATATAGCTCTACTTTCATTTAATTTTTATAATATCATTGATGTAAATAAGGAAAAGCAAAGGACCCAGTACTGTACCCTGCGGGACACCATGTTCTACTGTTATGTAATCAGAAATACTAATTTTGTCTTTTGTACCCTATCTGTTAGACACGTACAAATCCATTTGAGAACAGTTCCTTTAACTCCTATGTTATCCAATTTTTTAATAGCCTATTTCTACTTATGGTTTCAAAAGCACGCTTAAAATCTAAGTATACAGCCAATACAAAATTTCCACTCTCTATTACTTTTAAAAATTCATCACATATACTAGCCACCACAGACTCACAAGAATGGTGTGTGCAAAGCCCGACTGGTTTGATACTAAAATGTTATTATTTTCACAGAAAGATTGAAGTTGCTGTTTCACAACGGCTTCAAAAACTTTTTCATAAACTGGAACAATGTTTATTGGCCTAAACTCTTTACAGAGGTTTGTATTAGCTATTTTCTGAACAGGAATGACTAATGATGCCCTTTATGCCATCCGAAACTCACCATTCATAAGAGATGTGTTCACAATATCTAACAATCTGTTTCCCACTACTGCACATGCATCTACTAAGATGTTCTTTGATATCCCATACTCATCTCCACCCACACTTTTCAAATCATTTATTATTATTTTCATTTCTTTAATAGATATGACATTAAACCTATCAAATTTTATAACTAGTGCTACGGTGTTTATTATCTCATTGTTGTCTTGGAACAAAGGAATACTATTTATAATCGCTTTAACACAATTTATAAAATATAAATTAAACTCTTTAGCTATAATTTGTGAATCTGGTCTCTCTTGTACATCATTTCCCTTATCAGAGGGGTTATCCAATTTTTGTTATAATATTTTTCTCGTACACGAACTTTTACTATGGGACACATTTTATTGATAATATCAGATATACTACTTACAAACGAGTTGACTAAGATGTTGACATCAGCAATACCACTATTCCAAGTTGTTCGAAGAAGTTTTTCTTGCAATGAATCAGCACTATAATTTCTCATGCATCTGTAAATCACTTCAATTAATTTGTCCCTATTAAAACTGTTTGAATCTTCTAGTACTAGTTGGATGTACAAAATGTTATCGTCTCCAATACGTGGTGTCAAATGAATGTCATGTTTTAGTTGTTTGTCGTTTCTTATTATGTAATCAATGAGGGTCTTACTTCTGTTTGTAATACAACTAGGATATTTAACAATCTGATACAATCCATTCCTGTTTACAATATTTTTTAACTTTTCACCGTAGTATGTAATTATTAATAAGTCAAAATTAAAATCCCCCATGATAATATTTGTTCCCGGAAAACTACTTATTTCATCTAAATAATTTGAGAAGAAATCCAAGAATTTTGAATTTTCTAATTGCGGAGGATTACTAATTACTAATCTTACATAGAGAAATCCATCATGTTAAAATTTACGATAAATTAATGCCGATGTTCTTAAATAAAGTGTCTAATGACAAACTCAAAAAAAAAAAACTATTTTCAATAAAATGGGACAGCGTAACTTTTTTTGTTTTTTTGCCCTTATTGATAGAGATGGGAATCAAAATAAGTTGCAAGTCATCGTGGTTTTGTTCATGAAGTCAATGAATTATCACAACCTAATAAATATGCGTTAACAACGAAAGACGAATTAACAAGTCCTTACTTGGGGACGAAACGTAGGCAATTTTAACAGTTTTCGTTTTCCACTCCACCAAGGGATTCTACTAGGTCACTACCAATTTTTCCCTTTATTTTAACTACTGTACTACATAAAAAGGAGAAATACCTATAACTGAAAAATATAACTCGTAGGTAGAAATTGGCTTTGATTTCGCAATTGCAACAAATACTGCTTTATTACTAACCAAATAAAAGAAATATACAAAAAATCATGCTAGAGTAAAAAGTAATTATTGTAATTTACCTTACCAAAATTTTAATTACGATATTTTTCAATGGTCAGCTTCCATTTATTTTTTTTTAATATGTACAGATATTATATCATTGCTCGGAATGCGTTCTATTTACAAAATGTTTAAAAAATACACAAATAAGAATTTACAAAAATCGTTTTTTACATAAACCATATTGAACGATTTTATTAACATTAAGAAAACTTTGTCGACAGATGTGTCAGCAGTTACATAAATCTATTCTTTAATTATTATAGCCAACTAAGTGTAAAAGAAAACCTCAAATCACCTACTGTAATGCAAATGCATTTTCAGACGTGTTCTGCTAACACTAGAGGACACTAGATGTCGAGTTTGATGTGCCCTCCGGTTCTGCTAACACGAGAGGACACTAGATGTCGAGTTTGATGTGCCCTCCGGTAGCGAATATAGACGACATCGCGCATTTGTACAATTAAACTTACATTCGAGTTCTCTCAGTCTTGAAGAGTCCTAAAAGGACGAAACAGCTGTCGATTGATTGTTTGCTATTGTACAACCTCTTACAAACTTACTGCAGGCGATTCCAGATTATTATTTTTTGCCAACACTGAGTTGGCTGTAATAATTAAAGGTTTGACTTATGTAACTATTGACACATCTGTCGACAAAGTTGCATTTTTGATGTCTTCGATTAAACACGATACGACACTATATATCGCAATACTTATTGGTTGTTTTATCAACTTTTGCTTTTAACAGCCAAATCTAGTTAACTAATTGAATAATTTATTTTCTTTAAAAATTCTTAATAAAAAAGTTTTAAAGGATTTATTTTGTAAAAAAGTTCTTTTCGTAAGAAGTTATATCAATGATGATTTTTAACAAACAAACTTAGTAGAAACTTAGTACAAAAATTGCAATAAAAAAGCCAGGTCCGTATTCGAAAAAATTAAGTAGAGAGTGACCTTGGAGATGAAATCTAACTGTCTCCTTCATTAACTTAAGAAACATAAAAATTACCATTTTGTATCTACAGAACCAGATGTTATGTTTTAATTATTGTATTACTAATCAAAGTAGAAAATTTTTGTCGCAATTTAACCGATATTGTATCTATTACGATTTAAAAGATCTCTATACACACAAATTCAATTCGCTCCTCCCCCTCTATATGATTATTAGGGATGAATAAAGGACAATTTTAGCTTAATGGTTTTAGATTCAAAAATTTGGCGACAGATGGTGTATGCAGTTTACAAAAAGTGGATTTTTCCACCATGTGTGCAAATTCGGCGTTGACTTAAAAAATGATCTCAAATCTTCTACTGTACAGTGTGTCCTATTTTCGATGTAATTGGGGGTTTCAGGTATTTCGCGAATTGATAGAGAAAAACCGTGGTCGGGACCGTTGGCCCGATTTTTGAGACAAATTCAATGGCCTAAATAGCACTTCGATATCTCGACTCGTTTGGGAGATACAGAGTGTTTTGCGTTTAATGCCGTTTTCTTTAAAGCTTCATAACTTTTTTTTTGTGAATATTTTTTATTTTAGCCAAAACATTTTTTATGCATTTTTTTATATGCAATTCAATGGCGTAAATAAAAAATATTGCGGAAATAACCCTCGAAAAACAGCAATTTCACTTAGAGAAAACTAAACGCAATATTTAATAAGTCCTGCAGGTGCTTTACCTGGTCAAATTAATTATGTAAATAGAGGTAAAATAAAAAAATAGTGATACAGTAAGATTTAATTTTATATTGTAAAAACTATGGAATACATTTTTTTTAATACTGTAAATTTTAAATAAACAAACTCATGTAAATTTCTTTTTTTTTATAGTGGCACTCCATATTTTAGAGTCCTGTTATTTTCGTTACAATCATAAAGAGCTTTGCTTTGCACTTCTGTTTTTCAGTGACATCCTTTATTTTTTTTAATTCGCATGCCAGTACCTTGCCAAAATGATCGTCTTCGTCTTCTTGCTTACGTGATGATTCTATTTGGTTCAATGTTCTAATTATTTCTTTATCTAACGTATTGGCTGCTAATTTTGAACGTTTTCCAGAACTTGTGTCGGGATCATTTGTCCTTGGTTTTTTATTTGTCAGTGATAACGTCTCATCTGGTTCATTTACGATTGATGCAGAACTACTGGAAGGTGAACCAAAATCTTCAACTTCTAGAACGTCCGAATCTACGTCGACAATGGCTTTGGTGATCAAACTGCTGACAGTTTTTCTACATTTGATATATAGAAAATGGAAACTCATTGCCTCATACCATTCCCACTGAAGGTATGTTTCTTCTTGGCTATTACCACTTCTAGTGTTCACCTCATGTAGCCGTGTTTCTTTTGTAAAACGTTCTCGAAGAGTTCGCCACCGTGCTTTACTTCCTCCACTACAAACAAAAGACATGTAGAACATACAAATGAAAAGTACTGTATACAAACCTTCACACTGCAAAGTGTCTGCAATTTCCGCCCAAGCATTGTTCTTTTTTTGGAGATCTCTAAAATCTCTTTTAGATTTGTCATACAAAAATTTATACTGCTGAATTAATTTTAACAACAGTGCAACATCTATTGCCATTATAATGATCAACAATTTAAGAAAAACTCGCAAAGAATGATATAATGCACTTGTTGTTTTGCTTGTTGTCGAATGTAAGTCACGTTAAGTAGGACGCATGCGTCAAAATTGGCGTTTCCATTGGTAGATGTTAGTGGTCATGTTAAGAAATCCAAAATTATTTTGAACTATTAACATGTACACTTAACATTATGATTATTAACATTATTCTGAACCATTTAGTCAGGTAGTAATGGTTTTCGTTTTTATAACATTATCATTATCATTAACATTAACATGATTGTGAAAGGCGCTTAACTCCTTAATGCTATAGCTGCACGTCCATCGAGGAGAAGGGAAGCAGTCAGTTTGTTTTGCCTCTTGAGGGGAACGAAAGACGCATGTTTGTTTTGTTTTTGTAACTCCTAGAATGCTATAACCGTCTGTTGCTGTTTATGTCGAAACTAAGTATTATTTCTTAGTATTTTTTTTTTGTTTTTTTTCCAATTCTACCAATTTTATTAAAACCTATTTCTGAAAATTTATTAATGATGATGCATTTTAGTAACAAACTTAATCAATACATTTGATTCAGTTGTTTAAATCAATATTTTAAGTACTACTTAATGCATGTTTGATAATCAGACCAAATTTTGATTTTCGTAATAAATCACTTTTCGTTAGTATAAACATAGCTAAAGGCGCACTTTATACAGACAAAGTTTTACTGAAATTTTCCCAAAAGTAAGTGCTTTTCTTTTGTTAATAAATGCAGTTTCAATTTCAATATACATAACTTGAATACAATTAAAAATATGTATATTTTATTCAAATTTTTGTTTTTAAATCAACGTTGATATTTTATTTTCTTTCTAACTTCATCTTATTTCGCATTTTAACTAAAAATAATTTTTTGAAGCTGGAATTTTGAATATATTATTGTTTTGTTGAACTTTAAGTATTTGAAAGGCAAATACTTTTATTATTAAAATTTTTATTTTTTTAAAGAATTCTGTGGGCTAGAAAATTTTAGTACTTATCCAATTGTAATCGCTAATAAGCCTAAGTCTATTTTTTCTCTGATTTGTTTATTTAATAATATGTTAATTGTGGTTTTCTCTTTAATTTTATTAAACAGTGACGTTTATAGATTTTCTATTTCTTTTATTATTTCTATTATACATCTAATAGGAAATCTAAACGTCATTGTTTATTTAGTAGCTTTGGCTTCCTTCTAAATAATAAATGATTATGATGAAGAAATTAAATCATTTAATTTTTAAACATATATTTTTACTACTGGGTATTGACCGCTTTGAAAGAATGGTCGATTAACTTCCTAATACGGTAATTAGATTCAGATAATTTGAAACCCTAAAGTTGTTTTTACCGAAACCGTAGATACTGTAGGAACTGGATAATGTCCATAAACAAAATGTGAACGGTTAGTTGTAAAGATAAATAATAAATTAAGGCGGAAAACTATAAATGTTGTTACTTAACCACGGGCATAATATAGATACAAATTGTATTTTAATTGAGGAAATTGCATGCGTCGAACCTTAAACGTTGATAGTTAATTAAAAATTTACGGTAGTGAATGGATACATCTGTTTTAAAGTAATCGGTACGGATTATTAGGATTTGTTTGTTGTACAACGCCAAAAGGATTACGACTATAAAACATGCAAAGAGAACGTCATACGTTTCGTGACAAAAGCATTTCTATTCAACATTGATTACGAGAACATATTGCAAACATCTTACAGATGGGTTTTTCGTTTTTTACCTCTTTTTGTCTGAATTTAGCTGAATGTTCATGTAAATTACAACAACAAATCAATATTAAAAAAATTTGTTATTTTCTAAAATACCAGAGAAAAATACGAATGAAAATATTTAACAGATGCTTTTAAGTTATATTTATTTGTACATTTTTATTTATTATATTTTTTCTCACTAATAGAACATCTTTTGACTATACATTTTTCTAAAACTACTTCTATAAATGCTCCATACAGACTTTAAACTAAGTGTATGGTTAAAGTGTTGAATAGAACCGTTGAGTTTTCACTCGACGCTAGAACGTAATGTAAACTTAACTTTATATACATAAATCAAAAAAATATTAGAAATACAGAAGCCAGTAATATGATTGTTAAAGACGTTCTTACATTAGGGAACAATAACAATAATGAAGAAATTTATTCTTTAGTTCCACGTACATAATAAGTCAATAAATATATAAAAAATCCTTCATGAAAAAATAGAAAAATAGACATTCACAAGGGTCAAATTTAGAGACACCACTCATCCTTAATCTACACTCAAACTTAGCTAAAATCGTCACTCAACCTCAAATTGTGATTCATAAACGAAACTAGAGTATTTGGTAACTTAAAATTTAAGTAGAGAATGGAGGGTAAATTGAGGGTCTGCCGGCGAACCCTACATTGTAAACATAACCTTAAAGTTTGACTTTGGCCTTGTTCTTTTAACTTTTATCATAGACTTTTATGTTTTATTGGGTGTTAAAAATGGATGACTTTACGATTTTATACAGTATATTGAAGATGATATGGTCTATTTGCCTATTCAAGGTAATTACAACTCATCTACAATTAGTAAAGATGTCTTAAATTAATAAAATTTATATGAATTTTATTTTCCAATTAAAGTTTTATTAATTTTGCTTCTAACTAATTTCTAGACATGTAGTACGAGATAACCTTAATCCACTGGAAGTTTTTACAAATACTGAGCTGATACAAAGATATCGCTTCAGCCGGGACACAATTCAAGGATTTTGTTGCCTACAGTCTTTCCTATAAATGGCCCTGAAACATTTCGTGGATTACCTGTTTCACCAATTGTAAAGCTATGCATAGCATTACGGTTTTATGCAACTGGAAGTTTTCAGGTATGTACTTAAACGGGTTAAATGTGGGTAACCATTTACATAATAAGAAGTTATGATCTTACTAATTTTGTTGTTTTAGAGGACTGTTGGAGACCTACTAGACATAAGTCAGCCATCAGTTTGCCGAATTATTGACGAAGTTTCAGAATTAATATCCCGACAACTTCCAAGATTTGTAAAGTTTCCTCAAGAAGATGCAAGTTTGGCCGCAAATAGGATTCGATTTTATAATATAGCTAATTTTCCTGGAGTGACTGGGTGTGTTGATGGCACTCATATTGAAATCTGTAGCCCTGGAGGACCAAGAGCAGAAATTTTTAGAAATCGAAAGGGCTGGATGTCGCTCAATGTCCAAGTCGTGTGTGGTCCAAGATATGAAATTTTAGATATTGTGAACAGATGGCCAGGATCAGCACACGACAGCAGAATATTTAATAGTAGTGCTGTGAAATTAAAATTCGAGCAACAACGATTACCTGGTGTTTTACTAGGAGATAGTGCCTACCAGCAAACAGAATATCTTTTACCCCTATACTAAATCCCGAGACACCAGCCGAGAATAGGTATAACGCAGCCCATATCCGAACCCGTACAATGGTAGAAAGAACATTTGGTATTTGGAAAGGAAGGTTTCGATGTCTACGACTGTGTCTAAATTGTCGGTTAAGAAAGACAACCAGGATTATAGCAGCAACCGCTGTACTTCATAATATTAGTATTCTAAGAAACGAAGAAATTCCAGAAATACCAGATGATGATAATAGAGGCGATATTCATAATGCTGTACCCAATAACAGGGACAATATAAGAGGAAACGGCATTAGAGCTGCATTTGTTGTTCGAAATTTTGGAAATCAAAATAATAATTAAGGACCTATGTTATCTAATATATTCTATAATGTATTAATGTTTTCGTCTTATAAAAACAATGATGCAGGTTTATCAAATACTTACAAATACTTAATTCTATGTAGTTTAAACGTAATTTTTAGCAATAATTATTTACTTCTTATTTACTACATTGTTCTTTTTCTAAAATTATTTTTGCAGTTGCAAGTTTTGCTTTTTCAATTTCCATTTGGATACTATGCAGGCGTTTTTCATTTTCCATGCGTAATGCATGATACTCTCGGTCTTGATTTTGTTGTTGAATCCGTTCTAATCTGGCTGTTAATTCTCGGTCTATTGCCGAACCTCGACTCTGACTCTTCTTGTAAACACGACCGGCTGGTTTATCTGAAATTTAGAACACATATTTAACTTGCACATACATTATACACATAGATATTGATAAAAAATGTTCTACACTTCTAAAACATGATTGCGTTTAAAAATATCTACGCTTCCGCACAATAACTATGTACACAGAAAAAATAGTTGAATAACTGAAGCATTATAATCACAACAATAATAAAATTTATCCAAATCTAAGTTCATTTATGAAGATGCTTTTTGCCTTGGTTCAAACTCGTGTGAACCAAATTCTGTAAATATATAAAATGTCAAAAACACAAAAGCCCTGATTTCTTACCCTTACCTGCGTCATCCATTCTTATGGTATTCTTATCCTCGTACCTGCTGTATCAGAGATATCGAGATCCATAATATTACCTGTAAGAATCAGAAATAATGCAATCTAAGTAAGTTTTTTTAAATTTATTATAAAGCACTTACCATTGTCAGCGTTTTTGGGTATAAGAATTTTCCCAACCAAAGTATAATTTTGGTTTAGAAGATTTTCATCACTATCGATGATGCTGTCCTTCAGTTCAATATCAACACAATCTAAGATTGCATCAACAGGATCATCTGCTGGTGGAACTTTAAATATGCCACCTCGGTTGCCATTCTTTCCTGTTTGTCTTTAGAAAGAACCTTCTTTCGCCGGCATTTGATGTTTTTAACTTAGGTATCTTTTTTTTACATCTACAAAAACACATGATATTTATTTCTTCCCGCTATAAACTTCTTACTTTGCTATGCTGTAGGACAGAATTGAACTCTTTTGTAATAATTGCCCACGTTTTCTTTTTCTCTGCAGCATTAATTGCGTCCGTTTTTTGCACTCGATTATGTGCTGAAATTTGCTAACAAGTTCAGTTAAAAATACTTTTTCTGATGGAGTCATATATTTCTTTATTGTGGTTGCCTCTTCATTTTGATGCACATTTTCTTCGTCCATTGTCACTTTGTCACTTATTATTAACCGCAAACCAAATTTTCACCTTTGTATTAAAAATGTTCAAACCAAAACCAAATAATAGGTTAGGTAAACGACGCGACAGTGGGCGCGACTCTTGTCGTTTAAACTACATTTTACATTTTAGTTCTAATGCACCTTAAAAATGCGACGTTGCCACCTTATATAATCAACTACTGCACTTGAAATGAATCTCAAGTGAGTTACTCAATTTATGTAGTTCTTGAATATCAAAGTTGAGTTTGAACTTCACTCACCCTAAAGTAAGAGACGAATTGAGTGCAAAGTGAGTGTAGTAGTAGTGACGTTTCTGAATTTGGCCCTAAGCGTCAAAATTCAGAGTACCTCATCCCTTAATCTACACTCAAACTTAGCTAAAATCGTCCTCCAACCTCAAATTGTGATTCATAAACGAAACTAGAGTATTTGGTAACTTAAAATTTAAGTAGAGAAATGGAGGAGTAAATTGAGGGTCTACCGGCAGACCCTACATGTAGAAAAACATAATCTTAAAGTTTGACTTTGGCCTTGTTCTTTTAAGCATCTTGACACTTATGTTTTATTGGGTGTTAAAAAATGGATGACTTTTACGATTTTATACAGTATATTGAAGATGATATGGTCTGTTGCCTATTCAAGATAAGTACAACTCATCTAATTAGTAAAGATGTCTTAAATTAATAAAATTTATATAAATTTTATTTTCCAATTAAGTTTTTATTATTTTGCTTCTTAATTTCTAGACATGTAGTACGAGATAACATAATCCACTGAGTTTTACAAATACTGAGCTGATACAAGATATCGCTTCAGCAGGACACAATTCAAGGATTTTTGTTGCCTACAGTCTTTCCTATAAATGGCCCTGAAAACTGACGTGGTTACCTGTTTCACCAATTGTAAAGCTATGCATAGCATTACGGTTTTATGCAACTGGAAGTTTTCAGGTATGTACTTAAACGGGTTAAATTTGGGTAACCAGTTACATAATAAGAAGTTATGATCTTGCGGATTTTGTTCTTTTAGAGGACTGTTGGAGACCTACTAGACATGAGTCAGCCATCAGTTTGCCAGATGGGTGACCGAGTTTCAGAATTAATATCCCGACAACTTTCAAGATTTGTGAAGTTTCCTCAAGGAAACCTGTAGCCTGGAGGACCAAGAGCAGAAATTTTTAGAAATCGAAAGGGCTGGACTCGCCCTCCAATGTCCAAGTCGTGTGTGGTCCAAGATATGAAATTTTCGATATTGTGATCAGATGGCCAGGATCAGCACACGACAGCAGTCATATTAATAATAGTAGTGCTGTGAAATTAAAATTCGAGCAACAACGACTACCTGGTGTTTTACTAGGAGATGGTGCCCCCCAGCAAACAAAATTTCACTTTACTTTATACTAAATCCCCCCCCCTTCCTTCAATGGGTATAACGCAGCCCATATCCGAACCCGTACAATGGTGAGAAAGAAACATTTGGTATTTGGAAAGGAAGGTTTCGATGTCTACGACTGTGTCTAAATTATCGGTTAAGAAAAGATCATCCGGGATTATAGCAACAACCCCACTGCTTCATAACTATTAGTATTCTAAGAAACTTCCCAATTCCAGAAATACCAGATGATGATAATCGAGGCGATATTCATAATGCTGTACCCAAAACAGGGACAATATAAAAGGAAGCAACATTAGAGCTGCATTTGTTGTTCGACATTTTAGGAAATCCAAATAATAATTAAGGACCTATGTTATCTAATACTATTTTATAAACTATTAATGTTTTCGTCTTATAAAACAATGATGCAGGTTTATCAAATACTTACATAATACCCAATTCTATGTCGGTTAAACTTAATTTTAGCAATAATTTGTTACTTCTTATTTACTACATTGTTCTTTTCTAAAATTATTTTTGCAGTTGAAAGTTTTGCTTTTCAATTTCCATTTGGATGCTATGCAGGCGTTTTCATTTTCCATGCGTAATTTCATGATGCTCTCATCTTGAATTTTGTTTGTTGTTGAATCCGTTCTAGTCTGGCTGTTAATTCTCGGTCTATTGCCGAACCTCGACTCTGACTCTTCTTGTAAACATTCGGCTGGTTTCCCCTAATTTTAGAACACATATTTAACTTGTTACATACATCTTACACATAGATATTGATAAAAATGTTCTACACTTCTAAAACATGATTGCGTTTAAAAATATCTACGCTTCCGCACAATAAGGTAATATTTTACAGAAAAAATAGGTCATCCATTCTTATGGTATTCTTATCACTTTGGACCTGCTGTATCATAGATATCGAGATCCATAATATTACCTGTAAG
>JALBCR010000831.1:0-286994 GCA_030710515.1 Abscondita cerata
TTGCAAAGGTGGGCATACAAAGAGCAAATGCACAGTAAGAATGTAAAGGTAAGAGTAAGTTTTGGGAAGGTATTGTAAAGGGTGGTGGTGTGGGAGGGGTCTATTTAATGTGAAGAATGTGGTGGGGTGGTGGTGTATGGTAAGGTAATAGTAAGGTAAGGAATAACGTAGTAGTAAGAAGGTGGTAGTGCAAAGAAGAATGGGGAAAGGGGTATGGTGGGGAGGAAGGGTGAAGGGAATATGAAGAATGGTGGTTAGGGAAGAAGGAAGATGCACAAGGAACACAGTCATGGAACAGGTAAGAGAACACACTATGGTACAACAGCATAAGAAGAACAAACGTATAACAAATGGAAGAATAATGAAGGGAAGGGAATAAGGCAGAAGGTATATATTAACGGAACAACAAGGTAATAATATAAGAATACATATATATACAATATGAATAAGAATACAATACACATAAGGTAAGAGACTATAATATAAGGAACCAATGACATAACGCACAATATCAATGAGGTATTAATATATATTATATAATAAGGAAGGAAGACACAGGAATAAGAATAATACAAACACAAATATAAGAATAATAATATAAGATAAGGCAGAAGGAATGGAAGACAGGGAGGAGGGTAGGGAAAGCACAACAAGAGTTGGTTTCTGGCAGAACTTTTCTTTTTATATATGACTCTAACCACCATGATCACGTAGCAGTTTGAGCTGGCAAATATAATTTTAGTGAACATTGTTTGTATTCCTCTGTATATCTCCTGCTTCTTAGTGGTCTATTTTTTAAGTCCAATTTGTGCTCTGCTTTCGGTAAGTAATCGTTGGGAGATGTTAACTTCAATTGAAGTGCTTTCTTTTCACGTTGCAATTTAAGAATGTTCCTTCGTAATTTTCTTTACTTAAGAGTATTTGAGCTGCAAGCTTGAGTAGTTTGGGTATAGCTAGAGATGTTAACGGGCATTTATTGCTTCGCCAATATACCTTGCATCATTTGAATATTGGGTTTCAGAAATTGGGACTTGTAATTCATTTAGAAATGGCAAGTGTTTGCCACATACTCGTTAAGTTTTTATAGTCCACATTTTTATGCAACAGATCGGTCATTCCCGATTCTATTAACCATTCAAAACACCTACAACCAAATGTTTGTAATTTACTTAAAATTCGTCATGTAACTTAACTCGCCTGGTTAAATCTCCTTTGGGAAACCTGAAAAAACTGATTCTACCATCATATTTAATAAATAAATACATTCAGGTTATGTATTTGCGGTTATGGGATGGGGGCGCGAATTTTAAACTAATGGCATTTTTTTATTTAAATAATTTTATAGTGTTAGATTATTTTAAGCAGCAAATGCGTTAGAGATAATCTCCTGGATATACAAAACTATGTTTCACTCGTTTTTGTTAAACAACTATTCTTAAATTCTCAAATAATTTGAAATTGTCCATTATTAACCTAGGTCAACAATAGAAAAAATTATTAACCACTAATAGAGAAATTCAACGTCTCAGTTGGCTAGGAGACGCAATAATTGTCCACTTCACAGCTAGTAGTGGAAAAAGTTTTAATATATGTTTGAGTTACCGCATTAAGTTAAAAAGAAATCATTGACAGTCCACTGATTTACTTAAGAAACATAGGTTCTTCGCGCCGGATTATTGTATTTCGGCGAGGAAAGCACTGTTCATTTTTGTCAACGGGGTGCCATTGAACAAAAAAAGTTGAAGTCGTACAAACACGTCGCATGAAAAGTAAAATCTGGTGAGCTTCTTTTGTCTTACCCTCCATTTTTTAAATTAGTTTGATTTGAAGTGACTTGCAGTACAATGTCGAATGCATAACATTTATTATTACTGCTAATTTTGCGTATTAAGAAAATTAAAACGTGTCTACATATAGGCCCAGATTCGCAAAAAAATTATGAAAGGTTTTTTTTGTCACTTTATAAGTAGTTATCTGGTATTAATTCTTACTTTATTATTAAACTTTACGAAAAGTTTTTCTATAATGATGGAGCAAACAAAATAACTACGTGGTATTTTAAAGTAAACAATTTTTATGATATATTTAGATAAAATTTGGTTCGAAATAAGCAAAGGGGAAGATTTAGATTCGTTTATACTTTCAGTTATTAAAGAACGGTTAGACAATATTTAATCATTTATAGATAAATTTGAATCTTAAATGCTAGATTACGGGAAAAGTTAAGAAAAAGCTGAATTTATAATTAAAGACCTGGAGGACTTTTATATTTGGATACGAAATTGATTATCAATAAAAATGTAGCGAATTCTCGCTTGCAATCGATAGCTGATTCTTCTACGCGATCCTCTTCACCTGATTGTTTTAAATTTCCTACTATTGAACTGTCCAAGTTTACAGGTAAAATCGAAAATTGGTTAGAGTTCCAAAATTTATTTATCAGTTTAATTTATAAAAATCCAAGATTGGATAACATGTTAAAATTTCATTATTTAAGGGCGAGTGTCAAGTGGATGCCTTTCAAATTATTAAATCTATTAATTTTTGCTCAGAAAGCTATTCTTTAGCTTGGGACAACTTATTAGCACGTTACAATAGCAAAATAGTGTTAGTACTATGTATTTTATTACCCATGACGCCGGTAAAGATACTGGACAATTCTGACAATGTTCCTCTTAGATTCTTGTTTACCATTTAATTGCCTTTCTTTCAAAGCCTTCATTTAAATACTGAAAATGTAGCGTAGGTAAATCCCCATCAAAGATAGATCTAAAATACAGTATTGAGTTTTTACAATAATTTAAAAATGAATATTTTATGATTGATCATTGACAACATATCAGGAGCACTACCTAGTGTTAAAGTTGACTTGAATATGTTTCAACTGATATTTGCTTAGCTGATTCATCATTCCATGTAACACCAGGTAAAACTGATATATTAATAGGGGCGTCTTATTTTTGGGATTTATTGTACATAGGTCAAAACTTATTAAGGCAAAATGTACCCTTTCTATAAAAGAGTAAATTTGAATGGCATGTTTCAGATCCAATTTCTGAAAGATCTTCTAAATACTCTTATTGCAAGTTGAAAATGTACATAAACAATTGGAAAAATTTTGGATTGAGAATGATCCTATTTAGAGAAATTTAACAAGAGAAGAATCTGCTTGTAAACAGCATCTCATGGATGACACTAAACGTAATAAGAACTGTCGTTTTATTTTTACAGTTCCATTCACGAAATCTATTGAAAGATTACAAAATGTTAGATAACAGGAATTTAAAAGATTTCAAAACAGTGACACATTTAAAAATATCTACAATAAGTTTATATGTGAATATGAATGTCTCCAGTTTATTCAAAATTAACGAAATATTCTATCTCCTTCGTAATGATCTTTTTAAAGAAGAAAGTGTCACTGCGAAACTAAAAGTAGCCTTTAATGAATCTACTCGTTCATGAACTGGTTCTTCCATAAACAATCTTAAAATTGTAGGGGCAAACATTCAGTATGGTTTCATATCAAATTTACTAAAATTTCAAAAGTTATGTTTTGTCAGCTGCCAATGAAAAAATATACAGGTAGGTTCTTGTCAATCCTCAACAGCTTCATACGATGTCTATTTTAGCTTGGTAAAGAATGTAAAGCTGATTTTCTTGAAGTTTCAAAAGTTATAAAAAACAATTTTTATGTAGACGATGTACTCACAAGTGAGGACACACTTCAAAAACCTCACTCTTTATGTAAAAATGTCACAAAGGCTCCTACAAAGGGTGACTTTATTCTTCGCAAATAGAGATCAAACGATCTTAATGCCTTTATAAGTATTTCAGATGCTAATAAACACCTTAACATGTTAGATTTTAGTATGCAGACACAGACAAAAACGTTAGCGCTAAACAACAAGTTATTTTATTCAAAGTGGCACGAATTTTGACATATTAAGGTTTGTAAGCCCTTGCATTATTCAAACGAAGTCTATGTTGCAAAATCTTTGGAAGGAAAGAGTAAATTGGGATCAATTTCTGTCTTTCAATATTATCAATACGTGGAAAGAGATTGGATAACAACTTCCTTTATTAAATCACATCAAACATCTTATGAAAATTACAGTACCTTTCATATGATGTGCTACTTTACCGGCCCTGTAAATTGAGATTTTTGAGATGGGAGTATTCGGGTCACCCTGTTAATTTATCAAGACAAATTTTATCGTTAATGAATGTCCTTTGTAAACATGAATTGGCATTCTCGACCATATTGCAGTATTTTCGGACTTTTCATTTTTGAAAATAGGGTTGACGGGGGCCCTTAGGTCCCCTGACTGAAATAAGATGCATATAGCTGTATATAGAATTGAAAGGACTTTTAGTATATGAGGTACTTGTCGACCTTTTATGCCATTTAAGATTTTTGGCATGGGGGCTCCCGGGGCCACCGTGTTCATATTTCGGGGTCAACTTTGTCTTTGAAAGATGTCCCCATCCAAACAAAAATAGATCTGTTCAAGCGTTTTTTTTTAAGTGTAAGATAGCTCCGAAAAACGGTCAGTTTTGTTTTTGGTGGGCCACCCAGTATTCTAATTACTCGTTTAACACAAATTAGTGCTTACTGTTTTAGACTTAAGAATAATTGTTTTTATCCCATTTGGCACAATAATATGTTAGTACTTTAAGTACTGAAAAAGTCAATTTTTTTTTATGTGTTTAATTAAAATAACACTATATTAATCGCTTGCAAAGTATGTAAGTCTTGGAAGAAAAAGCAAGGCAAGTTCAAAATTGTTGTCTTCAAAGCTTAAACCGACTTTTAGACCAAAATGGATTACTGAGAGTAGGTGGTAGATTACGCGACTCAAGAAATAATTATAATAAAAAATATCCTATTTTATTGGATTATATGGTATCGTATGGTACATTGTTATTATTGTATTGTTTGTAAGTGTTATGTGTAGTGACCATGAAGATTAGTATAAATCTGTATAGTCTGGTAACGAAACCGTGTACAATTGTGGATTGGTTCGTCTTGGTAAAGCATTTACTTCAAAGTTGTGAAATACCACTAAACCTTAAACATGACAACTCTTATCTACCTTAGTATTCATATGTAATGATATTGATTAAGCCTGCAATTCTGTGTACAAATCGTAGCATAAAAAAATATGCAAGTATTTACGGTTTCTAGCAAATCCTTAGACCTTAAAAAATTTGACAGAGCTGAAGAACTGCAAATAATACCGATGTGTAAAATGTTCCGCTACGATCACATCATAATATTATTATTATAATATTATTAAATACAAATACTAAGATGGGTAAGAGTTGGCATGTTTAGATTTTGGTGGTTTTCCTAAACCTTAAAACCAATACTTTGTCAAGATTAACCAATCCACAGTTGCACACGGTTGCGTTACCACACTATACAGGTTTTTACTAATAATATGGGGCACCATACATAACACTTGCATCACAATACAATATTAAAAATGTAGCATACCAGTAAATACAATAAATAAAATATAATCTTCCAATTTCACGATATTAATTATTTGTAACAACATAATTGCAGCATAAATGTGTAAACATTATAGAAGGTAAATAAGGACATAAAACATAACAACAAATGCTCCATGCTGGTCCACAGCTTCTACTATCAACCGTTCGTGACAGGTTTTGGATTATGTTTAGACGAAACCTAGTAAGAGAGATTCTCCACCAGTGTGTTAGATGCTTATTTGACTCCAATCGCTCATATATTAGGAAACTTACTTCTTTCGATAGTACAACCTTTTCTTTTCATCGGTGGGGGTGGATTATATCTGTCAATTCAATTTAAAAGATTGTAAAGAAAGTGCTCCTAAATTGTCTAAGAGCTATACAGGGTGTTGGTACATTCGACCGGCAACATAAACCCTTAAACGGCTTAGTTGCTGAGATACAGGGTGTTAAAAGGTTAAATTAAAAATTTGCAATAAATTAAAAAAGCGTTTAATTTTTTTTCAAATTTGATGACCAATACTTATGCTCCTCAAAAAAGTCATATTTTGTCATAAACTAACTTTTCAAATATTTAACCAGTGGCGCGCTATAAAGGTTAGTGACAACTTTTATCCTCCAATTTTTTACGCCACTGGAGCAAATAATTTTTTTTTAAATTCTCTATTACTTTTTGGTCAAAAAAGTAATAATGTTTAATTGTGCTAAAATTAATGGTCTTGAAAATATTTGCTTCTAAACAAAAGTCTGCAAGTACTGACATATTCCAAATTATTATGTGCATTGCAATTTGCTCGTCGGCGTTTTGCTAAACAATTTTCTTCAATCCACACTATTAGTTTGATTTTGAAAAAAAGTTAAGCGTAAATTGTTCAAGAAGTAATACAAACTATTTTAAAGGCATTTTTGATTTATTGAAAATTTTTAATTTTGATTTTACGCCTTGTATCTCAGCAACTAAGCCGTTTACTTATATAGTGACCTGTGTCATTCTTAGTTATACTATTATCATTTTTCTTATATACGAGATGTCGTTAAGAGATATTTTATTTTTTACAACTTGTATTTGAACTATTTGTTTTTAAGTTTAAATGGAATTCTGATGTACGTAAAACTAAGTTCGTGAATTACATAAATGTATGATAGAATTACTGAGAATATGCAGTTTCATCATTACTGATGTCGTAATTTTTAAAGTTTCAATCAACTTGCAAAATAGGGTATCTTGTAATCTTTGGGTTAGTATGAAACACGTCTTTACAGAAAGATTGTCATGTTATTTGTTTACTATAACCAATGCCTCAGACTAAATATAAGTTCCTATAGACAAGTTTGAAGTCGCAATCATAGAAAGAGAGGTGCAAGGACGGAGCTTTCACTGTCACTGACGCGTGAAAAATAACAAAAATTACTTTAATTCATTATATGAAAAGGTTAAATTTATGCTCTGATCCGTTACTGTTATCCTAAAATACATGTCAACTGTCACTGTTAACCTATAAAATACATGACACATCTTGTACCTATATCTTCCAATTTCACTCGTCGTGTGATATTTTAGTGCCGTCCTTCAGTGCTCTCTTTCTAGAATTCTGACTTCATCTTTCAGTATAAAGCGAATACGGCGTTACTCGTTTAGGTACTTATAGTTAGTCTGAGACCAATGCTAAAACATAACCCTAAATTATTGTGTCACCCTAACGTCAGTTATCAGTCAATTCTTATGATAACTAAATTTTGTGTTTAGTTCCGGTTTATTTGCATTTCTTAATTATTTGAAGATCAGTCAAAGGAATTTGTTCGTCAAATGATTTTACACATGCAACTAATACCTATAAATTGAGTTTGAGAGGTGAATATTTTTTACTTACACCACAATTGATAATTGTGATAATGTCCCGTGACTAGCGTACATAATTTTACAAGGATAGGTATTCGAAAAGTAGCGAATTGTATCAACAACGTAAGATTTATAAAATTCCTTAAACAACGCTTTATTTTATAAAAAATTATCAGCATTTTATTGTGACTTTGTTGATAGTACTTAAATCATATTTATGAGGAAGTCATTCAATATTACGTAAAACATTACACTACATTAGATTTCGGTGATAAAAGAATAAACCACAAAGAGGGTTTTACATTTTTTTATTACATATGATTTTTACTTTATTTAGACGAAACGCAAATTTTTAAGAAGATAAAAGGCGACGGGAAACGGTTAATTAAAACTAAAATTTTCTTGCAAGTTTGAATTTTAAGTTACAATATTACAATATTAGATGAACATAGGTTCAAAGAATGAATGAATACACTCCTGAAGCATCATTAATCATCTCGTCTAACACAAAAGTCCAAATTATTACTGAAAGTTAAACCAAATAATTTATTTTATTTCTTTTATTTAAATAAAGACATTGAAAGTAATAGTTATACATGCGATATGCGAAAACTACATGAAAGTTTTTAATAAATAGGGGAATTTTTAAATATTTTTGTTAAGTAAGTAGTATTTCTTATTTTCTTTTTTTAAATTAAAATTTACTCCACTCATTTCATTTACCTAAAATATCTTCAATGACTTAATCATTACATATTCTACCATTTTTATTTCAACCATATTTTGCGATTTGTTCGTTTTTAGGGAATTTGGTTTAATATGTCCAAAATAGCGATTCGTAGAACTGTAATCTGGAGAAGTGCTTTAACTTGATTAGATTTTGTTCATTGTAGATTGGGATACTTTACAAAACATCCTTATCAGTATATATTCTTATGTATTTTTAAAAACACTTCATACTAAAAAGGTATTTTATTTTTCAAGTTGAAATGTTTAAAATTTACGTTTACATTTTGTTATTGAAACGTTTTGTGTGGGATAAGTATTAATTTTTTCTACTTTGCGTTAACAATGCTCTCATTGCTAATCCAAAATGCGTTTAATAACATATTCAAATGCGTTTAACAATAAATCATTGTTAAACGCAAAACAGTAATTTTTTGACTTGATTATTTATGTTGGCATTGTTGGATTGACATCTTGACGTGCCTATCTAAAAATTCCGTTCGACTTATCTCCCTTTTATTAACTCACGAAAATAAAGGCTTTCTTTATAATAATTATTGTAAGTAATACTTATTATCAATAAAATAAAAGTTTTGAAGTAATGAGAATTTAATTCATTTTACCTATTTATGAATGACATCCCCAAATTTTTAAATAAACCGCCTTCCCGGTTTCAAAAGAACAATAACAAACCTAACCTATAACTACCACACGATGCTCGCATACAAATTAATTAATCTAATAAATATTAAAAAACTAATGAGAACTGTTAATTATTATGGCTGGTTGATGGAAAATTACAGTTATTGTTGTAGATGTTCATTGTCACTGTGCAAGAATCTTTTGCATTGATTGACATTCCAGGTACGTACTGTGACAATATATTTTGTTGGAAATTACTATTTAACAATGTTGACCGGGTTTTTAGTATCTTCTCTTTGTAAAAGAAATGTTGATGATGTGAAAGCTAAAAGTGGAGGCGTTGCACTGTATGACGTACTTGGCTGTGGTGAAGGAGATCTGAACATATCAGCTACTTGCACTTTTTTTCTGCATCGAAGTGTCAATATAGCCCTCGACGACGGTTGAGGACTTCCACCCCCCATGTCTTTTGATTGTTAATAGATCTCCTCTACTATTAGCCAAGTGGGAGGCGTTAGATCTCCTAAAACAGTGTCCTGTGTACCGTCCAGGTTCAGGTAGTTTTAGGAATGTGGCAATGGGTTTTGGGATCTTGCTGATAGTGTTGACGCCAATTGGGTTTTTAGTGCAACGACCATTTTTGTAAGTTAAGAAAAATCGCATTGCTCCAGCCGGGTGGAGATTGTTATATTTTTTGATTAACTGAAACCAGTGTGTTTCAGTTATTACAAATACCCTCGGAACATTTGTTTTTGTTTTAGGAATAGAGACTATAATCTTGTCATCTTTCAAGTTTAAATCATTAACAGACAAATTAACTAGTTCATGTCTTCGGAGTGCTTCTGAATATCCGATAATTAGTATTACCTAAAAATGTGGAAATTAAACTGCAGAAGATAATTGTGTTGAAAGAATTTAACCTTCATTGCCAGAAAGTGCAAATCATCTGCCTCATTTAAGAACCTTTGGATTTCCTAATTATCTAAAATGTAAGATTTTTTTTGGATTGTAACCTTGAGTTTTCCGTTTCAAAACGCCTTTAGCTTTGAAAATTTAGATATGTCTATGTTACGGTATCCATTCAGACAGGTTCGTAACATATTATAGGAAGCCCACAATGTTGATGACTTCTTGGTTTTGCTTTGACCCTCATAGTATGCTAGAAGAACATTCTCGCTGATGCTTTTAACATCTTTTGATATACACCAGGTATTGAACACTGCATATTCTTTCTCATATATCTCTTTGGATTTTTCAGAGAGTAACTTATCTGTCGCTTCTTGTGCTGCGGTCTTCAACTCAGGAGGTGTACAATTAATATCTTCCATTATTGAAAATTGAAAAACAATTAGATACAATTTCAAAATTCAAAATGTCATTATTTAAAATTGTTACCAACCAAACTTCATAAATCCCTAAGCGAAAAAATATTTTTATATACAATTTTATTTTAGATTATTTCGCGTTGCAAAGTAGAAAAAATAGTATATTACACTCGTTTCATACGACGACTTGTCGCACTCATTCTATTTGACCACTCCTCGCTACACTCGTCGTGGTCAAAACACATTCGTGCGACAATAATCGTCTTATGAAACTCGTATCATAATATACTATTATTTAAGGTTATTAATAAAAATATCAAATTATAAACATTTTATACATATGATTCTCTGGATGTAGCTATAGGTCCAGTTCATAACAATTCACTTTCATAGATTTTACTAAATTTATTTTTCACTCCTGGGTCTGAATTCTGAAACTTTAAAAATGCAACGCATACAGCTTTATTTGTTTTTTTGCGCATAGCATTATTTCCGCACATATACACATTTGCTTATATACTTGACGTCTAAATTCATTAGTGACACATTTCATTTCTCGTTGCAAAAGTTTTCAAAACATCCAAAGTATTGTAAACATTGAAATGGAACTGGGCAGACATTCCTGTTTTACTGTTAGTTATCTTGCTATGCACACAATGACACCGTGAGCGTTATTCGTTTTCCAAAGTTTTTAAAATTACATAATAAAGTCCCAGAAGTCAAAAATTTGAGCAATCTATTTTTTTTCTTTTTTCAACGAATTAAAGTGATTAACCTTGTAACAAGATTAGAATAAAAATTTGATAAGCGGTAATAGGAGTAGTGCCTAAATACTTAAAAAAAAAAACCTAATAGCAAATGTACAGAAAACAAAAATAATTGTATTTCAAAGGAGAAGAAGGCGAAAGAGAAAGGAAAAGAAAAAGTGGAAATGGGGTAAAGAAGAATAATAGTGTTAAATAATGAAAATTCTAGGGTATAAGGTACGATTATGATAATAAAGACAAAGAGCATATTGAAGTGTTGACAAAAAAGGCTAATGAGGTAGTGGAGCAGGTGTAGGGACTAGCGAAAAGAGTTTTTCGGAAAGTGTGAAGATGCATGGAGCGGAGATAAAATTAGAAAAAGTGCAGGAGAAGTATTGAAAATGGTCGTTAGAGTTGATAGAGAAACGCCTGGTTATATAGTAGGCCAGGAGATGCAATTAGAAAAAATAAGAGTGCTGGCGAAAAGAGAGCAATTAAATACGAAAAGATATAGATATAAGAGAAGGTAATAGTATATTACATTTAGGC
The DNA here is from genome assembly GCA_030710515.1 of Abscondita cerata. NCBI lineage: Eukaryota > Metazoa > Arthropoda > Insecta > Coleoptera > Lampyridae > Abscondita > Abscondita cerata. The sequence goes on from JALBCR010000831.1 coordinate 11,328, forward strand.
AAAATGAAAGGAGATTATATTATTAAAGAGGAGGGTATACAATGAAATCAGTAAAAAGGAGGGTAGGTGGACCAAACATAGTATTAGAAGAATGTAGTAAGAAAAGATAAAGATACCCAAGTGCAGGAGAAAGAGCAAATATGGGATAGGAAAGGTACAATTAAGGTAATGGAGAGTTACTAACAGAAAATACTCCAAATTACATATAAAGTAAGAAAAATGTACAAAAATAACACGATTCAGGTGTCGCAACGAAAAAAATGTAAATACATGTTAGTGGAAAAATTCAAAAAAAAAGTATTGGTTATGCGGGGATGGATAGAAAAACTTGCAACATATGAGGGAGGCATGTGCGGAAATGAGAAGAATAGAAGGAAAAAAAAAGATGTACTAGGAGCAAGTGGCGAAGGGAAAATATATTGATGAGGTATTGAAAAGCGTAAAATTATAATGGGGAAATAGAGGGAAGATAGTGAAAATTATTGGTTTTAGTTTAAATTTAAGTGTTTAATCGAATCTTTTGTTTAATTTTGTGAGAACAAATAAATAAATTTATTCTATTCTATAAAAATTTGATGCGAGTAAAACGTGCTGAGCATGAGCCGGTTGCAAGCGTGAGGAATCACGAGCATCACAATTTCTCGTTCTTACCGTGTAACAGACTATACTTCCTTCTCGATTAAGAATTTGAAATAAATATTTTAAGAAACAAATATAAATAATTATTATTTGTATGTCGAATCTATCACCGATACAGCCAAAGCTAACGTTGTTTGGTATACCAATGTGGGAAAAAACTAATGCATTTGAATCGCACAAGCCTAGAGATGTGCCAAAATATTTTTCAATTTAATGAGTGAAAATATTATCATTCTGCAATTAAATTTGATTTCAGAATTGTCAAATTCTGTATTGGTCGTGAAGAAAATTTGTTATGAAGTTAATCTGAAAGGATGTATATATGTCCCGAAAACTTCTAATCTAATTTTAATGATATTTTGAATTTCCCATGGTGAAAGCTCTTCTAAAACTTAATTCTAGAACGTTTAACCTTAAGAAGTCGAAAGTTCTGAGTCGCGATTTTTTTTTCAAATTTACTTGCAAAGAATGAGCTTATTGATAAACAGTAAAAATGAAACCTTAGTTCAGACACTATCTTCATACATGGCAATTCCAGCATTTTAATAGAATCATTAATTTTTCCGTAAAAGATACGTCATTTGGGTTCCCTACCTGCTATCCGGAGGATCCTTCACTCGCAAGGCATTAAGAAATTCATCTTCACCTAACGCTATTGCTCGTGTCTTACTAGCAATCATTATGTGATTATTGCATAATATACAATAAACAAATTTGAGATATACTTCAACGCATTTTAAATAAATCAATTTATTTCCTTTTAAAACACTCCATTGGCTTAAATTTTTGTAATTTTTAATTTAAATCTGCCAAACGGCAAACTATATTTTACTTTTTTTTTCTAGTAGTGCGCAAACCATAAATTAGTCTCATTAAGAATTTATAAACCGCAACGATAAATATATCGCATTTTACTAAATAATGTAAACGCCAGAAATGATATTGCAAATACAGCAAAAATCTTTCATCCGGTATAAAACGATAAGAAACTGAACATTTAAATTTCGAACGACGAATTATTTATGGCCTATATTGAACGTCTGCACAGAAACCATAATAAAAATTTAACTTTAAATAAAATATTGTATCATAGAATTTATTTATTATAATAAAAAAGACAAGTCGTAACGTTTGATACATGGCTATCTATGATCACTTTTATATTAAAATTGACTTGATCAATACTAATACAAAGAATACTAAATTTTTGTAATGAAGTGTAAGAACTAAATCGTAATTAATGCTTTAAATTATAGGTATATATTATTTTTCAACCACAGCAAACAAATACTATAGGATTGTTTAAAACATCATCAATTTAATGATAAAATTTTCAGTGTTATTATTCAAATTTGTTTTTGTTTTATTTTATATATTGTTTCAATGGTCATAACTCTTTAAAAAACGCTTTATTTTGTTTCAGGTATAAGGGTTTTATTAAAAAGGTAGAAAGCTTGTTGTCATGACTGCCAAATTTTTACTGGAGTAGCACCGTTGTATTTTTAGTTTTGTTAGGAAATAACTCATTTATTTACGTACGACCCTTAAATAAACACAAACAATTGTCTGGCGCTATTTAAGAAAAAGAAGCAATAAATTTCTCGAAAGAAGCAAAAAAATATATTAATAAATCTTTATCTGAATCTTTTCTTCTTACAAGGTGTTTCTAAAAAACATATTGAGCCCCTGTATAACAGTATAGAAGACGCTTGCCTTGTGTTTTTATGTTTAGCATTAAGGGCACTTGACATTGTGTGATTCTCACATGATTTTTTACATGATTATCTTATACAAAATCGTATGATCCTAGAGTGGGTGTGATTTGCACTATTTTACATATAGGACAAATCTTTTTAAAAATAGGAGGTAATGGTACTTACTTCGTGTGTTCAAAACCCTGCAATTATCGGGCAATTAGTTTATGCACGATTGCGATTTAATTTTTTTAAAGCAATATATTCAATCGAGGCTGAATGCTCGTGTGATCATCCAATTGTCAAAATAAAAAAAATATTGTAAAGTTGAAATAAAAAGGAACAAAACGTATATTCTCATTTTTCGATAGCAATTAAATAAAAACCATTACTTTTATTAGTCACAAAAATATTTTTTGGTCCTCCGTCCATAATCACTGATTTTGTATCCCTCAAAAGCGGCCATAAACACCTCTTTCTTGACGTCGGCTGGCAAAAAAGTTACTAAAAGTTGGCAATCACATTATACTCATGACACTCAAATCAGTACAATCATCATGCTGGGATACGTAAATAATACGTTACAGTACTCTTTTACATTTCATTTTGAAGGATTTTATAGGTCTTTTAAACGCAAACATTGAAAAAAAAATATGTAATTTAATATATCCCAAAATGACGCCGTGTTGAGAGCGGCTAAATGGCATCACCAATCAAAAATGTTTAAGCATATAGTAATATTTGAAAATTTAAGTTTCAACAAATTTGTCTATTTGTCGGTCCCAAAAAATCTGTGTATCACGTAGACAGAAACTGTTTTACTTCTGAACCCCATATTCAATCAAAAAAGATTTAACTTACAGTGAAAAGTTAATTAAATAATAAATTTTTGTTGTACAAAATTTTTATTTCTAAAGTTATAAGAAATCTGTTTGTTAGTTATGTTTATGATAATTTAGAGTACACGCTTGTAATTGACTAAAATTGGTTGACAAATTAAAAATTAAATAGTCTCTAACTAAATACAATTAAATTGTGAAACGTGAAGTTTTTTTTGTAAGTTAAAATTAAACTAAGATACGTGTCAATGTTTACACGAGATGTCGCAAGACACACATTTTACTTAAAATTAAACATTTTTAATATGAGTAAATTAATATTTACACAGTAAACAACTATTATTGCAAATTACAATTACATTGTGGTGGCCTTTGTCATTATTATTATTTAAGGTTGCTTATTTAGGTATTGATTAAGTCATTGTTAAACTTTTGGCCTGCAAAGTAAATAAACTTTAAGTTTGACATTTAATGTGTATTTAGAAAAACTTACTTTTTTAATTTCATTGTCATATAAAATTTTTATTTTTAAAGTTATTAAAAATTTGATCGACAGTTATATTTAAGATATTTAAAGTACACGTGTGGAAATGTTTATCAAAATTCGTAAAAGTTTTCATCTCTACAAGAAACTACACTGCACATTTTTTTTTAATTTTCAAAAATTAGTTGCACAATCTCTTTTTATTCATTTTAAAACCGATAAAACCAAATTTTCATTTAAATCAAATTACATATTCCATTAAGTACTTGAAAATTGGATCCGCCATTTAATTTGAATCGGGCGTAGTTAAAAACATAATGTCATTACATTTTTTTTAATTTTTAACTTTGAGGTGCTATTTTGGTTTAACTATTCGCGTAACATAAAATTTTTATTAAAAAACAAATTTTTATTTTTAATGTCCTTTATAACCCCTTTAAATCTAAAACACATATTTTGTGACACCCTGTATAATATGGCGTCATTTTAGTAACTCTGTTAACAAAATTACTGTTTTATAAAAAATATCTAACTTCTCAAAACTCAAAACAAAAAAAACAGGTATTAAAAAATATTTATCTGAAAAATTTTTTAGATCACGACGATTTGAAGATAATTATCTCTCGTCTTTACGCGACTAGTGATGTTTTCAAAATATTAGTAACCTAAAAAACTTTTAGGAGTAATTTACATTTGTATAGTATTAGGTAAGATATTTCATACACCAAAGATTAACTAATCTTGACATTTTTAATTAATGTGTAGATTGTATATGTCAAAAGATTTCAAGTTGTAAAGTAAAAGTTTCATATTTTAATTTATTGTTACAGAACGCTATATATTTTTGTCTTGATGTATTGTATGGTAAAAATTTGTAAATAAATTTAAATACCGGAAGTGAATACCAACTTTGTTATGTTTAATACCATATCTCAATTTTTTATTTTATTTTGGTTTCAGCATAAAATTTTCGTCTTCTATTACTAGGTTTGGTGTACCTATCTCTTACCATTATTAACAAAAAATAATAATTTCAGGCGTAAGCAACGAAAATTTAAATCTACTGAAAAATTAATATTTTATGAAACAAAAAAAAACAGATAAGCGAAACTTAGGGGTGATATTGGACTATGTTTTCAGTTTTAGACATTTTTGAAATATATTTGTAGGGGAGGTCCAGGAGTAACAGTAGTTAAGAGAACTAAAATTATGAAAGTTATTTTTTAAAATTGCAGCTAGGTTTGTTTATATTCTCATTCGATGCAAAATTTAATTACCAATCTGCTGATGGGTATATCATGTTCCTATACATAAACTGAATAATTTGTGTTATCTGATTTTTTTCTACTTTTCTTGGAGATGATGTAGTACATTGATAGTGTGCTTTGTAATCTGGTTTAGTCAACTTGTTGAAGGTAACACAAAAGAAAAGAATTCGTCTAATATGCTATCGTCGAGACACACCCTGTATATGTTTTAATGGATTCTTGTAGGCATATTTCCTTTAAAATACCAACGTAAAAATTATACAGTTGTATTTTATCTACAGTTTTTGAGAAAAACAGTATAGAGGAATTAACGAGTGTTCAATTAAAAACGGAGGTGGGTAGGTTGTGGAATTGACATGATTTATTATTTTTAAAGTGTATGCAAAGTACAGTAAAATAAAGTCCGGTGGGGTAGAATTCTAGATTAAACAATGATATAAATATAACATAAAATTAAAAAACATTCTTAGGTGCCTTGAATTTTAACATAAACTTTGTAAAGAAAATTCCAAGACTTACTCAGCCCAGTTTCTTTTTGAACACCTGTTAGATTCTTTCGAACCTTATTTTACTATTTAAATAAACTAACCGTAAAATCAATTAGAGAATGAAAAAAATCGTGCAACAACGCTATTCAACTAAAAATGATTCAATATTTTGGCTATTTTGCTCAACCCAGAGATCTTTTATTTATATTGCACTGGTACTAGATAAACAATGATTTTTTTTTTCAAATGGTGAGCGTAAGTCGTCTGAGAAACAATAATAATAATAATGATTTTGGCATTGGTAACTAAACCATACCTTAGAAACCTGTCTACAAAAAAGATGACGTACAAATTGAAAAAATATATTGCATCCAATATTGTATGGAGCCAAATCTAACGGTGAACTTTTTTGGGCCTCATGTCGCGGATCTACACGTTTCATAGCATTCTACACTTAAGATCTAAAAAGCTGACATACAAGTTTCCCGACACATTATGTCACAAGTCCACGGACTATCGTGACTAAAACCCACACACCCAGTTCTTACCAATGTATATTTAAAAGGTTATTTAGAATCGTGTCAACGTATACAATAATTCGTGTTTTAATGGTGTTACCAAAGTCCGTATTACAGTTGAAATAAGAGCTACATTACCTCAATATTACTCAATAATATCAATATCAATCCATGAAGTAGTAATTGTGTAAATGTTTAATTTTATTCATTTAATGGTAATCTTAAAACAAAGGAAACAGTAATTCGTGTTTTTTGCTTATACTTCAATGTTATGTTACTAAAATTTATATCTAGAACATTTTACCGTAGCAGAATAAACACACAGCAGCGCATATTTATCTACTAAATTACTTTACATTTTATTTAGCTTATGTTAGAAAGAAATATGGTTTTTCAATTGAATGTAATAAACAAATTTTTATTACACCAAAAGCGTTGAATAATATTTTAGCAGCACTCTATATAAGTTACTATATTCAACAAAGGAATTTTTACATTTACTAGAATAATAAAGCAATTGGAAAAAATATTGTATTAAATTTGTTATATAAGGTGTCTATTGTTCAACGATAGACTGCTTATACAACTAATTTAATAATATTACTATTGAGAACACAACAGTTTGTAAAGGCCGTGACTCTGACCAAATAAAATGAATGAAAGTTAAATTTTTGAATTAATATCATCCAAGGCGCCGCTCAAAAAATAACCTACTGCATGCTTATTATGATATGGTTTCACTGGGAGTGAAAATGGTTTAAGTGGATTGTTGGTTGCCGATACAAGGTTTATCATTTTTCTTAATATTTGAAATTAAATTCCCGATTTGTTTCAGTGCTTTTAAAAGTAAATCTGAGACGCAAAAACAAAATACTCGTGACAAAATATTCCCATATAACTTACACAATCAATTTTCACAAGAAAAATTAGAAATAATTTGACATTCTGTTACTTATATGACTATCTTCATCAATTTCAAAAAATAAAATAGATCTATTTAAGTTCAATTGTTTTTTAGTTGTAGAAATCTTGTAATTGATACTATAACAAACATTATGTGCATTTCGAGAAATACAAAGCAATATCAGTTTGCAGTCACATTTCATAAAATCCAAACAATACTTATGTCACATAATTATCATTTACAAATCGATATTTTAAAATTTACTTTTCGCACAAATCTGCAAAAATAAAAAAAAAGTAATACAAATATTAAACTCAATTTATTAAACATACTCAGATGATAACGCAATAGGAAAAATGCAAAAGCTGGTGAATAGGTGTAAAAATATACTCTACGAATATCAAGTAGTTTTATATGCGTGAATATATTTTTAGAAATATAATTCCACTTGTAAAACTTCCCTAGGGATCCTCTTCTATATTCGGGACAAAACTGTACTATGCTTTGTTTATGTATTTTGTTATGCGTACCACGCACTTAACCGCTTTGAAGAAGTTCAATTTTTTTCACTTCGACTTGTCTAAAAGTTTAACACTTTTTATCGTTGCTGAAATGTACAAATCTATTTTGTCAGCAAATTTCTAAGCAAATAAGTAGTGTTAGAAATCATAAAAAAGAACACAAATATAAATGAAATTATAGGTGCGCATTTAAAAAATTTAAAATCAGTCTACTCTACTACGTATTGAATTGTGTATACAATGTATGTAGACTCGCAAAATGAAAAACGGGACTCTGCGGTGATCAACTACATGTTTGAAGACTTTAAAATAATTACTTTACTAATAATTGCAGTTTTGAATTTATATCAACGGAATTAAACTTGGATATTAATTATAGTTAAAAAAAACAAGATGATTTAAAATCAAAAGATATTTTTTTTGTTGTTAAAATGTTATAGCACCTACGCATTTCCAATTGATCGGAAGAATTGTATTTAAGAAACAAATATTAGTATTACTTATGATCACTAACAAAACAATAATAACATAATGTACTGAATATGCTATTAATCATAAATATCATTTGTGTCTTTAGTTATGTTAAAATATATCAATAAGACATCCGATAGTTTTTGTTCTTTTACAGTTACAACTAAGATAGGTACAAGATATTTACAAAACCTGTATTTTTATTTTTAAATAAAATTGGTCCTTTGAGACCTCTTCAGTGTGGAAGTAGGAAAACAAACAACTCAAAAAGATGTGCTTGCCGACGTTTCGTCTTTCAAAATTCTTAATAAATTACAGCCTTGAGAAAGCCATCACTATGAAACGCGAAAGGTCGGCAAGCACATCTTTTTGAGTTGTTTGTTTTCCTACCTCCACACTGAAGGGGTCCCAAAAAACCATTTTTATTTTAAATTGAATTTTTGGAGGAATACTTACTTGTATTTTTATCTTTACTAATTACATAGTTCAAGTACTTAATCCTATATTGAGAATTTTAAACCACAATTTTTTGTTCATAATTGAGATATTTTGATGTGGGTAATCCTTGTTTCTTGCCTGGAGAGATTAAGTACAAGATAAGCAGATCTCACGTCTGGTTTTAACGCGGTGAGTTGGGTATTAGTTCTAGACCATCATTCTTGCCAATTATCTATATATATATATATATATATATATATATATATATATATATATATTAAACTTTGCCGACAGGTATGTAAAGCAGTTACATAGTCGACTCTTCAATAATTATAGCCAACCTAACATTTGGCAAGTATAAAAATTTCGAATCGCCTGCAGTAAAGTACGCAGAGGTTGTACAATGGCAAACAAACACTGAGAATCACCCGACAGCTGTTTCGTCCTTTTTGGGACTCATCGGGAGTGAGAGAACTCGAGTGTAGTTCACTATTGTACAAACGCGCGCTGTCGACTATATGCCCTACTGGAGGGATCACAATATTTAAATGATAAGTTTTCGACATCTAGTGTCGACTCTGAAAAGCGTTCACGTACGAAAATGTTGGCAACTTTGCCGACAGGTATGTAAAGCAAGTTACATAGTCGACTCTTCAATAATTATAGCCAACCTAACATTTGGCAAGATAAAAATTTCGAATCGCCTGCAGTAAAGTACGCAAGAGGTTGTACAATAGGCAAACAAACACTGAGAATCACCCGACAGCTGTTTCGTCCTTTTGGGACTCATCGGGAGTGAGAGAACTCGAGTGTAGTTCACTATTGTACAAACGCGCGCTCAATCGACTATATGCCCTACTGGAGGGATCACAATATTTAAATGATAAGCTTTTCGACATCTAGTGTCGACTGTGAAAGCGTTCACGTACGAAAATGTTGGCAACTTTGCCGACAGGTAGTAAAGCAGTTACATAGTCGACTCTTCAATAATTATAGCCAACCTAACATTGGCAAGTATAAAAATTTCGAATCGCCTGCAGTAGTACGCAAGAGGTTGTACAATAGCAAACAAACACTGAGAATCACCCGACAGCTGTTTCGTCTTTTGGGACTCATCGGGAGTGAGAGAACTCGAGTGTAAGTTCCTATTGTACAAACGCGCGCTGTCGACTATATGCCCTACTGGAGGGATCACAATATTTAAATGATAAGCTTTTTCGACATCTAGTGTCGACTCTGAAAGCGTTCACGTACGAAAATGTTGGCAACTTTGCCGACAGGTATGTAAAGACAGTTACATAGTCGACTCTTCAATAATTATAGCCAACCTAACATTTGGCAAGTATAAAAATTTCGAATCGCCTGCGTAAAAGTACGCAAGAGGTTGTACAATGTACAATGTACAACCTCTTGCGTACTTTACTGCAGGCGATTCGAAATTTTTATACTTGCCAAATGTTAGGTTGGCTATAATTATTGAAGAGTCGACTATGTAACTGCTTTTACAATACCTGTCGGCAAAGTTGCTAACATTTTCGTACGTGAACGTTTTACGAGTCGACACTAGATGTCGAAAAGCTTATCATTTAAATATTGTGATCCCTCCAGTAGGGCATATAGTCGACAGCGCGCGTTTGTACAATAGTGAACTTACACTCGAGTTCTCTCACTCCCGATGAGTCCCAAAAGGACGAAACAGCTGTCGGGTGATTCTCAGTGTTTGTTTGCCATTGTACAACCTCTTGCGTACTTTACTGCAGGCGATTCGAAATTTTTTATACTTGCCAACTGTTAGGTTGGCTATAATTATTGAAGAGTCGACTATGTAACTGCTTTGACATACCTGTCGGCAAAGTTGCCAACATTTTCGTACGTGAACGTTTTCACGAGTCGACACTAGATGTCGAAAAAGCTTATCATTTAAATATTGTGATCCCTCCAGTAGGGCATATAGTCGACAGCGCGTTTGTACAATAGTGAACTTACACTCGAGTTCTCTCACCCCGATGAGTCCCAAAAGGACGAAACAGCTGTCGGGTGATTCTCAGTGTTTGTTTGCCATTGTACAACCTCTTGCGTACTTTACTGCAGAGAAGAAAGAGGCGATTCGAAATTTTTATACTTGCCAACTGTTAGGTTGGCTATAATTATTGAAGAGTCGACTATGTAACTGCTTTTACATACCTGTCGGCAAAGTTGCTAACATTTTCGTACGTGAACGCTTTTCACGAGTCGACACTAGATGTCGAAAAGCTTATCATTTAAATATTGTGATCCCTCCAGTAGGCATATAGTCGACAGCGCGCGTTTGTACAATAGTGAACTTACACTCGAGTTCTCTCACTCCCGATGAGTCCCAAAAGGACGAAACAGCTGTCGGGTGATTCTCAGTGTTTGTTTGCTATTGTACAACCTCTTGCGTACTTTACTGCAGGCGATTCGAAATTTTTATACTTGCCAACTGTTAGGTTGGCTATAATTATTGAAGAGTCGACTATGTAACTGCTTTACATACCTGTCGGCAAAGTTGCCAACATTTTCGTACGTGAACGCTTTCACGAGTCGACACTAGATGTCGAAAAGCTTATCATTTAAATATTGTGATCCCTCCAGTAGGGCATATAGTCGACAGCGCGCGTTTGTACAATAGTGAACTTACACTCGAGTTCTCTCACTCCCGATGAGTCCCAAAAGGACGAAACAGCTGTCGGGTGATTCTCAGTGTTTGTTTGCTATTGTACAACCTCTTGCGTACTTTACTGCAGGCGATTCGAAATTTTTATACTTGCCAAATGTTAGGTTGGCTATAATTATTGAAGAGTCGACTATGTAACTGCTTTACATACCTGTCGGCAAAGTTGCTAACATTTTCGTACGTGAACGCTTTCACGAGTCGACACTAGATGTCGAAAAGCTTATCATTTAAATATTGTGATCCCTCCAGTAGGGCATATAGTCGACAGCGCGCGTTTGTACAATAGTGAACTTACACTCGAGTTCTCTCACTCCCGATGAGTCCCAAAAGGACGAAACAGCTGTCGGGTGATTCTCAGTGTTTGTTTGCTATTGTACAACCTCTTGCGTACTTTACTGCAGGCGATTCGAAATTTTTATACTTGCCAACTGTTAGGTTGGCTATAATTATTGAAGAGTCGACTATGTAACTGCTTTACATACCTGTCGGCAAAGTTGCTAACATTTTCGTACGTGAACGCTTTCACGAGTCGACACTAGATGTCGAAAAGCTTATCATTTAAATATTGTGATCCCTCCAGTAGGGCATATAGTCGACAGCGCGCGTTTGTACAATAGTGAACTTACACTCGAGTTCTCTCACTCCCGATGAGTCCCAAAAGGACGAAACAGCTGTCGGGTGATTCTCAGTGTTTGTTTGCTATTGTACAACCTCTGCGTACTTTACTGCAGGCGATTCGAAATTTTATACTTGCCAACTGTTAGGTTGGCTATAATTATTGAAGAATCGACTATGTAACTGCTTTACATACCTGTCGGCAAAGTTGCTAACATTTTCGTACGTGAACGCTTTCACGAGTCGACACTAGATGTCGAAAAACTTATCATTTAAATATTGTGATCCCTCCAGTAGGGCATATAGTCGACACGCGCGTTTGTACAATAGTGAACTTACACTCGAGTTCTCTCACTCCCGATGAGTCCCAAAAGGACGAAACAGCTGTCGGGTGATTCTCAGTGTTTGTTTGCTATTGTACAACCTCTTGCGTACTTTACTGCAGGCGATTCGAAATTTTTATACTTGCCAACTGTTAGGTTGGCTATAATTATTGAAGAGTCGACTATGTAACTGCTTTACATACCTGTCGGCAAAGTTGCCAACATTTTCGTACGTGAACGCTTTCACGAGTCGACACTAGATGTCGAAAAACTTATCATTTAAATATTGTGATCCCTCCAGTAGGGCATATAGTCGACAGCGCGCGTTTGTACAATAGTGAACTTACACTCGAGTTCTCTCACTCCCGATGAGTCCCAAAAGGACGAAACAGCTGTCGGGTGATTCTCAGTGTTTGTTTGCTATTGTACAACCTCTTGCGTACTTTACTGCAGGCGATTCGAAATTTTTATACTTGCCAAATGTTAGGTTGGCTATAATTATTGAAGAATCGACTATGTAACTGCTTTACATACCTGTCGGCAAAGTTGCTAACATTTTTCGTACGTGAACGCTTTCACGAGTCGACACTAGATGTCGAAAAGCTTATCATTTAAATATTGTGATCCCTCCAGTAGGGCATATAGTCGACAGCGCGCGTTTGTACAATAGTGAACTTACACTCGAGTTCTCTCACTCCCGATGAGTCCCAAAAGGACGAAACAGCTGTCGGGTGATTCTCAGTGTTTGTTTGCTATTGTACAACCTCTTGCGTACTTTACTGCAGGCGATTCGAAATTTTTATACTTGCCAACTGTTAGGTTGGCTATAATTATTGAAGAGTCGACTATGTAACTGCTTTACATACCTGTCGGCAAAGTTGCTAACATTTTCGTACGTGAACGCTTTCACGAGTCGACACTAGATGTCGAAAAGCTTATCATTTAAATATTGTGATCCCTCCAGTAGGGCATATAGTCGACAGCGCGCGTTTGTACAATAGTGAACTTACACTCGAGTTCTCTCACTCCCGATGAGTCCCAAAAGGACGAAACAGCTGTCGGGTGATTCTCAGTGTTTGTTTGCCATTGTACAACCTCTTGCGTACTTTACTGCAGGCGATTCGAAATTTTTATACTTGCCAAATGTTAGGTTGGCTATAATTATTGAAGAGTCGACTATGTAACTGCTTTACATACCTGTCGGCAAAGTTGCCAACATTTTCGTACGTGAACGCTTTCACGAGTCGACACTAGATGTCGAAAAGCTTATCATTTAAATATTGTGATCCCTCCAGTAGGGCATATAGTCGACAGCGCGCGTTTGTACAATAGTGAACTTACACTCGAGTTCTCTCACTCCCGATGAGTCCCAAAAGGACGAAACAGCTGTCGGGTGATTCTCAGTGTTTGTTTGCCATTGTACAACCTCTTGCGTACTTTACTGCAGGCGATTCGAAATTTTTATACTTGCCAAATGTTAGGTTGGCTATAATTATTGAAGAATCGACTATGTAACTGCTTTACATACCTGTCGGCAAAGTTGCTAACATTTTCGTACGTGAACGCTTTCACGAGTCGACACTAGATGTCGAAAAGCTTATCATTTAAATATTGTGATCCCTCCAGTAGGGCATATAGTCGACAGCGCGCGTTTGTACAATAGTGAACTTACACTCGAGTTCTCTCACTCCCGATGAGTCCCAAAAGGACGAAACAGCTGTCGGGTGATTCTCAGTGTTTGTTTGCTATTGTACAACCTCTTGCGTACTTTACTGCAGGCGATTCGAAATTTTTATACTTGCCAAATGTTAGGTTGGCTATAATTATTGAAGAATCGACTATGTAACTGCTTTACATACCTGTCGGCAAAGTTGCTAACATTTTCGTACGTGAACGCTTTCACGAGTCGACACTAGATGTCGAAAAGCTTATCATTTAAATATTGTGATCCCTCCAGTAGGGCATATAGTCGACAGCGCGCGTTTGTACAATAGTGAACTTACACTCGAGTTCTCTCACTCCCGATGAGTCCCAAAAGGACGAAACAGCTGTCGGGTGATTCTCAGTGTTTGTTTGCTATTGTACAACCTCTTGCGTACTTACTGCAGGCGATTCGAAATTTTTATACTTGCCAAATGTTAGGTTGGCTATAATTATTGAAGAGTCGACTATGTAACTGCTTTACATACCTGTCGGCAAAGTTGCTAACATTTTCGTACGTGAACGCTTTCACGAGTCGACACTAGATGTCGAAAAACTTATCATTTAAATATTGTGATCCCTCCAGTAGGGCATATAGTCGACAGCGCGCGTTTGTACAATAGTGAACTTACACTCGAGTTCTCTCACTCCCGATGAGTCCCAAAAGGACGAAACAGCTGTCGGGTGATTCTCAGTGTTTGTTTGCTATTGTACAACCTCTTGCGTACTTTACTGCAGGCGATTCGAAATTTTTATACTTGCCAACTGTTAGGTTGGCTATAATTATTGAAGAATCGACTATGTAACTGCTTTACATACCTGTCGGCAAAGTTGCTAACATTTTCGTACGTGAACGCTTTCACGAGTCGACACTAGATGTCGAAAAACTTATCATTTAAATATTGTGATCCCTCCAGTAGGGCATATAGTCGACAGCGCGTTTGTACAATAGTGAACTTACACTCGAGTTCTCTCACTCCCGATGAGTCCCAAAAGGACGAAACAGCTGTCGGGTGATTCTCAGTGTTTGTTTGCCATTGTACAACCTCTTGCGTACTTTACTGCAGGCGATTCGAAATTTTTATACTTGCCAACTGTTAGGTTGGCTATAATTATTGAAGAATCGACTATGTAACTGCTTTACATACCTGTCGGCAAAGTTGCTAACATTTTCGTACGTGAACGCTTTCACGAGTCGACACTAGATGTCGAAAAACTTATCATTTAAATATTGTGATCCCTCCAGTAGGGCATATAGTCGACAGCGCGTTTGTACAATAGTGAACTTACACTCGAGTTCTCTCACTCCCGATGAGTCCCAAAAGGACGAAACAGCTGTCGGGTGATTCTCAGTGTTTGTTTGCCATTGTACAACCTCTTGCGTACTTTACTGCAGGCGATTCAGAAATTTTTATACTTGCCAAATGTTAGGTTGGCTATAATTATTGAAGAATCGACTATGTAACTGCTTTACATACCTGTCGGCAAAGTTGCTAACATTTTCGTACGTGAACGCTTTCACGAGTCGACACTAGATGTCGAAAAACTTATCATTTAAATATTGTGATCCCTCCAGTAGGGCATATAGTCGACAGCGCGTTTGTACAATAGTGAACTTACACTCGAGTTCTCTCACTCCCGATGAGTCCCAAAAGGACGAAACAGCTGTCGGGTGATTCTCAGTGTTTGTTTGCCATTGTACAACCTCTTGCGTACTTTACTGCAGGCGATTCGAAATTTTATACTTGCCAAATGTTAGGTTGGCTATAATTATTGAAGAGTCGACTATGTAACTGCTTTACATACCTGTCGGCAAAGTTGCTAACATTTTCGTACGTGAACGCTTTCACGAGTCGACACTAGATGTCGAAAAGCTTATCATTTAAATATTGTGATCCCTCCAGTAGGGCATATAGTCGACAGCGCGTTTGTACAATAGTGAACTTACACTCGAGTTCTCTCACTCCCGATGAGTCCCAAAAGGACGAAACAGCTGTCGGGTGATTCTCAGTGTTTGTTTGCCATTGTACAACCTCTTGCGTACTTTACTGCAGGCGATTCGAAATTTTTATACTTGCCAAATGTTAGGTTGGCTATAATTATTGAAGAGTCGACTATGTAACTGCTTTACATACCTGTCGGCAAAGTTGCTAACATTTTCGTACGTGAACGCTTTCACGAGTCGACACTAGATGTCGAAAAGCTTATCATTTAAATATTGTGATCCCTCAGTAGGGCATATAGTCGACACGCGCGTTTGTACAATAGTGAACTTACACTCGAGTTCTCTCACTCCCGATGAGTCCCAAAAGGACGAAACAGCTGTCAGGTGATTCTCAGTGTTTGTTTGCCATTGTACAACCTCTTGCGTACTTTACTGCAGGCGATTCGAAATTTTTTATACTTGCCAAATGTTAGGTTGGCTATAATTATTGAAGAGTCGACTATGTAACTGCTTTACATACCTGTCGGCAAAGTTGCCAACATTTTCGTACGTGAACGCTTTCACGAGTCGACACTAGATGTCGAAAACTTATCATTTAAATATTGTGATCCTCCAGTAGGGCATATAGTCGACAGCGCGTTTGTACAATAGTGAACTTACACTCGAGTTCTCTCACTCCCGATGAGTCCCAAAAGGACGAAACAGCTGTCGGGTGATTCTCAGTGTTTGTTTGCTATTGTACAACTCTTGCGTACTTTACTGCAGGCGATTCGGAAATTTTTATACTTGCCAACTGTTAGGTTGGCTATAATTATTGAAGAATCGACTATGTAACTGCTTTACATACCTGTCGGCAAAGTTGCTAACATTTTCGTACGTGAACGTTTCACGAGTCGACACTAGATGTCGAAAAGCTTATCATTTATATATATATATATATATATATATATATAGACATATAAACCGGCAGTTGTTGAGCCCGTAGAATATATAAACGGTACGCTCTCGGGCCCGAAGAAACGTTATTGAGCCCGACTTCGGGCTCATCAACGTATCCATGTGTATATTATCATTATACTATTGTATATGCATTGAAACGTGTAAATCCGAAAATTTGGCCGGGCTCATTTAGGATACGTTTATATATCCACTATATACAAAATAGTTCGAACGAATGCGCTGCAGAGGTCTCTTTTATATACACGTTCTCGTTCGTTACGGATGGTACGTTGAGTGGCCCAGTATGTGGCAACATTGAACAGGCCTAACAACGTACAAAAACATATAGTCTGCGTAAACATTTTAGTGGGTAATACTATGTATCAGCACATTTTCCGACTTACACACGTTAAGTATTGTTTTGGCGACTAATCACTACTAAGTTTTTGCTATATTGATCTCATTAAAGTAAAAATTATACGCAATGTAAGTACGTGATATCGTACTTTACAAAAAAACAGCTATTAAATTAACATTAAAATATTGTAATAAAATAGTATATTATTCAATAAGTGGTAAAGAAGGCAATAACTCACGCGGATGATTTTGCGACACGAGACGTTAGTCGAGTGGCGTAATCATCCAAATGAGTTATTGTCCTTACCACGAGTTGAATACTATGCTTTATCTACGACTATAACATTTTCTGTTAAAAAAATTTTTTTTAATTTTACGATGTTAAATTTTTAATTTATTTGACATTTGTTTAAAAGAAAACAAGATAGGTATTATGATCCCTTACGGTTGCTATGAAAATACGATAATCTGTGAGTTATTATAACTCACGCTTGTAACTCACGCATCCTAGTCATTTATACAATTATTCATCAAAATTCATTGAATAAAGACTATATAATCCAATCGGAGTAGATAAAATTATTTAAAAGCTTTAAATGCATATTATTTTGTTACTATTGGAAACAAAGGTTTTAATTACAACACGTTTTTTTAATTAATCCAATGAACAGTTTTTGATTATGAAGTTTCTAATTTTGCCACAAAATAAGTTAGTAACATAAGTTAGTTCGTTCGCGCGCTTCTGTAAAAGGTTCTAAAAGGATCTGGATCAAAGGTTAGATTGATTGATATGATTATTTAAACAACGATTTAATGAAACAAATATTTAATAATATTAGCTTTTAGAATACACATTATAAACAAAGGCTTTTACAACAACCCAGTTTCTACCAACAAATATGGCTTTATGTTTATTTAAGAATTCTTCAACTTCAGTCTTCTTGGGAGGTATTTTATTTTTAATATGTCCGTTGAAATGTGTTTTTATTAAATGTTTCTGTTCCTCCGTCCATCTTTGGCATACATGTACAGGGTGTCCCATTTTCAACACTTGTATATCGTATCTCCGTAATTGTTAGTGCAATCAAAAAAGTAATATAGGGGCAACGTGTTCTTTTTGGGTCACACTTAAAATAATAAAATAAAAATTTGAAGATGTTTCCTCGCTTAAAAGATACGAGGGAAAATAAAAAAATTGTCAATAAATTTTTTTTAGTTTTGTTTCTAATAGCTTCTGTTTCATGGTTTATTGCGATTTAAAGTAATGGAGTTTAAATAAATCGCCTAGGAAACCAATAACTTTATGTTCCATTTTAAAAAATGAGGTTAGGTCCGATTACTTTTTTTACCTGAACTCGTATCCTCATTTTTGAACCGGTATATTATTCAAACACTATAAAGAAACGTGAATTAATTGTTAATCAGAACTTTAATTGTTAAATCGGTTACAGAAAACAAAAACCTGGAAATCGGCTATTTTTAATTATCAGCTTACTCATACCTAAAAATGGTAAATTATACACAAAAATTATTTTATACTGAATTGGGTAATTACATTTAAAATTAATATTTCTATTCGATGAATTGGGTTTACTAAACCAGTCTGTAATAATGGTTTCTTTTAATTAGTATAAGATTTAAATAATTAAGTGAATTGTTTACTTCCTGTTCAAATGTAAGCGATAACCTGCTGTGATAGTAATATATTAGGAGATATTCCATTAGATCAATTAATTAAAGATATTCCTCCCCAGTTGACAATTCCGCCAACGTTTATTAAAAATATGTTGAGGGTTTATTTTTAATAATTGACAAAAATATATTGACTTACCTTATACTAAATGCAACAACTATCATTAAATTGGGAAAACAAAATTTTAAGTATAATCCAAAAACAGCACATGACAGATACCCTATAAGTGTCGTAAATCGGACATCCTGAACTATGTATGAAAAGCTTTTAATGTACCACATTTTTTATTTTCACCGTCGCGACGTACGAAAGGTGACCTTCTTGTTTTTTCAATCCGATGCGCGTTTTTCGTAATAAATAGAAAATGTTTCTCTGGAAAATATTAACAATAACGTTAATATGACAATTTTTTTAAGCGAAAACCGTGCATTGGATTAAAAAATCAATCAATCAATGGATCAAATGTGCTAAGATATTGATGGGAGCGTTGTTTTGTCTATAAACCAGATAAAGCTCTAGAACTTAAAAGTATCGATGGTAACAGTTAAATTAAAAGTCTTAATTTAATCAAATTACTTAAAACTCGAATAGTCTTGGCTTGCACTTTATATTGAATTCATATTGGATACTTGAGAGTTTTGAACAAAATAATTTTGTTTTAGCATTTTTTAGATCTCTCTCGAGCCTTTGATTATGTGGCACATCTCCTAAATAAATTGAAAACATTTTATAATTTTGATGAAGCTAGTATTGCGCTCATCAGATCATACTTAAGCAATAGAAAAAATAAACAGTCAATGTTGTATTTTCTGATAATCGCTTCTTGCGTAATGGAGTACCTCAAGGTTCAATTTTTGGGCCTTTATTATTTCTTATATATGTTAATGATTTACATTTACATTTCCAAAATGAATCGTCCATTATTCAATACGCAGATGACACGGCGGTATTAATTAAAAATTCTTACATTGCTCTACTAAAAATACTAATATAAAGACAATAAAACTTTTATTTACACTTCGACCACATAATTTTCAGAATAAGAACTCTAAAAAATTTTAGAAATAAATCTTGATCCTAAACTACAATTCACAGACCGTATAAGTCAATTGACCAGAAAATTTAACAGTGACATATATATTTTAATGCGTTTAGAAGACAGTGTTTCATCAAAATGTCTCAAAATGACATACTTCGGATTAATTCATACTCATTTAAATTACTGTAGTATCATTTAAGCAAATTGTTATAGATCAAACTGAATATTCTCGTTGCAACGTAAAGCTCTATGTGTTTTAGGAACAATCGCTTTTAGAAAGGTTGTAAGCCAATTTTTATTAAATTAATAATTATGACACTGCCGTTACTGTTTATTTTTAATTGCATCACTTATGCTAAAAAAATATGTAAAAGTTTTACATACAAATCAGATGTTCATAATTATTACACGAGAAATTGTGATAAAATAGAAAAATAATTGTATAGATTAAGTGTAAACATTAAACTACCATCACATATACGTGATTTAACTATTAAACAACTCAAACAGGAAATACAAAATTATTTACTAACAAAGGCTTTTTAGTCACTATCGGAATTTCTTAATTGTAGAAAAGAAGAAATGATAAGTTAATTATGTATCATAATTGTTTGACGGATGTAAATACATCTTGTGTAGAAACAAATACAAATGGTAAATACCGTTTAACGTATATAAAAGTACCTTTGATGAGCCCGAAGGGACTGGCAACGTTGTGGGGCTCATGAAAGAACTCTAAATATATTTTCTGTATATAATCGGGCTCCACAGCGTTCTGTATTTAAGCGCGGGGTACTGGGCTCAACAGCGGCCTGTTAACGTATCGGGCTCAACAAGATACTGTCTATAACTATATATATATATATATATATTATAATAATTGATAGTATATTTCAGGTTTTTTGTTTCATAGACTTTACATCTACTACTAGTTGGTTGTTGCACAGCGGGCAGCTTTATCGGCCTCTTCATTGTCCATCACACCTATGTGACTTGGAGTCTATACTATAAATGTTATTTGCCTTTTTTCTTGTACATGTTTGATTAGTGCTTGTATCCTCTGAGTTATAGGATCCATGGTATAAATATCTCTCAATCCTAACAAAACACTCATCGAGTCTGTGACTACGACACATCTCCCAGCATTTACACATATTAAACAGTAGAGGAGAGCTTGTCAGATGGCGTATATATATATATATATATATATATATATATAGATGTGTTCTTGTCCAGCGTCCACAAATGAGATGTATTATTTTCAAAGAAACCACAACCCACACCCTCTTCAGTTATGGAACTGTCTGTATAAAATGAATGTTGCCTCCCGATATTTGTAGCAGAGTTCATTAAAAGCCTGGTGGTATGACGTTTCTGGTAGATGTTGTAGGTTAAGTATTATATGTGAATCGGGCATTGTCCACGGCGGTATTTTTGTTCAGACCTTCATTAATTAATGTAGGGATATGTATAGCTCATACATTCCCAAAAACGTACACAACTAGGTCGGGTTATAGTCGGTCTCAGCGAATATTCGTTTTGAGCCTTGAACAGACATCTATAGTTTGAATGATCGGGGTGTGCCCGTATCCCTGGCATGTATCCTGCAATTAAAATGACTCTTCTCTGGTTTAACGACATTAATCCCGTTTTGCAATATAGGCTCTCCACCGGACTAGTATGAAAAGCTCCTATGCAATAACGCAGTCCCAGGTGGTGTACAGTATCTAAACTCGGTAATAAGCTGCTACGCGCCGCCGACGAGTATACTACGCATCCATTGTCTAATGGTGTTATTATTATTATTATTATTATTATTATTATTATTATAATTTTACTGTTAATTTGTTACGGGCAAAACTTGCACCCGTGCCAAAATTGTATAGAAATCCGGCAATTCGCTCGTGGCGTAGGTTCGAGATTATTTTTACAAGGTAGTAGAATCGATTAGATCGAAATGGGCGCCAGTCCACAGATGCCTTAATGTGACATACGAATATACGGTCTGGAAATGTGGACGTTTCGAGACCGAACCTGAGGATGTTGATTATTGGTTGTTTTTTTTGTTGGGCAAATGCCAAGGAGAGAGAAAAGAAATGATAAACCACGCCAAAATCATATATACACGTTTATTTCTCTAGTCAGTATTTAAGGAAGTCATGAAAAAGAAACGAAATAATTACGTTGATAAATGTAGATATGTACAAACCCCACTTACGCCTCCATCCAAGAGTTTGTCGTCGTATGTGAATGGACGATATGGCGTAACCGGCTTCAAGTCGTACGTAGGAGTACATAAATGTTTACACATTGAAATTTACAATAAGGTAAATGAACAAAAATAAAACAGTACACTGGAGCTTTAAAAGTAGCTCTAGGGAGCATCCAAAGAGTACCACAAATTGTGAACTTAACAAAAAAACTATCTTCAAGGTTTTCTTTAGTTGCTCAATATATTGCGACGCAATAAACTTAAAAACTACACCTAAAATTATTAGAAAAACAAACAGATCACGTTCTTTACAGCTTAGGCTGCATTTCTCACAAATATGTACATCATCCAAGAACCACTCATCCGTATTTAAGGATTGTAATAAAAGTTCGTACGTTACCCTATACTGCAGTTGGATGAAAGCGTTCTGTAGGACCAGTACCCAAAAAGGTAAGCTGCAAGGTTGAGCAATGGTGCTCTCGCCGTAGAACCATCAGAAGCAAGAAATAAATCTGAGAGCAGTGGACCACCGTTATTAATTTCCGGACCACCAGTTATTATTTAGTACCATCAGAACCAAGCAACCATCTGGATATCAGCAGAGGCATTATCGGGCGTTGATATAAAATTCGCCATGTTAAGAACAGACACGATAAAAGCCCGCCTAATAAAAACTTAAAAAAAAAAAATAGAAACCAGATATCGCTTTTATTTAATTTACCTGCACGACGTCGACGAAACTTATAAACAACCAGTTAAATTGGACGGTGACGACGCGCAGTTTTTGTAAAAGATCACATGTAAAACGGATTTTACACCAAACGATTCATTTTAATTAAAATGCAATCGGAAGAAAATATTTCTGTACAGCACATTAGATTTATTTCAACTGAACAGATAATTCACTGATAAGCGAAGCACATTAAAACGAACTAATAGTAATTAGCATTTTCGTTAAGCAACACTCGCATTGGAAAATTTTCAAAAGTGCCGTTTTATGCGTATGCAAACGAAGTATTCGAAATCCCAGTTCCTATCGTTGAGAACACACGTACGAAAAATAGATAGATAAGGCGTATAACAATTTAAAGCAAATTGTATACGTAAAATAAAATCAAATTTGTACAATAATAATGCTTTTAAATCGAAATAGGAATTAATTACATTAAAGAAAAGTTTTCTTTCAAAGACAAAAAAAAATGTCACAAACCCCCCTCTCACACAAGGGAAAGATAGGGTTAAAAACGAAAAGGTTTGATGCCATTATTATTATTTTTTTTTTGAACGAACCTAAACCTAAATCAAACTTAGTACTAAATTACCCCAAGGACATATCACTATAAAACCTATGTAATTAGGTTTTCTCATTATTTACAATACGATAACCATTTTAAAGTTCAAAAGTCAAACATAAGCACAAGGAAATTAGAGAAAAAGTCAATCATAGAAGTACTAGTTTCTGAAACTAGATTGATGTTCATTCTGAGCTAGCGTACGTTCTATCAGGAACCCTAATCATACCTTTCTTCTTATCAGACCGGAACAGAGAACTGCATAAATCGACTTAAGGTTTCTACTAGCCGCCAAGAGCGAAAATATCACCTCTGTAAGCAGTGATATACCAAGAATAAAGGCTAGAGTAGAAGATCCGACACATGTCGATGCTAAAGTGAAGTACATACTCCTAACCTATTTTAACCTTAGTCGTGAATACCATTTACAGTAGCTCTAGACGTAACTTCGTTCGAATCAAACAGTACAGTAAAGCATGAGGATGGGTAGAGTATTTACGTAATTTTACTAGTCCAAAACAACTAAATATAGAGCCACTAAGATCCATGACACTATAAGGACAAAGAGACTTGACCGCGAACTTTTGTCACAATTAAACAATGCATAGTAAGTGGTATATATGTACAACAAAAATTGAAGGTCGTCGTAACCCTACAGTTTGTCGTTTGTCTAATCTAGGTTCCAAAAGTGAGCAGAAATTTTCGAGTCGCCTATGGCGAAATATTTCCAGTTATAAGAATGAGAACCAAATCTAAGCAGAACCTGGAAATACAAGACACAACACACAATAAAGCGAATCAATCCGACCACGTCGTGACCTCAGTGAGGTAGTATCGCTAAATCGTAATAATCTCCACGGTACTGGAAACCTAAGGCATACTTAGTAGAGTAACATTAAAGACCAAAACAGAACAAATAATGGGGTCTGACGAAAGGAAAAAAAATTTTTCCTTTTTTTTTTGATAATTTAAGAAATACAATATGAAGTACGGAGCACAGTCGTCAGCGAAAGTTGGATGTAATCTAAAAGTTTTGCGTCGTTTCTTACGACGAGGGTATAATAAGGAAATCTCGTTTATTTCCAAATCTTCCTTGTCTTTCAGGTCATTTTCTGGGTTGTTGTCATCGGTGAAAACGCGCTTGAGGTGTTTAGCGTGCCATACGCCTACAGGACTACCTGCATCGTCTGTAAGATCGTATGTCCAAGGAGACCCTACTTTTTTCACCGTAAATGGTCCGGTAAACTTGGGACTTTGCATTTAAATGTTTGCTTGCGTCGGAAAGAATAAAATTGCGTTTCCATACTCGGTCACCTGTGTTATACTTCACCGGTCGTTGTCGGAGGTTATAGCGACTTTGGGTATTATTATAAGCTTTTGTAAGTCGTTTGCGAATAAAATCTTTTATCGAAGAGAATAAAGTCTCGTTGGGGTTAGGTATAGGTGTCTCAATGTCAGGGGCAGAAGAAGGAGGACCGTAGGTCGTACCGGAAAGAACTTGTTCCCTTCCAAAAGGGCAAAGAAAGGAGTGCAATCGATCACTTCATGTTTGGCTGTGCGTATTGCGCAACCGAGTTTTGACAAGTGCTGATCCCAACGTCGATGATTTTCGTTTATATAAGACGAAATCATTGTTTTTAACACCCGGTTGACCCTTTCGGTGGGATTTGCGCGCGGAAGGTATCTGGCAGTGTATAAGATAGTAGTACAGTATTCCTTGCACAGGTTAGTAAACGCGCGGCTCCTGAATTGAACACCATTATCGGTAATAAAGTATTGAGGTACTCCAAAAATAAGAAAGACTTGCTCTTCGATAATGCGAACGATGGTCGAAGCTATTGAAGTGCGCAACGGGAAGAAAAGCGAAAATTTAGTAAAGCAGTCTGTCACTACAAGCACATACGAGTTTCCTTTAGTCGATCGCGGAAGAGGGCCAACAATGTCGCACGAAAGAATTTGCCAAGGACCTGTGGGTTTAGCACGAGGGGCAAAGTGACCAGGTGAAGCGACCTGCTCTACTTTATGCGTAGCACATGTTTTGCACCGACGGATATACCTACGAACGTCTTCCCTAAGTTTAGGCCAGTAATAAAAATTAAGAATTCGCGCAACCGTTTTAAAAACACCAGTGTGCCCTGCTGTAGGAGGGTCATGAAAACTTTGGATGATCTTTGTTCGCTGATCGGTTGGAACTACTAACTTCCATTCATCCGATGGATTTCCTAGCAACTCAGGAGGCTTACTTTTCACTCGTCGGAACAACACATTATCAATAACGGACCATTTGGGAAACCGTTTAGGAGAAGTACCAATGCGTTCTAGAGTAGTGTTATACCACTTGTCTTGGGTAGGCAGAACTAAATCGTGCGTAGAGACAACAGCTGTATTAGCAATATGGAGGACAGGTACCGATCGAGACAGTGCATCTGGCACCACATGATCCTTTCCTCTCCGATGCACAATAGTAAAATCATATTGCTGCAATCGTACTGACCATCGTGCTAATCGTCCGGAAGGACTTTGCAGACGATTTAACCATAGAAGAGAATGATGATCCGTAATTACAACAAAATGAGCTCCTTCAATATAAGGCCGAAACTTCTCAATTGCCCACAGTACGCAAAGACATTCTTTCTCGGTCGTCGAGTAGTTTCTCTCAGCTCGGGAAAGAGATTTACTTATGTAACTTACCACTTTTTCGCCTTCGGTGGATTCTTGCGTTAGGACTGCTCCTAAGCCAAAATCGGAAGCATCCGTTTGAATGGTAAATGGTAGAGTGAAATCCGGGCAAGATAGGATCGGTGCAGAAATAAGGCATTCCTTGAGTGCAATAAAGGCTGATTGACAGTCAGTCGTCCATATAAAAGAGGCATTCTTTTTAGTCAGTGCAGTTAAAGGAGCGAGTAACGTGGCAAAGTTGGGTATGAAGCGTCTATACCAACTAGCCATCCCTACCAAACGACGAACCTCAGTAACTGTGGAAGGAGTAGGAATATTAATAATTGCTGTGACTTTCTCTGGATCTACTGAAAGTCCATTTTTATTTACTACATAGCCCAAATATCGTAATTCTGGCAGACAAAAATTACATTTTTCCCGATTTAGCGTCAGACCAGCGGCAAACAAACGAGTTAAAACCTTCTCTAAAATGCTTAGATGAGCGTCGAAGGTAGACGAAACTATTACAATATCATCGAGATACGCAAAACAATAGGGCTCGAGATCTCCTCCTATAACTCGTTCAATTAATCGTTGAAACGTAGCTGGGGAATTGTGCAGGCCAAAAGGCATTCTTGTAAATTGAAACAGCCCTCTATTTGGTACTGTAAAAGCCGTCATTGGTTTTGAAGATTCCTCCATCGGAATTTGCCAATAAGCGGATCGGATGTCAAGACTAGAGAGGTAGCGCGCATCCCTTAAGCGGTCTAGTATTGAAGAAATGTAAGGAAGCGGGAAAGCGTCTTTTCAGTGACCTGGTTCAATTTTCGATAGTCAATACAGAACCTGTAAGAATTATCTTTTTGCGAACGAGTACAATGGGGCTAGCCCACGGACTATAAGAAGGTTCAATTACTCCAAGTTCAAGCATTTTGTCGAGTTCATCATTTACTATCTGTTGTAGGGTAGGAGACAGGGGATAATAACGCTGCTTAATCGGTTCCGAGTGGGTTTTAATGCGATGTTCAACGAGTGTAGTACACCCGAGTCCAGAAGACTGTCGAGAAAAAGCCTTATCCGTCAGAGCGTTCAACGCCTGTTGTTGTTCGTACGTAAGAAGAGACAAGGAAGACAAATTAATTGCAGGGTTCACACTTGGGTTATCAGAAAATTTCCACTCACCACGTCTAAGATCCGGGACAAATTTCATCGTTTTCCAAAAGTCAACTCCAAGGATTAGTTCTTGAGTCACCTCAGGAATCACCAAAATGTCGAGTAACTTCATCTTTCCTTCTAGGCGAACAGGTGCAGAAAGAATTCCAAGGATTGTACAAGGATGGCCATTAGCTAAGTGACACTGAGAAATCGGCGAAGGTGGTCGAAGAGGTAAAGACAATGCACAAAGACGATCCCATCCAGGACCTCCGAGTAAAGTTCGGGAGGCACCTGAGTCCAAAAGCCCGTTAAAAGTTTGACCAAGAATATCAACTGCGAGATGAGGACGCTCATCGTCTCGTATACCAGTGAGAATAAAATTAAGAAGAAGGCTCTGATTTTCAGGAAGACCATTGAATGGAATTTCCGAGAACAGAGAAAAAGGAGTAGAGACAACGTCTCGGATCGTAGCCTCTAAGATCGGTTTCCCTGAACGGAGCAACTGGGACAAGTAGCACGGCGAACACCGTGTCGTCCACAACCGTAACAGTGAAGAACTTGTGGTAAAGGACATTGAGGAGACAAGTGACCACCCTGGTTGCAGTTCCAACACTTTGGAGAAGTAGTGGTCAATTTCTGCACAGTAGACACTTGCAAAGGCACACCAGAGCTTTCAGAAAATCTTACAGTACGCGAAAGTACTGGAGGAGTGGTTGAGGTAGTAGCTAATTCGGAAGTTTGACCGACATATGCTAAGTTTGGTTCCAGTAACTTAGTAGACTTGCGGGATGGTGGTAGTTTGTAACTTTCAATAGAAATTTTATTTTTTCCAATTGTTTCCCTAATACAACTAGTTGATTAATGGAAGTTATTTCAGATAAAGCTAAAGCAGTTTGGTAGAACGGAGTAAGATTTTTACGAATAATTTTGAGTTGTTGTACCTCTGATTGTGGTTCTGATAATCGTTTGAAAAGACTTTGCATTATGGCCACGTACATAGAGATCGTGTCTAAAGGACCCATCGTCCTTGCTTTTATTTCGTCTAGTAAACGGTCATCGTAGTCTACAGGTAGAATTCAGATTTTAATAATTTTACGACATCGGACCAAGACTTTAGTGATTCTTTATGAGCGCGATATACCAAGAGTGCTTGACCTGAGAGCAGTTCCGGAGCGGAAAGAAATAAATGTAACGGAGTAACCCGATGTGCGGTACTAAGTTCGTCCACGCGGATTAAAAAGTCATTGAGTGAGGAAGGGCCTTCTCCAGAGAATGTCAAGTTCCATTTTGAAACGTGTACAAGTCTTGGTGCGGTAACAACAGTTGCAGAGGGAGTTAGTTCTGTTTCGTTAAAGTCAGATTCTGAAGACGAATCTTGTACATTATCGTCATCGTCGTCTAGTCCTGTAGTTTTATTGGGTTTCGGGCTAGAAGCGTTTATTGAGCCCCGATAAAAAGATGTTCGTTTGAACTTTTTAATTGTGGAAATCACATCGTGTTGTATGGTTTTGAGAGCAACGGCTAGGCCAGTTTTTGTAGACTGTTCTGGGTCAGTAGTAGCAGTCATCAATTTGCAACGTCGAAATGAGTGAGCCCACGCCGATTTTATTCGCCGGAGGAGAGGAGCTTTTCGTCACCATTAAAGTTTGTTAGATATGATTGTAGCTCAGCAATAGAAGCTTCTACAGCTAGCTTTTCATCAGCAAAAGGAAGTGTAGTAGTAGATGTAGTACTGAAAGAAGTATCTCCATCCAAAGCAATGGTTTGACGAGCAAATTTGCGCAGTTCTTCCGTATTGAGACCAGTGGAAGGTTGTCCGCGAGAAGAAATTTCGTATACTAGTTCTGCCTTGTTTAGACGTGAAACATCTACGTTCCAAGAAGCCATTTTAACATAAAGAGAAGCAAAAAAAGATAATAACGCTGCTTAATCGGTTCAAAGTGGGTTTTAATGCGATGTTCAACGAGTGTAGTACACCCGAGTCCAGAAGACTGTCGAGAAAAAGCCTTATCCGTCAGAGCGTTCAACGCCTGTTGTTGTTCGTACGTAAGAAGAGACAAGGAAGACAAATTAATTGAAGGCCCCACGTTGGGCGCCACGAAATCTTGTTACGGGCAAAACTTGCACCCGTGCCAAAATTGTATAGAAATCCGGCAATTCGCTCGTGGCGTAGGTTCGAGATTATTTTTACAAGGTAGTAGAATAGATTAGATCGAAATGGGCGCCAGTCCACAGATGCCTTAATGTGACATACGAATATACGGTCTGGAAATGTGGACGTTTCGAGACCGAACCTGAGGATGTTGATTATTGGTTGTTTTTTTTGTTGGGCAAATGCCAAGGAGAGAGAAAAGAAATGATAAACCACGCCAAAATCATATATACACGTTTATTTCTCTAGTCAGTATTTAAGGAAGTCATGAAAAAGAATCGAAATAATTACGTTGATAAATGTAGATATGTACAAACCCCACTTACGCCTCCATCCAAGAGTTTGTCGTCGTATGTGAATGGACGATATGGCGTAACCGGCTTCAAGTCGTACGTAGGAGTACATAAATGTTTACACATTGAAATTTACAATAAGGTAAATGAACAAAAATAAAACAGTACACTGGAGCTTTAAAAGTAGCTCTAGGGAGCATCCAAAGAGTACCACAAATTGTGAACTTAACAAAAAACTATCTTCAAGGTTTTCTTTAGTTGCTCAATATATTGCGACGCAATAAACTTAAAAACTACACCTAAAATTATTAGAAAAACAAACAGATCACGTTCTTTACAGCTTAGGCTGCATTTCTCACAAATATGTACATCATCCAAGAACCACTCATCCGTATTTAAGGATTGTAATAAAAGTTCGTACGTTACCCTATACTGCAGTTGGATGAAAGCGTTCTGTAGGACCAGTACCCAAAAAGGTAAGCTGCAAGGTTGAGCAATGGTGCTCTCGCCGTAGAACCATCAGAAGCAAGAAATAAATCTGAGAGCAGTGGACCACCGTTATTAATTTCCGGACCACCAGTTATTATTTAGTACCATCAGAACCAAGCAACCATCTGGATATCAGCAGAGGCATTATCGGGCGTTGATATAAAATTCGCCATGTTAAGAACAGACACGATAAAAGCCCGCCTAATAAAAACTTTAAAAAAAAAAATTAGAAACCAGATATCGCTTTTTATTTAATTTACCTGCACGACGTCGACGAAACTTATAAACAACCAGTTAAATTGGACGGTGACGACGCGCAGTTTTTGTAAAGATCACATGTAAAACGGATTTTACACCAAACGATTCATTTTAATTAAAATGCAATCGGAAGAAAATATTTCTGTACAGCACATTAGATTTATTTCAACTGAACAGATAATTCACTGATAAGCGAAGCACATTAAAACGAACTAATAGTAATTAGCATTTTCGTTAAGCAACACTCGCATTGGAAAATTTTCAAAAAGTGCCGTTTTATGCGTATGCAAACGAAGTATTAGAAATCCCAGTTCCTATCGTTGAGAACACACGTACGAAAAATAGATAGATAAGGCGTATAACAACTTAAAGCAAATTGTATACGTAAAATAAAATCAAATTTGTACAATAATAATGCTTTTAAATCGAAATAGGAATTAATTACATTAAAGAAAAAGTTTTCTTTCAAAGACAAAAAAAAAATGTCACAAATTACTTTTTAGAAGAGTGAATTGTTTTTTAAGTAGTTTCAATTTAATTCTAAATTGCTCAAAAAAAATTGTAAAAATAATGTACATTATTATCAAATACCGCAAACGACATCTCTTTAATGCTACTGTTCCAACTTTTAACATATTTATTCAGAATTTTTCTAAAAAAATTGCATTCTCAAAGTTCTGTTACGTCATTACCATAATTAATCTACGTACCAACTTTGTCATTTCTGGTACAATTCTATAAAACGTATAGTAAAAATTAATGTAAAAAAATTTTTTAATGATATAATATAGATTGTGCTTAATTACATTATTTTTGTTGTATTATTTTTGTTATTTACTTAACTTTGAAACTGATAGGGTTTATGTAACAATTTCAAGAAAACAGTTTAATATGCAAGAAGAATAATTTCCCGGATTAACACGCAGAAAGTTCAGGACTTTGCATACATTTTCACATTATATACGAATGGCTTGTAACCTGTAGTTAAAATGTTCTACAAACTTATTCTACTCAAAACAATTAAAATAATTCAAAGAAAAATAGAAAAATAAAAATATAAAATCATTACAATTTCTCAGATGCTTTTACTAAGTTTCTCAATTTAAAATGTAATAAATTTGTAAATTAATTTAAAAAACCTACAATTTACTGAGATACATTCAAAAAAAGTAATAGAGTAAGTAAGATTGCTCTCAAGTAGAATGTACATTAATTTCATGATTTCATTGTAAATTAATCTTATTCTTCTGCGGTACTTAAATAAATTGTCGTTACTCTAAAAATATGCACGGCAACTTAAATGTGAAGGAGAAAATAATTTGTTCAAACATCTAAAACCTTCTAATATCAAATGAGATTTTAATGAAAAGTCCTAAGAGCATATGGATTTTTTAGGTAGGTACTTTAATTATAAAAATTCCTAAGAGAATATCAATTTTTTAGGTACTTTAATTATTTGTTAAAAATTTTAACAATCGCTACAATATTCATAGATAACAGGAATGTATCGAGTTCAGAGTTAATCTACTTTTGAATTAAAAGTTTATACTTTTCCATTTTATCTACCTACCTTAGTTCAACGATAAAACTATAGATATTATTTGATGGGCTAATGCTTAAGCCCTACGTTAGCTAGAGCTAAAATACTATGAAATTATTTACTAAAACTGCTATACAAGCAACAAAAAAACAGATGATGTGCATTTCGCTTTTATTATGAGCTAATCAGAGGTGTATACCTAAGTGCGGTATATACCTCTGATGAGCACATAATAAGAGCGAAATTCGCACCAAGTGTTCTTTAGTTGCGTGTATGCTACTGTACAGAAACACTTGACTTGTTATCGACCCAAGTGTTAAGCATAGATAACGATAATGCACATAAACATTTACTGTAGTTACAGTTAGCTGTTGGCATTTCTTAGTTTATACTATTTGTACGTGTTTTTTATACACGAGATGTCGTAAGACACGCATTTCAATCTTGAAATATTTAATCGTCGTCCATAGCACTTAGAGAAATATAAATTTCCTTAACCATAAGATTATCAATCACTTCTTTCGAAAGTTTAAGTTTTGCTATCGTCTTTAATCAACATCGACTTGCACTAAGACTACCAAAATTTTGTCATTGTCTAAAGTACACAAACCAAACATCATTTCGGCAAAAAACAGCTTTGGAGAAAGTAACTCTTCAAGCTTATAAAGTCGACACTTGACTACTACTAGATAGGGACAGACATGGTCACGAGTAATAACTATACTACTAAGCGTGTAGAAGAAAGTGTTATCAAAGTTGCCAAAATCATAAAATCATCTACTTATGGAAAACCCGATAGTAGCTTATCTTCCAATTGTAAACTTCTTTGTCTACATAGCCTAGTTAAGGTTCACAAATAATCTCTACTTCATTGATTAATTATTGGTTACTTATGCTAATTAACCACACAAAGTTCTCAAAGCAACTCTCGAATTTTAAACTCACACACTCAACGTTCAGATATTTTTTTTGTTTATTTTAATTTTAATTCCATTACGTGTTCTGTCAAAGATCTTAGAACAAATGATATCTCAACATTGTAAAGATGTAAAATGAAAATCTTTAATGTATATAGTTCTTAATAACTTTTGTGGAATTTACGTTATCTCATATTGTCGGTAGCATCTTGTAAGTCTATCGATTTCTATAGTTAACTTCGATTTTGACTATCTTTCTGTTTCAAGTTTGTTAATGATTTGAGATATAGTAGTAATCAGGAGAGCTCGAGTATGACTCATTCTCAAAAGCGTATGAATTAAAAAAGGTAACGTATGTCGTGGATTTAATAAACCAATCCAGCATGCTGTCAAATAAATTTAAAGTTCCTAACCTAACTTTACTTATCTCTGTTAAAGATGACAAATAGTTTGTTTACATTTTGTAACTTAAGAATTTTCATCTTTACTAACGTTTCATAAAGAAAATATAGGTTGTAAATGGAAAGTGAGTAAAATGCCAGAACTTAGTTGCGTTGTAGAAGTCGCCGTGTATAGGATAATGTAAAATTTTACCCATTTCCGAAGTGCTTAACAGTTGAATGAATTATCGAAGGTGCGACTGCAAAAGTGGATTAATGCTCGACTTATAAATATAAGTTGTTTTCTATTAACATCTAAAAGTAACATCAAACATAATAAACTTACTGTTCCGATTACATTAATGTGTTCGTTTACTTCTACAGCACCAACTTTTTGGACAAGCCCGGCATCAGAGTATTTATATCCGAATAAACTTTTATATGATTTCACTTGTTGGGTGTAAAAACTATTCGTTAATACTAAATAAGTTATAACGTCCTGTTCAGTAACAGGCGGAAATACTTTGCTATCAAACTTTGTCCTTTTTCGTTTAATTCATAATCGACTCATAATGACCAAGATTATATTTATAAGATGTATTTTATTTTTGTATCTTTAATTTTGTAAAGTACATGTGATTTAAAAACGTTGGTGGTATTACATTTTTTAAATATTTATTTGTAAGATGACTTAATTGAAAGAAACTTCACAATTTTTATTGTTGTGATACAGTTTTAAAATATGAGTTAAGTGTATAACGTAGAAATTACTTCATAAAATATATACCGTACAGATCAATAATCAGTTTTCCACCTCATTTTCCACTTTCAGCTTCACTGGTGGTACTATCAGAACCTACATTAATAATAATTGGTGGTTGAATTACATCCCATTGTTTCTGCAGATCCCACCATTCACCCATAAGTTTCTCAGCGTGTGTAATACACTTCATCCAATATTCTTTGTCTACTAAGTCTAAAGATTTCTTCCACATACTTAAAACCTTTTCATCTCCGTACCCTTCACTACCTATATTTTTATCATAATAACCCTTGCATTTTGCCCATACTAATTCTATCGGATTAAATTGACAATTATATGGGGGCAATCGATGAACTTTATGTCCATTGTGATAAGCTATCATGTCAATTTCAAACGTTTTGGGGATATTTGCTTCTGACGCAATAAAAAGTAATTCGTTCTTTAACATATCATCAGTAAATTGTAAATTGTGTTTCATTAAAAATGCCTTAATTTCTTCTTTCTTCCACGAAGCAGTGGGTAATTTCTCAATTAATTTTGAATGGTATGAAGCGTTATCTAGTATAATCATACTTGGCTCGTGTAAATTTGGTAAAAGTTGTTCGGTAAACCATTTTTTAAATAAATCGGAATTCATATTGTCATGGTAATCATCGGTCTTGGCTTTTGAAGAAAATATTAAAGAAGTATTTTCAATAAAACCATCTTTGTTACCAGCACTAAGAACAATAAACCTGAAACATATTTTATACTTAATTGTTGAACTAATTTAGCACATATTTACCGTTTTCCTTCACCTAATTGCTTTTTTCTAATGCTTTGTTTATCAGAATCGTGCCAACTTTTCTTTGCTGAGCCTCTACCAAAAATCCAAGTTTCATCAAGAAATACTGGATTATATACTGCTTCATCCTTGTTTTTAAAATATTCTCTTAAAAACTTTGTTCGACTTGCAGCAATGTGGTCTTGTTCAAATAAAGCTCTACGACCATCTTCTGTTTTATAAGAGAAACCAAGGGACCTTAACAGCCTTGTTAAACTGCTTACACTAAAATTAAAGACATCATCGTCTTTTAATTGTTTTTGCATCAGTAGACTTTTTGCAAAGACGTATGCGTTTTTTCTGTGGACTCGTAGGGGTTGATTTACCTTGTTTTAATGCTTCTGCCATCCGTTTCTTCGTAGAAGTCACAGCATAGGTAGAAACACCACAGGCATCGGCAGTTCGCTAATGATAACATAAACATTTGAAAATTCGCATAACTCAAATTACAAATATACTGTACTTGCACTATCGATGTTAATGGCACATTACATCCACCTCGTTCACTTTCTTTCTCGAAATACTTAAGCACATTCATTAGCATTATTTGCGTTTAACTTTTTAAAAATTTATTCGTAAGAGACATCTTAAAGCACTTACGGAGTTCTAATAAGAACTGTTTTTACTTAATAACGCAGATAAAATACTAAGACAATTTAAAACAACGCACGAATTTTAGGTTACAATGAACAGCTGATAAATAATGAATCGTATTAAAACCGACATACGTTCTATTGAAAGTATGGGCAGACATTATTATTATTTTCTGTCTCCTTTCTACTACATAATTCTCAAAAGTGTGATAGAGATAACTAAATCTATATAAGTTTATTATTGTTGCTTCCTTAGATGAATCATACTCGAGCTCTCGTGATTACTACTATATATTATTTTTTAATTTAAAACCATTTCCTTAATTATTTCTTTCAGTTATTAACTGAAAGGTTTAATTATATACTGCATATAACCTAAAGTGTATGTTTTTCGGAGTCTTCGTCAATCATTTTTATTTTATAAGTGAACAAAATTTTTGATGTGTTTTTTAATTTAAATTTAATGGAAACCAGCTCATACAAATTTTTTTAAAATATTTTTATAAAGTTAGAAAGTTCCTTTCAGAATGCTAAAAAACAACATTTTATTCTTATCATACTTTATTTTGATATACTTCATAGTGCATGTTAACAAACTCAGCTAGTGCAATAAAATTATTTAAAAGCATAATCTTCCACTTTTCCAGTATGTATTTTGGAAATTGAGTAGTTCCTAAACATAAAAAATCAAAAATACTTATTATTTATTAAAATAATATTTGAAAGCCAATATATAAGTTTTAAGTAGCTAGTTAATTTGTTTAAGCAATTGGATTAGATAAGCATTAATGTAAAAGGTTCAAAAATTTGAAAACTTTAATTTATGTGAAATAAAAAACACAAACATTTTTTTTATACTGATTTAAGTAAATTACATATTTTTTTGTTATAATATTATTAACAAATACAAAAAATTAAATTGTACTGGACTATTTTTAACCAACTGAGGTAATTAAAAAAGCAAGTAGAGATGATCAAAATAAGTTTGATTTTTTCGATGAAATTAGTAGTAGGTAAAAAAGTTTTTTAAGTTTTAACTTAAAAGAATTGTTATACCTTTT
Organism: Abscondita cerata; assembly: GCA_030710515.1. Lineage (NCBI taxonomy): Eukaryota > Metazoa > Arthropoda > Insecta > Coleoptera > Lampyridae > Abscondita > Abscondita cerata. The sequence continues at coordinate 47,485 of JALBCR010000831.1, forward strand.
CAATATTAGCCTTCGATATATATTTAAAAAAAAATGGTAATCTCTCTGTTTCTTTTTCAGTTTCTCCCATACGTTAGAAATCACTCTGTACCACTTAAAAAGATCTTTTACCTAACGATCTGTATGTAATACGAAAGTGAGTTTTATGTAAGTTAAGTAAGGTTAGAATCTACAAGTCATAGAGATACGACTAGATAGATAGATCTCGTTAAGGTTCAGGTTATAGCACAACATAGTAATGACATGTTATACAGGGTGTTGCTATATACGACTGACAACGCTCTACCATAGAGAGGTCTCGTAAATTGGTGAATTTTGATTTAAGAACATGGCTTAGTTGCTGAGCTAAAAGAATGTTGAAAAATTAAAATAAAAACAAAAGATTTGCAGTTTTTTTGAATTTTACGAATTTTGGTAAAAGAAAAGGTTATAATAGATTATACCTAATAATTAGACATAGAGCATTTTTCCGTATCTGTAACAGAGGCGACGTTGAGAAAAGGGTGTATGAAATGTCATTGTCACTATTTTCAGAAAGAGCAAGGAATAGCCTACACTCAAGAACCTTTTATTGCATTTCACTAGAACGAACCGTTCAAAATAATGATAAAATTTAGAAAGAACTATTATGACAATTTGTAAAGTTTCAAAAAACCGTTCTCTAAAAATAAAAATATTCAAAATTTATTTTTTAATTTCTACGTTCTGTAGGTATATCAAAAACGAGACATTTTCGAACACGTCCTTATATACAGTTTACGTCATATTTTTACGTCAGAAATACATACTAAAAATTCTGACATTGAATTTAGAGACACCCTGTATAAGAATTGAGTCTCCTTGCTATGTATTGTCAAATAAAATAATACAATTACAAATACACGTACTTTAATTAGATTTGAGTACTTGTTTAAAGACCAATACAACTCCACACACACACACACACATTAGTATACGATAATTGATGAATGTTAAGAAGAATGAAACACTAGGGGTCAGTATTTTCTTTGAGTGCATTTGTAAATATATGTCAGAGTTGGCAAAGTTATTGTTTTTTCTATTTCACAATTTCTATAGCTTTGTTTCCGTATTGTACACGATACGGAAATAGAAGCTCTTTCCGTATTGTTTTTGGGATTTTATAAATTTTAGTGTATAACCAAATAATTTACAGTTTTAATTTTGACGTAAGAAAATTAAGTAAGGTCTTGTTTGGTTAGTTCTTATTAAGTAGATGTTAATATTCAAAGAAAATTTAATGTTAATTTCAGAAACAAAATTTAACACACAATATTCTTCAATCGACCGCGCAGTTATGACTTACATTAATGTAAACAAAATTGATTTTAATATAGGCAATTATACATACATATTATCGTTTTACCTCCGACAATTGCAGACCTCCCTTCGGTCAGTCTGCAAACTTTGTCTTCGTGCGACAAAAAGTGTTGTTGTGACACTTGTTTTTCAGTATACTATTGTTTTGTCAATTATCAAAATTCCATAAAACTGTAATGTTTTTGTATTTTACAACACATTCAACTCTCTTAAAAGAACGATTAATGTTAAACTACGATTAATAAGTTGGTTGCCACATCTAATGCAGCCTCGTGCTGTTGTAAAATATGCAAATAGTGACCTGCTTTACAGCAACTTTTTCGACAAATGTGTCAGCATTTACAAAAGTGGGTTTTTTGATTATTATATTCAACTAAAACTTTAGCTCAAAAACAATAACGAATCTCTTGCTGTAAATTTATATATTATATAAGTATAATAGATACCGAGAAAAAACTATTGAACATTAATTTGCCATCATCTATGATAAAAACTGCCCACAAACATAATTTAAAATATATTCAAATTTAAAGTAAGAAAATATCTTACTTACATTATAGTTTTGAAGTTATCACTGTTTCTTTGAATGGCGTTTTCAAACTTCAAATTTGGAATGCTGTGATTGGTGGAATTAACGTACTAATTATTTAATACCTTCTTAAGTTGAAGTTGACCCAACAATTCCGTATGCTACGTTAATTTTCTGTATGCATACTTGACTGTAAACGCACGTATCAACGTAATTTCGTCTATTTCCGAGAAAAACGCAGTTGAACAATTTGTAGTGTCAGAAAGAGATTTCAAATATTATTTCAATTATTAAGGGTACGTTTTTAACTGTCAGATAATTATGCTTCTTTGTAGATTTTGATAAGAATTGATAAATTTACAGTGAAATTATTAACAAAAAATGAAGAATTAAAAATTTCTTATCTAACGCCTTGTATCTTTTTCCACAGCAATATCTTATTAAGGCATATTGTGTTTTATGGTCATACTATGTCCCAATAGTTATAAATTACCCTGTATATTAACTCAATTTAAATTCAACTTTAATAAAATGAGAAAAAGTATTGGATAAATCGATGACAAATGGTTCATGAGTGCATTGAACAAAAAAAAATACGTTCGGGACAATTCTCTGCGTAGTATATTTCTAAACAAAGGAACTATGTTAGCGGTTCCTACTTAGTTAAATTTACCGTAGTATATAGTATAGTTTAAATGAACATAAAAGGTAAACACTAGGAACGTGCAAAGAGCAAAATTAGATATAATTTAAATTTAACCATCTCCAAAATTATTTAAAACATACCTCAAGTAACACCCTACACAGTTGAAACACAAGTGCCCGCAGAAACCCTTACTTAATTTTGTACTACATGAGAATTTAAGGAATTAAAATTATGTACATTATAGACATTCAATTAATTTTAATTTAAAAATTAAAAATAATTGAAATGAAATAATAACGTGTACATAAACAAAACATACTAAAGAAAACATTTAATAAAGGAAAATTGAAACAGTAATTTTAAATATTTTTTTTTCTTTCTGTTGTTTCAGTAAAAGTCATGACATCAAAACGGACGTTTTCAAGAACTGTGAAATACCATAATAGAGTGTGTAACACCAGTGGAATCTTACTTAACATTTTTATCAAAAAAAAATTGTGAGTTTAAATGAATTACCACTTTGCGTAGATTAAACAAATTCGTATGTTCAAATTACTAATTAAAATTGCAATTATAACTACCAAACGTACTAATGAATGATAAATTAGTAAAAGCAAAAAAAAATTCAAAATCAAAATTATAAAAGCTTGAGTAAATATTTAAGTGATAGTTTATAATGGTTTGTAAATGTTGTTAGTGGCCGTGACATTTATTTTTGCTCCTTAAGACCTAATATTATTATTGTGTAAAGTGCCGTATTGATTTTTGCAATCACAATGAAATATGCCTTTTGTGCGTATTCATCGAAATACATAAGTAGTATGACAAGCGGCAGTAATAAATCATAGCAAACTTGTTAACTTTAGAAATTTGAAAGCAAAGTTCGTATGTACAAATTGTTAAAAAAAAACATAATTTACTTACAATGTCCAAAATACTGCATTTGTCTTCGAGCTTGTTCTGCGCGAGCTTCCTGATCCATAATATTGTTTAGCATCTCCAGTTTTCTCTGCAATTCTCCAGCTTCCGCATTTTCTGGATCTGCAAATATTATTCAAAAATAAAAACACTTTTACAACAATTCATTTTATGACTTTGTGTCGAATACACGTGCTATCATTTAAAAACGGTCGTAAGCTGTTGTGAAAAGTTAAGAAATCTAGAAATAGTTGAATAGAATAGTGCGTTAGTGAAGAATGGCTAAATACTCTAAGAGAAGAGATAGAATGCTTAAAAAACTTTTTTGTTTTTTGAAAAAAATTGTCATAAAGTTTTTGTAAGTGGGAACTGTTTTGTAATTTAAAATGCCCAGTGTATACCTTCATGCACAGTATAATAAGATTAAAGTTACACAGCCTTACCAAATTTTAGAAGAACTTCTTCTTTACCTAATAGATACTATTCAAACTTCTGTCACATTTATCCTTGAAATTTTAATTACTTTTCAATGTCACGTATGTCATTATTACCATTTTATAATCAATCAATTTTGTCATTAACAGTAACATTGTATAAAGGATAATGAACATTAGTAAAATTAATTAAAAAAATTCTACAAAGAACTAAATTTATATATACAGAATGTTACTGTTGGCGTGTGATGTATGATGTTAATTAAAAAACTTGATCGATCAGAACCTTTCAGAATAAATCATGGATTAGAAAGATTAGAGCGTGATTAATAATAATAATAATAATAATAATACACACAAGCACAAAATATTTAATATACATTTTCTGTTTTTTACAACCTTTAAACGTTTAGAAAAAAATTATTAATTACTATCCGACGAAATAAAATTGCTTTATGAACTTTAATGCCAAAGCTTTTGAAATGCTCAGCCTTATGGAAGAATGTAGTCTTCTTTTTAAATTTTCATTATTAATTATAAAGTCTTAATTGAAATTTAAATAACCTAGAACACATAGTTCTTTCCTTTGTAAAATTAAATCACTGTCGGCAGCGGTATATAGAGGATAAACACAAAGTGTGTTGAATTAGTTTCTTTTGTGCTTATTAGGTGCGCACCACTTAACTATTTTAGATTAGAAAGTAAAAAACCGGAAAATTTCCGTCACTAACATTACTCTTTTGTGTTTACATTCAAATTTTTATATCATAATTTTATTATTTAAAAAAATTCGCAAATTTCTTTCGTTTATGTTAAATTAAAAACCAGTATATAAATAAAATGTAAACACTAACAAACAAACGTTTTTAGTAAATGATTTATGATTACGTTATTGCGTTAACAACATATTTATATAAATACATATTTTAACTGGGACAACCCTATTTTTTAATGTTTTTCTGTAGAACTCTTACTGTAAAGACAACTGTTGATTCATCAGAAAAACTGAACATCAATTCATAGATTAACTAAAGTAATTAATTTCAAGAAGACAAAGAAGCAACTTAAACTGAAATTAACTTAAGTCCCGAAAATTCTATACAAACCTTAAAAAAATAGCGAGTTAATAAAAATTTTGCAAATTAAAATAATTTAAACAAAGAACGGGAAATGAAGGGGTATATTAGTTTGATTCATCAGAAAAACCGCAAATTAATTCGTAGATTAATTAAGACAATTACTGCCAAGGAGAGCGGAAGTTAAATTAAAAAGCAATTTTATTTAAGATTTCTAAAGTCTAGGCAAACCCCAAAACAATCGCGAGTTAATTTAATAGAATGCTTACCTCCAAGCATTAAATGGGGTATAATTTAAGAACCGTAAATTCTAGACATACTTCAAAAAATTGAAGAAAACTTAAATAAAGCTCTTAATTCCAAGAAAACTACAAATAAAAGAATTAAAAATCACAAATTAAAAGAATTTTTAAAAACCGTGAATAAAACCCAGGATAAATTTGATTCTGCAGAAAACCTAAAAATTAATTTGTCAATAAATTAAAGTTAATAGTTTCAAGAAATTCGTAAATTTAACTGCAATCAATTTAAGATCCTTAAATTCCAGAAAACTTGAAGCACTTGAACTCCAAGAAAAGCTCGAAAATGCGAATTGAATTAATCAAAAATCATAAAGATTCAAAAAACCGGTGAATAAAACTGTTGATGATATAAATTTAAAGAAAAAGCGCAAATCAATTCGTAGATTAATTAAAGTAATTAATTCCAAGTAAACCGTAAATTAAACTGAGATTAATCTACTCTCCATAAATTCTAGGAAAGTTGCACAAAATTGAGGATTAATTTAATTTGAGCATTTAACTTTAAGAAAACTTTTGAATTAAGTTAATTAAAAACCATGAATTATAAAGATTCAACAAAACGGTAGATATAACTGTGGATCATATAGATTCACAGAAAAACAGCAAATCAATTCCCATATTAATTAAAGTAATTAAACCGTAAATTAAACTGATATCAATTTAAGATTTTAGACAAACCGCGAAACACTCGCCGGTTAATTTATTTAGAGCATTTACTTCAAGAAAACCCTGGAATTAAATTAATTAAAAAACCACAAATTAAAAGATTCAACAAAATGGTGAATAAAACCGTAGATAAATTTGATGCATCTGACAAACTGCAAATCAATTCGCAGATTAATTAAAGTAATTAATTCCAAAGAAACCGCAAATTAAACGGGGATCAATTTAAGAGCAATAAATTCTAGATAAACCGCAAAACAATCATTGGTTAATTTAATTATAGCATTTAACTCTAAGAAAACCGTCATATTAAATTAATTAAAAACCAGGAATTGAAAAGATTCAAAAAAATCTTGAATAAAGCCGTGGATAAATTTGAATCATCCGAAAAACTGCAAATCAATGCGCAGATTAATTAGAGTAATTAATTCCAAAGTAATCGTAAATTAAACTAAGATTAATTGAGTGTAATTAAATTCTAGGAAAACCGCAAAACGATTGCTTGTTAATTTAATTAAAGCGCATAACTCCAAGAAAACAATCGAATTAAATTTATTAAAGACCACGAATTAAAAAGATTCCAAAAAAACGGCTAATAAAACCGTAGATAATATACATTCACAAAAAACTGCAAATCAATTAGTAGATTAATTAAAGTAATTAATTCCAACGAAAAAAATAAAAAAGAAAACTTTCGAATTAAATTAATTAAAATCCACGAATTAAAAGAATCTAAAAAACGATGCAAATTAATTCACAAATTAATTAAAATTTTTAATTCAAGGGAAATCATAAATTAAAGCGAAATTAATTTAAAATCCTTAATTCTAGGTAAACCGCAAAACAATCACCGGTTAATTTAATTAAGTCCCTTAACTCCATAAAAACCGCAAATTAAATTAATTAAAAATTACGCTTAAAAGAATTTCAAAAAAACAAGTAATTATTTCCAAACAAACTGTAAATTAAACAAAGAGCAATTTAATGCCCGTAAATTGTGAGCAAATCTTCCAAAATCGAGGGTTAATTTAATTAAAAAACTTACTCGAATTAAATTGTTTAAAAACCAAGAAATGAAAGAATTATAAAAAACGGTAAATACAACCGAGGATAAATTTGATTCATTAGAAAACTGCACATTAATTCCCCGATTAATTAAAGTAATTAATTTCAAGGAAACCGTAAATTAAACTGAGATCAATCTAATGCCCGTAAATTTGAGAAAAACGGGGAAACATGCGTCGGTTAATTTAATTAAAACATTTACCTCCAAGAAAACCCTCAAATTAAATCAATTAAACACCACGAAATAAATGATTCCAAAAAACGGTGGATAAATTTGATTTATCGGTGAAATGCGTGTCTTCTCGTGTATAAAGAACACGTACAAATAGTTGATTTATCGGAAAAACAGCAAATCAATTTAAAAATTAACTAAAGTAATTAATTCAAAGCACCGTAAATTAAACTAAACTTAATTTAAGAGTCTTAATTAATTAGCTAGAGCACATCCCAGAAAAAATCCATATTCAATTCCTATTCCCAGCAAATTAAAAGTAGTGAGGGATTCCAGCTTACTGTCAATTGCAATACATTTAGTTTTTTGTGTATTAAAAACGCATTTGAACAATTAAATATATTAAATGGTTGGTTTTTGATATCATTAAAAATATTTTAAAAAAATTTAAACATGATTTCCAAAATTTAGTTGCTTTATAATAATATTTCTCAGTCATTTTCTAGGTGACAGTAAATGACGATAGTAAGAAAGAGATAGAGCGGTTTAGAATACAGTGAAAGGAGGAATTCGACCATCAATCGTTAGGGATGACAATAATTGACATGAGAGAAGAAGAAAAACAATAAGTATAAAAGAGATACAGAAAAATTTGAGTAATAACAAAAATCATCTCAAAAAGTGAAGCAGAAAATGAATAAAAAGCGTATAAGAAATAATTCAGTTAACAGGAAAAAGTAAAAAGTGATGGAATGGTGAAAAAACAGATGAAAAAATGGAACAGAAAATAAAATAAGATACGGTGTAAGGAAAGAATGTAATAAGGGGAAAAACTACAAAAGAAAAATGGGAATAAATGATAAGAAAATAAATAATGAAAGGTATGGAAAGAAGAAGGAGTAGGTAAAAAATGTAAGGATATAACAATTTGTTTTATGAATAAAAGATGAGATAAGAAATTACCGAGGGAAAAGTATTACGAATGTAGAATAGAAGATACATTTGTGGGAAAATAATTACAAAAATATTAGGTACAGAAAAAAAAAGAATACAAGACTAGCACAAATTTATAAAGGGAAGAGTACCAATCAATAGTATAGTATAAAGAAAATAATAGTGGGGTATTGGCATATGCTGATAGAGAGATAAAAGAGATTTAGATGAAAGGTATAATGACGAAGACAAGTCTGTCACCTTCTGGAGCCAGTAAAACCCGTTACCTTGCGTGTATTGTTGAATGTTTTATTTGTTCCTCGCTTGTAAAAAGTTATTATAAATGAATAATAAACTATTAAAAATTCTAAAAATTTCGAAAATCGGAGAAAAAATCATATGAGCTTTAGACGTATTGCTTTGGAAACGCACGGCACTTATTTTGTTGATTAATTATTTCATTTCAATTTCACGTTTCCGGAACGTTTTGCTGGTGTGATTTACTGAAATGAGTGTCCCGCCAGCTATCATTGATGAAGCAGCAAGTGTAGTTGCAAGATTACTGCTCGAAAAATCTTCATCAAGGTATGAATACGAGTACGCGGACTTCAAAAAGTGGCAAAGGAAAACAACGTGACTGGTGTTACGGAAGACGTTATATTAGCGTATATCAATAAATTGTCTGCCAAATTCAGCCCAAATTCTTTATGGTCGAAGTGGTCAATGGTTAAGAGTTGTTTGGCAGTTAGAGAAAACATTGATGTTTGCAGGTTTGTTTCCTTATATTTATTAGTCAGGTTTTTAGTTCATATGGCATTTTCTAGATTTCATAAAGTGGTTGCGTTTTTGAAAAGACGAAATGAACGCTACGTCCCCAAGAAAGCCAAGGTTCTGACGAAAGAGCAAGTGGAAAAGTTTATCATTGAAGCTCCTGACGAGAAGTAGTTACTTGCCAAAGTCAGTACCATTTTTGGTATATTTGGATGTTGTCGGTGCGATGAGCTTCTATCCCTCACTGTAAATGACGTGGAGGATTTGAAGAAATATATTGTTGTCACCTTACGAGAGACCAAAAATTTAACGACAAGGAGGTTTACAATAACGGGCGATGGGTGTAGCTTTAAACCTTGTGCGCTTTATCGGAAATATGCGGCGCTACGACCTCCAAGAAGTAAAGATCTGCGGTTGTTCTTGACGTACCGCAGTGGAAAATGTGTCGCCCTAAATGCAGGTCAACATACTGTAGGCGCAATACCCAAGAAAATTGCTGAATATTTGGAATTAGAAGAACCGGCACTTTATACAGGGCATTCATTTCGACGAACTGGAGCAACGATGGAGGTTGATGCAAGTGGAGATACTTTGGCTATGAAGCGTGCAGGGGGATAGAAATCAACACAAATTGCAGAAAGCTACGTAGATGATTCGATTAATAATAAGATTAAAATGGCAAAAAGAATGTTTCCACTTGAAGAATCCACGCCATCCACTTCTACAGAAAATATATGCGCAAGTACAAGTGACATAACATCTCCTGGAAACTTCAATATTACTGGAAATCGCCACTGCACCATGATATTTAATGTATACGATAGTAATAAAACCCAATTTTCAAATGTTAATAACATTTAAATCACGTTAGAGAGTTTGTCTGTCATTTCAAATTACCTATAGTAAGGTACAATATGAGGACGCGTGTAAAATTTTACAGGCTAGCCAGTTATATTTTACAAGTTAGTAGCTAGTTAGAGGCATTTTCAAGGTAACTATAGTGAGTTGATAAACTCCTGTTTACAAGTGAGGAACAAATACAGATATTAACAAGTTACTAACCGAAGAGTCGGAAAAAAGTATATTGCTAGGTGAAAATAAACAAGATACCTACGTGATTTTATTTATCTTTAGAAAAAAAACTAAAAAATGTTTACTGCACGAAATACGTACAAAAGTTTCTCTATGCTTAAAGATGGAAAAATATGCAATGAGGTTTCTTACAACTGAACATAGAAAATACTACATCATAACTACGAGTATTTTGCTATTGATTGAAGTGGACTTTTTAAAATTGAATATAATGATATCATTACGTATTCTAACGAGCTGGCCGGACCTGATTCATGTCAATTATGAAATATATTAAACTTTTTGAGAAAATCTGTTTTATTTCGACAAATCGGGAACAATGTATACGAAGGAAGATAAGATCCTAATTGTTTATTCACGTACAACATGGTGTACCAATCGTCACAACAAAACATTTCGTCAAAAATTTTATTGTATTTAATTATTGACAAAAATTAATAACGGCTTGCTAATTAAAATGCATGATATTATCCCTATAAATTTCAAAAAGTCCATGTCAATCAATGACAAAATAGTTATGTATAAATTTTTTATGTTTAGTGGTACAAAATCTCATCGAATAACATTTTAATAAACTAATTATTTCTTAATTTGAAAGATAGGTAGATGTGAGATATCGGCCGTGATCAGATAATTGATTTTTATATTGCAAGTTCTGCAATTTTACGTTTTAGTTGTTACTGTGGGTATTGTTTATACCAATGAAAACAATGGAATATCATTTCTATGAAAAAGCTCACTTTCAATGTTTTACCCCAGTCAATAAAGCGAATAATAATAATTAAATTTTTGACAAAAATAATAGTAAGTTCTGCCTATGCTATGTAATCGTAAATAACATAAACTACCTAATAGTCATGTTTTATACCAAAAATTATATTTTTGCACTCAGTGCATGTAAAACTACCCGATAAGTACGTCAATACGCCTACCGAAACAACAGAATTACGTACTAGTGTTTCAAAAATGTAGCAAAAACACTGGGTTAATAGAGCATTTTGCTACAAAAATATTTGCATAAGCACACAATTTCAGTTACGAGAATTCACTTTACATCCCTAATATAGAAAAAACTCTTTCAGATCTGTAATAATTGATAATTGAAAATTCGAAATGAAGAACGACAGCTTGTATATTATTTGTCACTTTTATGTAGGTAGAAATACTAGCGTGCGTTGTACACACAAATTGTTAATGTGCTTACATTGTTCGTTATTTAGAATGCAACTTACGCACCTTGTATTTTTTGATAATGCCGAAAAACAATTCAAATCTTCAAATAAAAGTTTGACAATTAAATAGGTTAACTCAGACTGGATGACAAATGTATGCATTATGTGCATTTGCGTTGTAGCCACAGCTCACTAATTAAATTTTGTGGTTTTGAATGTTACAATATCAGAAATCTGAAAGTGCGAATTTAGAAAAATATCGTGCAAAATATAGAAAACGCAACTTGTGCGTAAACAATATTCGGGAATTCATGCCAATGCCACCCCTCGTGCGCTTACGCGCATTCGGGGCTGGCAAACCGGTACTCATTCCCAAAGAATCTGTTTACGCACGTGTCACGTAAATAACTATATATTGTTTATTAACATTAAAATGCAAAAAACGTGTTTTTTCCGTTGAGTAAAAACTAATCAACATACGTTTAGAAAAATTGTAGAAGATAAAAATACAAATAAAATGAGCACCAACTCGATCGAATAATTATTTTCCGAGAAAAATCGAAAACAGTGGAATATTTGAGTTTTTCTTTAAATATTCGTAGATTCGTCATTTTTTCAGGTGTAGAATAATCTTTAGAAAAATAGGAGAAAATGGTATGTACTTAATGGATGAATGCGATTTAAATTTTATATTCAATTGAGGCTGAATGCTCGTGTGGTGGTCCCATTGTCAAAAATAAAAAAAAGTTTTTAAAGGTGAAATGGAAAGGAACAAAACCTAGATTCTCATTGTATAAAATAATATTTAATACAAAAAAAACACGCAAGAAAATGCAATGGAGTGGTGAAGGTGCTAGGTCGCTAACACCCATATAAGCCCACTGAGACAACTAATTTATTTTTGAGTCCAACTTTTATAGCATGTAGTAAACTTATTTAAATTTTTTTTGGTAATTTGGGTAGCTAAACACGATAAAATTGGTATTTAAATCGGCTTTTTGTACCTTGAAAAGGAAAGCGGTTGTTGGTCGTTTTTGCTAAAAAAATTCTGTAAAAAGAGTTACATTTTAATATATAACTAACTGTCCAGTTACTACAAGTGTAAAAGAAATACTTACGACGAGAACATAATATAAACTATATTAAAAACCCCGCGATTGACGGGCAAATTTTAATGTATGAATTTAATAATGCTAGACCTATAGCAGACGAAGACGCCCCTGGCCCCGCCCCTGAATAAAAATTCCCGGTTTTAGGATTTTTCTCGTTGGTTTAAAGGCAAGACCCATCGCCATGCCGAATTTCAAGTCTCTACGACGTCTGGAAGTACCCTTTTAATTTCGGAGACAGACATGAAAAAAATAGGCGCTTTATTACGTAGGATAGTAATATGTAAATATTGCTACGTATAATGGTATGTAATAGTAATTTTAAAGCAGCAAACGGGTAAGAAAGAAATAAAATTTCTTCTTGGTGGAGGTACGTTTCGCCCAAAACTGAGAAAAATTTATCGAGGCTAAAAGTAAATTAAAAAACCGTATAGGCCACAATAATTATCAAAAGTTGATGATGTCAAACTGATTAAAATGATTAAAATTTATCAATTATATAGGACACACAAGAATCAATTCTTGTTTATCTATTTGTTCGTTTGTCTAATATACATATACTGTGTCTTCTGTATTAATATTAATCATTTTAATCCGTTTGACATCATCAAGTTTTAATAATAATTTTAAATTTTGTGACCTACACGGTTTTTTAATTTACTTTTAACCTTGAAAAAGCCTTCACAGGTTTGGACAAAACGTCAGCCATATATGTAATTTGAGACCGTTATTTTTGACTCTATCTCCACCTAGAAGGATAAGAACATTAAACCATAAAACAATTAGAGAAAAAATACACTCTCAACAAAGTATCTACTAAATTAAATTATGAAATTAAAATTGTTTATTCAATTTTTATTCTTTTTGCAGGCATTTCAAATTGTTCATTAATGTTTTCATAAGTATAGACTTACATTACATACATTGTTACATTCATTTTAGGAATCTAAATTAGGTATTACACGCAAAGATTTGTGCACTTCAAATCGTGCTTTCTACAGCCACACGTGCCATCTATACACCCTTTTTTGGTACACTAACACGAAATTTCATGTAGCAAATTTTGGGAATAGGTAGATCCGCACTGACTAGAGGTATTAAATTATTGTTCTTTAATTGCCAATTCCAATCAACTATAATTATATTGCAATTATAATCGCAGTCCCCTCAAACGACGCTAGCGGCCGGGTGCCACATTACCACTCCCCGGTTTTCTCGCTCTCGGTCAATTTCAATCATCTTTGCTTGCATTTTTCGCGTGATAAATATCATTTTATTAAAATTGAGAATATACGTTTTGCTTCTTGCCATTTCACCTACAAAACTTTTTTAATTTCTGATAATCGGACCATCACACAAGCATTTAGCCTTTATTGAATATATTACAAATTTTAATCCAAAAATGACAAATCAAAGAATTTAAAAAAAAATCGCACTTTTTCTATTTTTCTCGGAAAATTATTATCAGATCAAGTCGAGGTAGTGCTCATTATATTCGTATTTTTATTCTCATTATCCACCATTAAAGTTGGTTCAATACTTTTCACTCAACTAAAAAAAATGTAAAAACACGTTTTTTGCATTTAAATGTTAATAAACAATATAATGACAATTTATTTTTGGTATAAAACATACTTTATACTATTTACAATTACGTGACACAGACTACTATTATTTTTGTCAAAAATGTATCTCTATTTACTGCACTATTTGCATACACACATGTAAACGATTACGTATACTCCATGCTTGCGTGAATACGGTATGACGTCTTAGAGTACACATGCCGAATACAATAAGAAGAACTTATTCTACGAGTGTTATTTGGCTTACCTGAATAAGTTGTTTGTTACCTAAAGTTAAGAAGTTCTTAATTTAAGTGGCGACGAGTAGTTAGATTTTAAACATTACATTTTTCTCAATTTGTGTTCCTTTTAAGAAAATGTCAAAGTTAACCTTTCTTGATGACACTATATATTGAATCAATAATGAATTCGGTCCGTTTATTGTATGCATAAAAAAATTAATGATTGCTGAACTACTCGTCATAAAGATTGAACTTACATAATACAATACGGTAATATCAAACCGCTCAATTTTGATGACTCTAACTACTCGTAACTCCTTATCTGAACATGTTGCGAGTAAAATCAAATTTATGTTGCATGTAATGATGTAGTTATTTATTGTCCCGATGAAAATGCACTGAATAAATGGTACCTAAGTCAAATTTATGTTATTAGGCATCCATAAGTGTTGTATTAACAGTGCAGAATAAACAAACCTAATAAAGTATATACTGATGTGTGATCATTTTCAGAATGTTGGTTTAAGTGCACTATAGTGTTGTTAACGTACGCTGAAAGCAAGATAAAGTGGTAAGCAAATGCAAAAGCCAATCATTAAAATAGAAGTAATGTATAAGTAAATAACACCAATTCACGTTTACGGTGCAATTACCTATAGAAGCATTAGTATTGGTAACGCTGTTCCGGCATGTTGCTGTGTCAGATAAAATACTTCGCCACCCGGTCGGAGGGTCGAAGCGGCCTGCACATCACTTATTATGCATATCTACATTCTAGCTACATGTTATAGTTTTACATACAAATAGTAGAAAAACATATTAACATCTATAAAAGCTTTATATCTACGATTTTGTACTAAATTTCGCATATATCATGCTTTTTTAAAGTGCATTGTCACAAAGATGTTGTTTTTCTAATTAAATACAAAATAATTAATAATTAACAATTGTAACTCTATTATTAAAGTATTACATGCGGACTACACACAACATAACTGTTATAGTCATAGTTCTTGTTTGACATTCGAATTCGAATGATTAACACTCACGGTTGTCTGCTCCGTTGTGACATCTATAAACCTAAGTGCAATTGACTTACGAACAAGTTATCTTTAACAATAGCATTAAAATTTACATGGATATACTTCTGTATAATATCCAAGATTTTGCCAGAGATGTGTTAAGAACTCTGCGAACGTCTCAAAAGAAGGTTGAGACAACGTTTCTCACCGACTAATAAGAAATCGGAAATGTTTTGAGAAGAAAACTTATTTGGTTTGTTGACCTACAAAATGAATTTAATAGAGTATAAAATATAAAATGATTAAACTAGGAATCCCAAATTATCTTATAGATATTATAACACCATTCATTACGGGTAGAAGGTTTGCTGTTCTGGTGTGCACCGCCCAATCATTAACAAAAGTAATAAATTTAAGAGTACCACGAGTAATAATACTTGGACCAAGTCTATTTACAACAATCACGAAAGACTTAACACTAACAATGTTAACAGAT
This sequence comes from Abscondita cerata, assembly GCA_030710515.1. Classification (NCBI taxonomy): domain Eukaryota; kingdom Metazoa; phylum Arthropoda; class Insecta; order Coleoptera; family Lampyridae; genus Abscondita; species Abscondita cerata. The sequence continues at coordinate 63,030 of JALBCR010000831.1, forward strand.
GACACCGCACTACTTATAAAATGTACTAAACACTACAAGTATTAGTTCGACAACTAGAAAATTAAGACAAATTAAAGTCAGGTAAAGGTGTCCATCCTGAAGAAAATCTTTAAAGAACCTTCCAAACGTAACAACACATTAAAATGTGGCTGGGATTTATTGGGAGATGGCGCTCATTGTTAATCTACAAATCAATACTATACTACCGATTTTTAAACACTTTCTTGAGTTAATATTGGCTTTCAGATATTTCAGGTTGTAACGGTGTTACAAAATAGATATATAAATATGTCTATTAATCTCAAGCAATGAAGTAAATTAGGTCTGTAATCCGTAGTTGATAAAACATTAGTTTAGATAGAGCAGCTGTCTCCCGACGGCCCTCGTTAAGTATACTCTACTACATCGGAGAGCAGGGAGGTTCAGTAAACAGAATACCGCTGCAGTACCAAGGCGCCACTACAGAACCAAAACTTGGTTAGCTAGTAGTAAACAAAAGAGAGATAATGTCTAAATAATTAAACATAAGCGGCCATTCAAAAGAATGGTTGATGGAGGTTGCAAAAATAAAATATACACAATACACAGGTATCTGACGAATAACGTCTAACATACCTAGTACTAAATTTGAAACCAAGTTACTACTAAATTAGCACTCGTTTACATACAAAATTTACAGAATGTACGGCAGTTATATGTCAGGTACACAATGCGTCGAATTGTAATCATTACGGTCCGTAATAAATTTATAGCAGAGAAGTACATCCCGCTCAATTCAGAAGACCCTCCAAATTCGCGTTGTTAAAGCAAAAATTACTTTAACACGACCTCAATGGGTCGATTTATCCAAACAAATTCTGAAGGTACTACCGATATTAGCATATGGTTTAATTCCGTTACGTTTTGCATGCAAACTCGATTAGGTAAAGGAAAACAAACATAAATGCTTATTATTAGGACTTAATAGTGTCGAAGTTGCACCAGATGCTTATGTAACGCCAGATAAACTAGATATTCTTGAAGAAGAAACAAATGACCATCAGGGTTCTAGATACGCGGTAACAACCCAAGATCTTAGCACGTGGACGACTTGATTCAGGTGGTAACGGACTGCTAGAAGTCGAGACACCCTTGGCATTTATTGGTTATTCACATGGACGAAAGTCCTTGTGCGGATAATATTGCTCCATATACGAGATTGAAATTGTTTTGGTTTGCACCACTTAATAAAGAAGGCACTCCAAACAAACTCTACAAGGATCCATGTGGTTGTATTAAACAAAAACGAAGGAACATATAAGTACTTACGGTGAATTCAGAATATCTCGCGTAGATGTTCGTCGTTAAATTACATCGATAACTTACTATATTAGTAACCAATTTCTAATTATCCAAATATTAAGTGAAAACGTGTCCTTGAACACATTTGTAATGAAAATCGAACAAAAAAATGTCCGTGAGACTGCACTCTGGTGTCCACGGTGCCAGTTATTGTCATCAATAACTGAAATACCATTCCTTGCTGCTAGTGGTCATGTCTCGCTGGCAGGAAGAGTGGGGTCTTGGCTTAGTTGCCTGGACTAAGAGGAGTAAACCTCAATAAAAATCCTAAATCTCACGGCGGGGAAAAAGATGCGTGGTTGTCTAGAAAATCAGCCCTTCTGGTTCCAAACAGCCCCTATTACGAATGTGTTATGCAACCCGTGCAAAACAAAGCACCAACAGGTGTAGGCGCAGGGGTTTACAATATGCGTCATAAACGGAGCCTTCTGGATACCAGGCGCTCTCCAGAAGTGTTGAGCCAACACACATTCTTTTGTAAATTATTTTTCACTTGTATGAAGAATACAACAAAACCCTCTTTCTAGGAGGAAGACGACGCAATGATGGTGTCTTTACCTCTTTTGGTTACTGCAGCACAGACTACAATAACCAAGGCAACAACAACCACTAGCACCTCTCCTGCAGAGTCGACAGTCCAGACACCTAGTCAAGGACAGTCCCCGAGCAGGATGAGGGCACATTGAGTGAAGACATAGCCAACCAACTAGACAAAGTGTCTTTCTCAAAATCAAAACTCACAGCGAAAGAACACAAAAGAAAATTAAGCAAGCCTACGAAGCCAAGGGCATTAAATATGACCCTAACTTCAAAAGGAAGCAAAAACTGGAGAAGAAGAAGGCCGAAGATCCAACTTCCAAACCAGGAACCTCTACAGTTCAGGTGGGGAACAAGAGACAACGTTCCAAAAACTCTAACCCCTCCCCTGCAGAAACCAAAAAGAAGCCCAGGCGACAGATGGACAAGCCGTCCTCATCCAACGAAAGCGCTCAAAGTAACCTCAATTTTGCTGAGGCAACTACTTTGGTGAAAATGGCCATCTATCCCGCCAAATACCCAAATGTCAAACTGACAAAGGATCAAGGAGACCTAGTCAGCCTGATTGATCTCATCCTCAAAAAGAAGAGAAAACCCCACTTTTTACCAGCCACTACTTTGAAGCAGGTGCCTACGTGGTTGCATGCAAGGACAAACTTATGAAACACTGGTTGAATGATCAAGTACCAAAGCTGCGCCCGTGGACTAACGCCAAGCTAGAAGTAAAAGAGCGGGCAAAAGTGCTGTTTAACGTGCCAAAGTGGTACAATAAACAAAAACCCGAAGTAATCCTCCGACTGATCAGGAATCAAAACAAACGCAAAGTCGATCTACAAACCGAAGCGTGGAGGATACTAAACGTCAATCTCCTACAAGATGGCGGCAGAACGTTTACAGTTATGATTGACGATAGTGCAAAACTAGCACTTTAGTCTATCAACGGTGTTGCGCACTTAGGCCTCAACAGAGTCACTTTTCTTATCCGCACCATAGATAGGAAAGAAACGCCTGACAGTCCTCCAAATTAATCTACACTACTGCAAGGCAGCTGCTGCTAACCTAAGCAGGAAGCTAGTTGCAGATGACATAAACCCGGCGCTCATCCAGAAACCATGGACAGTCAAGGAACAAATCTGTGGTTTAGGTGATGCCAAAGATAAGCTTATATACAATCATACAAGTCCTAGAACTTGCATATTAATAAGAAATAACCTAGATTTTATACCAGTAATGGAATTCTGCTCTAGAGACAACACAACAATAAAAATAAAAAGGATTGGTGTAGAAGGAAATAACCAAACTATCTTAAGTTCAGTTTACCTTCCATCAAATTCCTTAGATCCACCGCCCAGCGAGGAGGTGAAAAAACTAGTATCATTCGCTGTACAAAATGATCTAGACCTCATCCTTGGATGTGACGCCAACGCGCACCACGCCACGTGGGGCAGCTCAGAGTGCAAGGGGTGAGTTACTTTTAGAATTTATCCTTACTAACAATTTGGTAGTAGTTAACGAAGGTAACACCCCAACCTTCTACAACGCTAACAGACATGAAGTAATAGATATCACCATAATAAATATGGAAATCAGTCAGTCAGTGAACGAATGGTGAGTCTTAGACGAACCATCACTATCTGACTATAACTATATTAGTTTCGAACTGTCTCAACGGGAAGTAAGCCAAAAAACATACTATAACCTAAAGAAGACAGACTGGGAACAATATAAACAAAGCTTACAAGATAAGCTAAAAAATCACCAGTTTAGATCTCCAAACAGAGCTGTTTTAGACTTCAACGCTGACCAGTTAAAAGTGGCAATGATTGACTCATTTCAGAGTAGCTGCCCTCTGGTAAAAGCCAAAAAACAAACTAACTGGTGGAATAAAAAACTGGAAAAGACGAGACAAGAAGTCAGACGTTTATTCAACAGGGCTTAGATCACAAAAAAACTGAGAGAGCTACCATAAAGCCCTCACGGACTATGGGAAAAAGATTAAGACAGCCAAAGTAGCAACCTGGAAAAACTTTTGCCAAGAAGTGGAAACCACGCGTTCTACAGCTAGACTCCACAAAATCATCTCCAAAAAAGCCTCGAATCCCGTAGGCACCCTTAAAAAGAAGAATGGAGAATACACTAGAACGGAGGATGAGACATTATCTCTACTGATAAAAACTCATCTACCTGGAGCAGTGGAACAACCAAATCAGTCAGAACCCAGATACACCCCAGAGAAGGATAAAGTGGGCACTCACTCTCTTCAGTCCCTTCAAATCTGCTAGTAATGATGGCATTCAACCGATAATGCTAAAAAAAGGGATAGAAATACTACTTAATCTACTAAAAGACCTGTTTCAAGCAAGTCTAGCTCTGGCCTACATTGCGCCAGCCTGGAGAGTGACTAAGGTGGTATTTATCCCAAAACCAGATAAGAACAGCTACGCGGAAGCCAAATCTTACAGACCCATCAGTCTAACATCATTCCTTTTCAAAAAACTAGAAAGATTAGTAGACAGACATTGGAGAGAAGAAGCCCTTAAGGCTTACCCTATCCATAAATATCAACATGCGTACCAAACAGGTAAATCATCAATTAGTGGGAAAAATTGAAAAACATTAGAGTATAGAAAATATGCAGTAGGCGCGTAGACATAGAGGGAGCCTTCGACAACACCTCCTATCACTCTATAGAAAGAGCATTGTTAAGCCATCATATCGATAACACAACGAAAAGATTGATTATGGCAATGCTCAACACCAAAGCTGTGAAAATAAAATTGCTCGACAAGGAAAAGACAGTACAAGTGACGCGAGGATGTCCACAGGGAGAAGTTCTTTCTCCAATCCTGTGGTGACTCACAGTCGATGAACTGCTAATCTAATTGAACAACAAAGGTTATTACACTCAAGGTTACGCAAATGATATTGTCATACTGATCCAAAGTAAATACCAAGGAATAGTAGACAATGTAATGAAAAAAGCACAAGAGACAACCGAGAAGTGGTGCACAGAAAATAATCTTAGAATTAACCCAAGCAAAGCCACTCTCGTCGCCTTCACCCGTAGAAGAAACAAAACAAACAGGATTAAAGTAAAACTGTTTGATGCAAATGTCAAGTGGGAGAACGAAGGTCAAGTATTTAGGCTTGACCATCGACTCTAAACTAACATGGAAACCCCGCCTAGACAGGACAATAACCATATGTATACATGCCTTAGTTATTGGGAAAAGGGCTGTAGGTAGTACATGAGGGCTCAAGCCGGAATTGATCCTCTGGCTATACAAAACCATAGTTCGACCAATAATCTCATACGCAATAATCACCTGGTGGCCCAAAATAACATAAACCATTGCTATTCAAAAAAATAGCAGAATTCAATATCTGGCATGTAGGTGCACCACCGGAGCCTTTAAAGGCACCTCTGGTTTAGCAGTGAACGCCATTTTAAACCGGCCATCTCCACAGAGTTTCCTGAAAGGAGAAGCTAGGATGACAGCCTACAGATTACAAAGCACTGGTCACTGATCAAAGGAAAGGAACACCAACTGCAGCGTCTATTTAACCAACAGAAAAACACCAAAAAACTGCACCAAAAACTTGACTCGGACACGTGTTTCAACACAAGTTTTTGGTGCAGTTTTTTGGTGGTTTTCTGTTGTTCACTGGTCACTGGATGAACACTGCTAACAATCTAGGACACGGCAAGATCATATCAAAAATCAGCAACCCAGTACTCGAGATGGGCTCTGACCAAATAACCAAAGAATTTATCTTTGATAAGAACTTTAGAGTTCACATTAGTTGGGATCCGGCCCAATTACCAACTTCAACAAACAAGAACATCATCTTCTATACTGATGGATCTAAGTGTGAAGGGGGATCTAGCTCAAGTGTATATAGCACTAACCCTAGAACCAACGAAAGAGTCAGTCTAGGTAAAATGTGCAACATCTTTCAAGCTTAATTGCATGCAATAAACAATTGCGCCAACATAGGCATCAAAAAGAAGTTGCATAATAAAAACATATACATTCTCTCAGACAGTCGGGCGGCGCTAAAAGCGTTAAACGCATACAGTACCTCATCCAGACTGATCAAAGAATGTAAACTCATACTTCAAAACCTAGGCCAAGAGAATACAGTAAGATTATGCTGGATTCCAGGGCATCAAGGAATAGAAGAAAATGAAAAAGCAAACCAGCTTTAAAAAGAAGCAGCCCGCGAAAAAATGACCAAGCCCGCTCAATAATAAATGAATGGGTTAACAATACACATCAGTGGAATTGAAGAAATGGCGCACAAGCTACACACTGCAAAAGATTGCTAGATACTCCTAACCCACAGACCACCAAGGCCCTACTAAGATTGAACAGAACCCAAATTAGGCAGGTTGTCAGTCTGTTAACAAGCAATGGAGCCTTCAGAACCAGCATGCGCAGGAACAACACCTGCCTGCAGACTTTGTCAAAAGGACGATGAAACAGCTTATCATATCCTCTTTAAATGCCCCGTACTAGAGCGTAAAAGACACCAACTAGGATGGAGTCTAAACTCTATTGAAACCACAAGTTGATAGGAAACATAGCAAGCCTAGTAAAAGACACAGAGGTCGCCCTCTCAACCTATTACATCCAACAGTACAATAAGCCCAAAGGGTTGACGTGCGTGAGCCAAATAGAAAGCAATTGAGGAATTTAATCTAATCTAAAATCTAATCTAAATTGATAAAGCTTTTAAAGAGCCCGCGATGAATAAGCGAAATGTTAATAAATTCAATTAGATTAGATTATTAGATCAAATATGAAATAGTGTTTCATTGCAATGCTGACACAATATTCTGTTACGCTTTGGTGTAATTCTGTGGTTACGTTTTACGAATGTTTTAGAAACTTCTTTTTCTTCTACCTTGCTAAAAAAATCAACAAAGCACCTTTACATTAACCGCTTAAAATAAGACACAAATAGAACTCCAATAAATAGTAACGACAAGGTAGAAACAGTCTAGAATAAAATAAAAGTTAAGATACATTTACACAACCGCTAGGAAAGAGAAAAGTAACATAATGATAGTAAAAAAAAGGTGTTGGGCAACAGAAAATCTTAAATTAGCGACACTATAAAAATAAATACATTACATTGTACAGCAATTGATAAAAAACTTTAAAAACCTGCATAGGAGTACAAGGATAAAAGACACTGATTTAATAACATTACGACAATCATATACTAGAGCTGAAAATAGAATACAACACTTGAATAAACTACTCAAATATGGAAAAGTGTCAAAAGAATATAATATTAGTAGTATAACAAACCTTCACAAATATAGTGATATTACAATAATTAACACAACACAGAAACTATTAAACATGACAATATTAAAATTAAATAGAACCATATCTCGGAGGAAGATAGGACAAACACAGTTTTCAAAAGACTCGTTCGACAACAAACACTATATTTGCAATTAATCGGATAAAAAGTAAAACAAAACTAAAATAAAAAAAAAAAAGAAAAACTATGTCAAAAGACCATTTGTGGCAGCCTGTGCTAAGATTCCAATAAAAAGAAGTACAAAGACACCAAATGAAAAGCAAAGTTTTATCGACGCTTATTCAATGCATTTCTATTGGTTCTGCTTTTATATCGTAATGAATTTCATACAGATTGTAAATTTCTAACAAATAAATGACGATACAGGTGTAGAAGAACAAAATTATACATTAGTATTTATTTATATTAATCAATTAGAAATGAGTTTAAAAATTATTTTATTGATTGTTTTTAAATCACAAGCTTTAATTAAAGAAAGATTTACAGTTCTTTTATTTAATTGTTTTGGTAAAATTTACTTAATGCATTATACTAGTAGATTATGAACACAGCTGTGTATGCAGTATGTTGTTGAACGAGAGGGTTTGGAGCACGATGAGCAAAGCAAAAAGTACCGCAATGTAATGAGTTCAACAATATCCAAAGTATTTAGAATACCAGTTCTTTCAATTGCATTATTAATTTACTACCTCTGAAGAATTGTGTCTTGTATCGTGAATTGCAAAAATATTATTAAACTCATTTGAGTTGAATCATTGATTATAGAATGGTTGAATACTAAAGAGATAGTCGGTCTCACCACCTCATGGACAGTTGCAATGTGCTGAGATTCATCAAAATCTACTATTTGTAGAAATCTGTAGTATCACAGCCGGCATCTTACACTATAAAGATTTCTACAATTATTACATTTAGTTGATTAATAAAATTATTCTACCAGGCAATTCTTTATGAATTTTCCCCTTCAGGCAAACACTTCATGATGCCTTAGTCCAGTTAAAGGATTGAAACTCCTAAAGGTTTTGTCTACCTCCACCTCTAATAGATCCTTATTATGACGATGCCGTTTATTTGTTTGCTGTATCTAAATTAAAATTGAAATATCCATCCGTATTTATTTTGATTTCAGAACTACTGAATTTTTCAATACCAATTATTAATTAACATTGTATCTGTATTTTCATTATATGTTGTAATTTATTTACATATTAAGTTCTGCGGTTATTAAGATGTAAAATTGGAGTATTTATTTTAATTCCATTACTAGTAGTGCGCTAACGCAAAACTATGCACTATAACTACTGATATGATTGAATTGAGATTTTATAATGAAATAATAAATAAAATTTTATTGATTATAGTCGTTTAATTATTCAAATTTATATGATTAATTTAAAACTAAAATTAAATAGTTCTATTAATTAAATTTTGGTTATATCCCGCTAGCTCTTATTTATTTCTTGTATATTAAACAGAAATTAAGCACTAGACAAATTTTATTATAATCTTCTATTAAAATCTTACTATAAAGTTTCAATCAAAAATTTATACATGTGGTTAGGGATGATCTGGATTATTAACTATTTCTGCGTATTAAATTTGCTTTTTATTTCTAATCTACATTACACTAAACAGTTATGAAATATTGCTCTAGCCATTCCTTCAATCATCGTTATTGCACAAATTGTGCTTTGCGTCTATGATTATTCCTTAAAAACTTAATAATCGTTTCTTAATAGGTTGAGTGCAATCACCTTATAATGCATTTATTTTCTTTAGACTCAAATGCAAAAAGCTTCCGTGTATACGCACTCCTGGAAACGACTCCACCATAGCTTGGAAATCTGGCTACTTTGTAGTCACAAGCAATAGCAGTTCTATTTAAAGTTCTTTGATCATCTCAAACAGCAGAATAGATGTGACGTGTTGTTTATTTGGCAACGTGACATACAAAACTGGATGGACACCCCTAAATTTCTTGACTAGTATCATATAAACTTATAAAATCAATATAGACTACGTCTTCACCCGAAAATTCTTATTCCATTCTGCCCGGGACCACTGTCAGCTAATAGAAAATTTTCTTGCCAATTGGGTTTGTTACTAATAGAGATTGTTGTACAAACTATCAGGTTGATTGATATGCCATTAACTAAAATCAAAAATTCAGATCCGTTTTGAAGATATCCGAAAAAAAAATTGTTTCACAGCTACTAAATAAAAGGTTGTACAAAAGTTTCTTTACTAATGAAGGCAAGCTGTAATCTATTTTCGAAAAGATTATTGCAAGAATGGTTTTGGAGATAATAATAGTAACTTTCATATTGAATTTTCTTATAAATAACTTCTTGTATTTTATCTGCTTTCAATAATATGTCACAAGGTATGTTTGGAATAAAAGATCTTGACAAGCGGTTATTATTTATTATATGGTATGTCATAGAAAGAAATTAACTTCGTTGCTTGTTCAAGTGGTCACTCTCGATTGCTTCTTACTTTGTTGTGAAGTAAGAGAATGATGATTACTTGAAATCAGTAATTAGTGATTGTACAGAAGAAATTTTCCAATGGCTTCTTGGCGATAGTCTGAGATGTAAGCGTTCCAACCTTGGATTTTGTGATACAGCAATGCCGCTTAGCACGAATGTTGTAGGTACCTATACATTCGATTTAAGAGTTGAAGGCATTCTGGCAACCCCTGCAGGGGCTCGTTATACGCAATTGCCTACCTCCCAGGGGCAGATTTCGGAAAAGGGCTATTACGTCGGTATTTGTTGTCCTATCTGACTGAAATTTTGCACGTGGACATATTTTTACATTGTGAACCGTTGACCACAATGTGAAGGTGTGTTTGGGATCAGTCAAGCATGGCTGTCTACCTCCCAGGGGCAGATTCTTAAAAATATCCGTTTCATCGGTTTTACCATGGGAGTAGTACAAAACTTTACATATGGACCTGCTTTGGCATTATGCATAGTTGAACATAATGTGTGCATGAGTATAAGCGGCAGGGGGCTTCATCTCATCATCATTTGCCTACCTCTCAGGAGCAGGAGCATAATATCTTCAGTGTTTGCCATCGTCTCGAACTGAAATTTTGCATGTTGACTTATGTTTCCATTTCACATTTTTGACAATGACGTGTGGTTGATTTTTGAGCCCGTCAAATTGGTTTGCCTACCTCACAGGGGCAGATTTCTGAAAATCTTTGTTTCGTTTGTACTTGTCATCGGATTGCCGCAACATTTTGCGTACCGGCCTGTTTTGGCACGTTGCCCTGTTGAACATCATGTATAGATATGTAAGAGGACAGGGGGCACCAACCCGTCATCATTTGCCTATCTTTCTTCTTATGAACTCACGTGGTTTTCTATTTGACGTATAATCGTAATGGAACCACTCGAAAGACTGGTTCTTACTGAGAAGTGGAAGTTCTTTCATTCTCTCCCTTTGGAATTTCCTTGAGACTAAAAGCGTCAAGCACTCGTATATTACACACAAAACCTTCTTGTCGTGTTAATACGTTAGCAGGAAAATTACTTGCCGCTTCGTGCATCTGCGCATGCTCAGTTGCCTGCAGCACAGCGCTGGCGCCCATCTGTGCGCAGAACATACGTATTAAATTCCGAGGCATAGTGTCTACAAAGGGAATACCAAAGGGAAATAATAAAAGAACCTTTACTTCTCAGTAAGATCCAGGGTGTAAAAAAATAAGTGTAAAACATTTCCGGAAGTGATTCCTCATCGAAAAAAGATAGGGTTTTTCATATAAAGAAACATCATTGGAGCATCCTTTGTTAAATTAAAATTTGTTTTAGAATTCTTTTTACAAACACTAACAAAGTTGAGAATCATTACTGCGCATAATTAACTGTCAAACTTAGTGTTAGTGATCGTTCATTAAATTTAGGTTAATTTGGAAATATACACATTAAAATTAAACAAATGAACAAAAATAAGTGCAAAAGTTGACGAGTTAGCTATACCACTATGCTATATCAACTTGAAGGCATTTTAATTGTCAAGATACAGGGTGTTCTATTTGAAAAAATAAACTTATGACCTTTTGTATGTAATGTCAAAATCATTAGTTTTAAACCGCCCGGTATAAAATAAAATGAATTTATTTAAGTAGCTGCTAAATACAAGGCTTTAGCAAACTGCATCTAAAATTTCAGTCTTATATGGGTTACTACTTTTGAGTAGAAGCGACAACACTGCCAAAATGAAGTTACTCGTATGCCCCGTTTTCCATAAACGTCTAACCTACCATCGACCATCAATGACCCTGTATATAACTGCAATTTTTAACATAAATATGATACGTAAAATAGTCAATTCATTTTAATTTCAAAATTAAAATTCTGCAGTTACAACAGAACACACACTCAGAACAAATTATTATAAAATGAAACTCTTGTTTTTCATATCAATCTATTTCAAGAATTCTCTACAGATAATGTAGATCAAGCACACAACACATATTTTATTGCTGTTGTGTATGAAACTACTATTATATTAAAGTTAAAAAAATGTCCTTCGAAAAAGTCAAAAGTGCCTGACATAAAATTAAATAAATCCCAGTTTGGCATTAAATGTCTACTTGCAAAAAAATAAACTATATAAAAAATTAATTAAATTCAAACATCGTCAGTATGAAGCAAATATCGTATTTAAGTTTTATTTTGTGGCTGCAATAATAAATCGCCTCAAATAACTAAAAATGTTGGGAAAACTTGAATTCTAATACCTATCGTTAGAGAATCATAGACAACATTATTTATTACGGTATCTAAAATTCACGAACCTCTTTTTTTTAAATTACCACCGAAGCATGCTATAAGATTTTGAAATAACAAATTCCCAGAGGAAGTAACGGCGTTCCATACGAATATTTTAAAAATCTTCCTAGGGCCCTTTACATTTTTTGATACTGGAGTATTACCTTAAAATTTGGTTTAAATATACTTTCTATGCTACATAAAAAAAGCTTTTATGAAGATCCTACCAATTACAAAGTCTATACATTAACTTCCGTGATTCAGCAACACATCAGATTTAAACAACCTAAAAGTTTGTCATTTTAGTTGTTCTCCATCGTGCGTAAATTTCAGTTAGGCATAAGTTCCAAAATATTAATGATTATAAAAAGTATTTACAAAAATGGATTAAATGCTGTAATGGTCTATTTGTTTCATTTGACGTTACATCGGGTGTATAGCAAAGTGAGGCCAATTCTATTTGCTTTTTTATAGCTGATATGAAGTCTTACTTATCTAATGAGGTTTGGGGGGTCAATGTTAACAACAAAACGGTGGTCAATCTTATGTTATATGCTGATCGTTTAGTAATTTGGTAGAAAATTGATTGCATCATTCAACTGCCTAAAAATGAATATTTCAAAAACCAAAGTTCTAAAGTTCTGCAAGTCTGGATTTAAAAAAAAGAGTTCAGGTTTTCTCACCTCCTTTTCTCCGTCTTTTAAAATGGCTGGAGTAACAGCAGACAAAGCCAAGCAGGCGATTGGAGCTGTCGTCCCCATTATGGCAAAAACAAAAATAAATACTTGGTCCCCCGCAATTAAAACATTTAAAACTGGGGTTTTTAGCACAATTGTTTATCTGTTTGTCCCCTAAGGTACAATGACGTACTTGGTTAATTTTTTAAAAAGGGGTTGTGTTTTCCGAATAACACTCCTAATTACGTTATAAGACTACAGGCTGAGGTGTCAAACTACATTACTATTTTTTTTGAAATGTCTTTCAATTGGTTACTAAAAAACGTATCTTTCAAAAATTTTGAACGTTTGATTTTGATCAATAGTAAGAAACACTTTAACTGGTTTCTTCAAGTGAAAAAGTAATTTAATTTCATCGGAGCCTCATACGTTTGGAGCGACTTTTCACTCCATTTGCTTCGTCAAAATAAAAAAAAATTTATGACAAACTTCACTGTTTAGATATTAAGTGGAGCCAAAAATTTTCATTTCTTAATTTTTACAATATGTTAACTATCACTAGACAGCCCAAAAACTATTTAATGTTTAAAATCCTTATTCAAGTAATTTCTACAATAGCTCAACTTAGACTAAGTAATTAAAATTTACGTTAAGTGGTTCTTCTTGCAATATTAATTATAATAAAATATGTACGGCATGTAATACTGTTTAGTTGTCACAACTAGTTTATTAGTCTGTAAGTATTTTCTTTTTCTTTGTTTATAAAAATAATTTTATGTTTTTTTTCTTACAGGCAAATTCAATGTAGTGTATGTTTTTAGAAACAATATAATAATAATATAAAAAATTGCAAAAATGAAATATATGGTTAAGGAAAACTGAATCAATGAATAGAATGAAATCAAACGTTTACTATTTTTATTTTGTTTCGTAAATGTCGTAACATTAAAAAAACTTAACTAATTTAATTTATGAGATTAAATACTAAAACGGCGTGACAAGTATTTATGTACAAATTCTCGTTTTCAAATGAAGTTTTTAGAATTGTTTTTTCCAAACACTTCCAACAATTTACATTGAACTAAAAAATTTATTCATAGCTGTAGATATGCAAAAAATCTCTGTGACCGATAACTGGCGATAAGCCAACAGTTGGGTAGTTTGGCCCAGATCTTAAAAGCACTTAAGTTTTTGTCGTTACATAAATTACTACAAAGGTGAATCGTGAAATGAGATTCTGTCTTTTATATTCTTTTATAAAGAGATTTAGCGTCGGTACTATCTGATATTCTAAGATCAAATCCAAGTATATATACTCGTATGTAACCAAGATATACTCACTAGAAATAATTGTAACTATTCTTTTTATTTTTAATCAACAAAGTGGTTCTAGTTTATTTTTATCTCTTAAAATAATTAATTTAAATTTTCTGCGCTTAGTTTCTAGAAATTATACTGTTAGTAAGTTGCATTTTCTTCATTCCGTCTTGTCAATTTTGTAATGCATACACAATATACCTACTATATTTTGCATATACAATGCCGTTATTGCTCTTTCTAAAGCAATATAGTGTAAATTTCCTCTATTTAAATATATGCAACTGATGGAAAATTCATCAACACCAATATGTTGGAATATTTTGAGTAAATTAGACTAACTTTCTCTTGTTCCATTTACACGCATGAGGTTTGATATATAGACTAGCAAATCCATGTACTACCTATATAATAAACTATAAACATAAACTATAAAAATAAGTTTAAAAAGGAAAAAAATCTTGAAAGTACGTTAGAGTTGAAACTAACTCCCTAACACGCATTTTAACTTTACGTTCAGTTTTGTTCAAGAAGAACGTATTAGATCAACTGTACACAAGGGGCACTTCAAAAACGCGAGTTGCTTTAATTTTGTTCAATTTAGTGTAAGTTAAAAATGATTAACAAATTAATGTTACTTTAAATAAAATTGCATTAAATCTTCAAACGCTGAAAACAGAGTGAAAGAACATATACCGGGTGACAACAGAAACTGCCTACACTCTGCTGGTTTTTTAATGTTTTATTTAAAAATTTTTAAATTTACGAAAACTAAAATTTACGAAGATAAATTAGAATTTTAAAAAACTAACGGCATGACTGAAAGTGACTATAACATTTGATTTTTAAATAGAACACACTGTATTTTTTAATGCTTCGATTTAACATATTCTACGTCCGCTTTATAAATTTTGTATAAATTATATTTTTAGTGTTTACAACAAATCTAGAGCGCCGTGGCACTTGAAAACTGATTTTGTTGGTCATAAAACCAGAAGAATTCCAAACTTTAAGTAAATTCTCAGAATTCTTTTTAGAACGTATAGAATGGGTGCGGTGACTTCAAAATGAAGGTTACATATTCTTTTGGGTATTCACAACGTACAATATCTAATCAAATCTCAGATATGGTTAAGGTTTTATTCACAAGAAATCAGCTGTTGATATCGTGACAGATACGGACGGACGGTCGGTTAGACAGTCTCCCAGGCAGCAATTTTTGTTTCCTTTATAACGTAATAACTATAATTTGTTAAAAATAACGAAAAAATGTTTGTAAACCGTGGCATTAAAGCCAATCTTATTTATAAGATGTGTAGTTATAACGTAAATATTCTTATTCATCCTTTAACCATCATTTCTTCTCCAACTTTTCTATGTATTTTATTTATTTTTTGTGTTTGTTTCTTTCTTCTTTGTTAGTTTTCACTTCTTACCCCTTAATTATTCCACTGTGGTGTCATGGGTTTGAATAACACAGGTTGTCTCAGAGGAAGAAAGGACGTCTATGGTGGGGTTTATGTACGATTTATTACATTATGCTACGTTAGTTAATATTAAATAAAAATGGTACGAACTACTGACATCTATAAAAGCACGTACTACGCTTTACAATGCGATACCCGACACGGTATTTCGAACCGTGGGTGCGTGGTCTACTGTTGTATGATGTTAGACTAAACTCATTGTGTTTATGCACGATGTACTAATTGTACTTGTTGACTGTCCGTGTTCCACGTAAATGTTGACATGAACGTTTTCTATGTTACATTCAACACTAATGCATATCTTTCTTCTGGCATAATTTGAGCACAATATAGCAATATATTTTATTTAGATAGATAAATAAGAACAAATTTATGTGGTAATTTAAGTGTTTGAAGCGAATTTTAATAAAAAACAGTAAACATTTTTAAATGATTTACGTCAGAACTCCGGGTTCGATTCCGATTGCGGCAACTTATTTTATTAATAAAATTAGTGTCGTACTATTAATAATACAGTGTTTATAAAATAAGTATAATCTATTTTATATATTCTATTTACTACTTTTCCATCTAGTTTTTGTTGTTTTGCTACTTCTTTACGTCTTTTTATGATTGAAAATATCTTCTACAAGTCTTTGTATATCCTTCCTTTTTCTATTCATTTCTACTACCACATTCTTTATTTTTTTCTTATATTTTACGATGTCTGTTTTTTCCCTTTGTCCCCGATGTTTTTACCTTTTTAATTGTATATCTGATATCTTTATTAACTGAACCGGCAAACTTCGTTTTGCCCAAAATAGACTTTTTGATTGAATCAATTTCGAGCATTTACAATAAAGGGTAGACGATATGATTTTCAACCGATGAAGAACAAAATGCAAAGAATCAATCTCCAACAATCATCTTTTACAGAAGGGTAAGCACCCTTTTAACAATTTTATTTTTAAAATTTGTAAAATGTTTTCTTGTTTTTGAACTATAGTATATTCCATTTAATTTTTCCGCTTTTGGATTATCTAGTAAAAGCAATAACCCAGCGGGCGGTGTACATAAACAGATAAAAACTGAGGTTAGACAGAGACATGCAAATTGCTTTTCCTGTTAATAAGAAAGAGATAAATTTACTTACAAATTCTAAACCTATTGTATTTATTCTCACTCTCTCTGTCACGTCTAACGTTCAATATATTTATCTTTCTCTGCATCGAGAGCGAATTAAACCCAATCTGCAGTTCTCAAACATCTCAATCATAAGTTGGGTTGTTTAGTTAGTGTGACTTAAGGTTAAGAATTAAATTAATTACACGTCTTTTTAAAATAAATTATATTTAAAAAATCATTAGAAATGTCCAATGGCATTATTGTGTAGGTACTTACAATAATATAACAGCATTGTCAATAGCAGAGCTTCAAAGGATTCTCTTAATTATTTAACATTCTTGAGTTATCAGTTTTTTTACCTTTTAATAAACCAGATAATCTTTAAAAAAGCTTGTCATAAAAGAATAAAAAAATGTAGTCTGCATTTTCTGCAGTATTAATTTATTCTTTCTGTAACCTGTAAATGAAGGATACTTGAGGGACAATTTAACCCTCCAGTGGTAGCGTGGATCACAACTTATACCGTCTCGGTGCTCAGAACATACTGCGCTTATAGTATAAGGCTTCAGTACCTTCCAACAACAGTCAGACGTTGACGTTAATATATAATTTTGTGTTAGTTTGTTCGTAGGTGTGTTAATGACGGCGCTCTAATTTCACTGGAGTACTATTGTAGTCCACGCGACCATTTGTGTTACAATTTAAGGTAAGTGTTAAAATTGAGTTTGAGGCTAAATATGGATAACTAATTGCTACTTGTCAAACATCTAGTGATGTTCGCTACAAAAAATCTAAGAGTTGGTAATTTAAACCAAGAAAGTAACGCCACGTTAATGCAATGCTTTTTGTAAGAAGGCCCAGAGTCAGACCCGTATGACAGTGAGTCTTATGATGAATCTAATTATGCAAAAATTAGCAACCATAATTCTGAGACCAATCAAGATCTTGACGACGAAGAGGAAGAAGAAGCTGACCCAACGAAAGAATCATTTTATCTAGGATAAACCAAACATAAGCCAGTTGCCAATGTTCGTACTCGCTTACACAATATAATTATACATCTTCCTAGTCCTAATGAGACTGCCAAACAGGCAAAGTCGGAATCTGATTGTTTACGTCTGTTTCTTGATGACAATATCGTCAAAAACAAAATATACAAACGTATATATTATAAACATAAAAGAAAAGTATAGACGAGACAGAGATGCAAGACTTACCAACGAAATATAAATAAAAGCACTCATTAGATGGGAGCACTAAGGTGTAGTAAGCAAAACATTCTTCAACTTTGGAACAATTCAAAAGGGAGTGACATCGAGGTTATCTTACAATGAGTGCAAAAGATTCCAATTTCTAATGCGTGCTCTAAGGCTGGATGATATTTTTACCAGAGAACAACAAAGAGCGACTGACAAACTGGCTTTAATAAGATCAATGTTTGAAAAATTTGTACAATATTTTCTAAAACATTACATTCCCGGGGAACACTTGACTGTCGATGAGCAACTTCTGGCGTTTCGTGGACACTGTCCGTTTTGTTAGTTCATTTCCAAAAAGCGGTATAAAGGTATTAGCACTTGTAGATTCAAAAACTGCTTATACCTTGAATATAGAGGTGTACTGTGGCAAACAACCAAACGGTCCATATTGTGTAGAAAATTCGTCTGAAGATATTGTTCTAAGGCTAACAGAACAGTACATGAAACAAGTCGTAATATTATTGGTGACAGCTGGTTTTCCAGCGTACCGCTAGTTAAGACTTTGTTAGAAGAGAAAAAGTTAACTTATGTAGGCACACTAAGAAAAAATAAACGTAATATTCCAAAAGAGTTTTTAGCAGATAAATCAAGAAAACCATTCAGTTCCATGTTCGATTTTTAAAATAATATGACTCTTGTGTCTTATTGTCCAAAAAAAAAGGAAAAGTGATGATAGTATTATCATCATTACACAATGATGATGCCATAGAAACTGAAACAGGCGACTAGCAGAAACCCCATATGATTTATTTATTCATTCGTATGGAACATTTTTAACATTGTATTGTGATGTAAGTGTTATGTATAGTGCTCCAGAAAATCAATATAAATCTGTATAGTGTGGTGACAAAACCGGGTGCAATTGGGAATTGGACAAAGCATTTGCTTTAAGGTTTAGGAAAACCACTAAAGCCTAAACCTTTACCCACCTTAGTATTCATATGTAATAATACTAATTAAGTGGGTAAACATTATAGAAGGTAAATAAAAATATAAAATATAACAGCACAGCCAATACAATGGACCAGTACAAGCAGCAGTCCCGACAATGACGAAAAAAAATAGTAGGTTAAAGAGATAGCAAACAAAATAATGATAAACAGATAATCAGCACAGAGAGTACAAAATATTGCTGAACTTTAGACGTCTTTCACTTCAGGTGTCCTTCAGATTAGTAAGCCCCTAAAATTATGAATGTTTACAAACTCTCATTTAAACTTTGTTAATTGACAATCCTCCACAATATGTGCAACGGTCTGTGGTTTGTTTCCACATTCACAATTTGGATTAGAAATCACACCCCATTTAAACAACATGGAGTTGCATTTTGAATGGCCTGTTCTTATGCGATTTACTTTTGACCAAATTTTTCTTTTTTGATAAAAGCTCGGGACTTCTATTGCTGGATCAACAATGAGATAATGCTTGAAAACGTCAATTCCAGACCATATTTTTTCCACTCTTCAACTTTATAAAAAGCCGTAGTTAAGTAGTCTTGCAACCATAATGAAAACATCGGCTGGGAATGTATTAAGCCATCATTTTACAAATACCAAGAGAGTTAAAACAACAAGGACGACTTTTTTAGGCATGAGGAAGAGCCCAAAGTTCAACATCAACAACCACCAGTCACCATGGGAGAATGCTTTATATGCAGAAGGGCAAGAAATAAAAACACAAAACAATATTGCCAGAAATTTTTTCACTGGGTGTTAACTATTATTATTATTATTATTCTTTTTAAGTGTATTAATAGTTCTTGTTTTTATGTCACTATTATATTCTAACTAAGTAAAGCAGCAAAACATGCTATTTTTTTTAAAACGAAAACTAATAGACCACAGTAAGTTTTTTTTTCGACTAAGCGAATACACTACGTGAGGAGTAGTTGAAACATGTACATCTCAAATTTATAAAATAATACAATGCTAGAAATATTTTCAAGTACCAAACAATAAATTTATGGTAAAGAACTCAAAAAATATCTCTCAGAACTTAATGTCATTTTAAGGTTGAAACACAACAGTAGTCCACGCGACTGCTCACGTAAAAAAAGTCGCAGGGCCTTGACAATACCGTGAGTTCAAAAATAAAGAATCATTTTACACATTTAGAAAATAAAATTGTTAAAGTGGTCCTTACCTCTATTATGGGATGATTATTAGATTTTGAAAATTCTTCACTGATTAAAAATCATACAGTGTACCCAATTGCGTAACTGTCACATAGTTTACTAGTAATAGCCATCTTGCTCAGAGATAATATTTTGTTGGAGCACCCTGTATTATCTAAATGCACACTACAAAGTCAATTGAAATATACTACGATACAAGTAATAATCTAAACTTCCAAACAAATAATTCCAGATCCCGTATTCCTTAATAAGATTTTTAACGGGATAACTACCCCTGTTTGAGAGACAATTCTTATTGTATTCTAGTTAGGGTTAATTGCGTCTCCCTTCCTATTAAAGCAATTTGGAATTTTTGTTTAATCTATCTCTAGTTTTCTCGTAATTTGCTCCGTAACTAATTAGTTTGGACACCATGTATAAAAATTTGTCTACCATTTCAAGTGTAATCTTCTCAGTCCTTATATTTTCTTTGATTTATTTTTTACTTCAGTATGTCTTAACGTTAAATTTTAGTATAAATTTCATTAACAATATTCCCGAGATTTTATTTGTTATCGTAATCTGAACTTTGTTCGTTACTTGCACGTTACGTGTAATC
This sequence comes from Abscondita cerata, assembly GCA_030710515.1. Classification (NCBI taxonomy): domain Eukaryota; kingdom Metazoa; phylum Arthropoda; class Insecta; order Coleoptera; family Lampyridae; genus Abscondita; species Abscondita cerata. The sequence goes on from JALBCR010000831.1 coordinate 83,602, forward strand.
TGCACTTGAAATTAATTGCTTATTACAATTTTAACACAAAGTAACGTGTTCAAAATCTTTGATCACTATTAATGTAAACGTTGTTTTATTTATTATTGAAATTAGTAACCTACATGTGCTATATGTTACTGACGGAAATTGCATATGATCTTTAAATGGCACTCAAGTTTATTATTAATTATACATGAATCACTTTAATTAAAACCTTGCTTCAATTTTGAGCAAATCAAATAATCGTCTTATTTTGCCTTACGTATAAAACTGAAGTAATAATTTTGATCAAAATAAAATATCTGACGAACTGTAGGAAATTTTTTTTTTTAATTTTACTTATAAAATAGCTAACTAATAAATCTTACATTAACTGCAGTTTGGTAACGAACAAAAATAAATATAAATTGTTTTGCTACGTGTTTTAAAATTCTTGTGTTAAAGTCTGTCCAGAAACGAAGCGAAGTAATAAATCAACATGTTTAACAGATTCCAATGGCGTACCGATGTATTGATACTTTTTCGAAAAGGGGGTTAAAAATGTAGAAGATGTGTAACCTTTCATCATTAATTAATTATTTTGACACGTTTCATCTTATTAAATGTTCAAATTGACCTCCACCTACTTCCATGCAATGGTATAAACTACTGACTGTAATAGACTGAAATTTGACACATGGGTTTGTCTAAACATTTCGGTTTATTACAGTCACTAATTCTTGAGGTATTCTAAAAAAATTTAAATTGTTTTTAAGTTTACCACCCTGTAACTTTTAACGAAGCTTTCCTGATAAAAACATTATATGAAAAACCTAATTACAATTTTTATCAAATACAACGTGGGTTTATTTTTGGCTACCACTAGTGAGTCACCTTGTTTATCAGACATTGCTAAAATCATTATCGATTACATTTTTAGGAATTTTAACTAATTAATTACGAATAATTGAACCAGAAAGTATGTACTGTATTTGAAATGACACTTTAATAGATTTTAATGTGTTCGTAGTTATATAATTAGGGGAGAAATATGGTATGTAATTATAACGATAGACTAACTAATGATTATTGTCATATCATATCGATCAATCATAAGATGTACTTACTCTGCAGTATTGAGTTTCATTGGAATGGCATCGAGTCCTGAATTTATTCCAAGGAAACGTGTGAAGAGGTCTGCGCTTTCTGCCAACGAAAAAACTATTGTGCTTAATGTGTACAATTATTTGAAATGCCATAATCCGTTGAAAACAGTTCAAGAGACAGTTCATATGTGTTCAACATATGACTGGCATTGGAAAAACAACAATATTCAGACTTTTGAGTGAAGACAAAGTTTCTATGCGTGAGCCTAGTTTATCTCATGGTAGAAAAAGAAACGGAAATACCCGAATATGTGAAAATTACAATTAGAAGAATAGTGCATTTGTTTTATTTTAAAAAAGAAATACTCACATTAAATAAAATTGTGTCAGTTGTGAAAGAGGAAGAGGGTATACCCAATTTAAGTAGAACAATGTTGTGGCAAGTTTTGCACGAATTGAATTTTTCATGGGAAAAGATGAATAGAAAATCAGCTCTCATTGATAAGAAAGAAATTGTATGTTGGAGAAGAAATTACAGACGAAATATCTCTAAATTACGTTCTGAAGGCAAGAAAATTTATTATTTAGACGAAACGTGGGTAAATAAAGGTTATACTGTGGGAAAAATGTGGCAAGACAAAAATGTAACCAGTGGACGACAGGTTTTTTTAGAAGAATTATCTACAGGTTTAAGATCTCCTTCAGGAAAAGGGCGACGCTTAATTATTACGCATATAGGAAGTGACGAAGGCTTTGTAGAGGGAGGTTTACTGCTATTTCAATCGAAAAATACCGGTGATTACGACGAGGATATGAATGGGGATGTTTTTGAGCAATATTTTAAACTAATGTTAAATTTAATACCAAAGGGTTTCGTAATTGTTATGAACAATGCCAGCTACCATTCCAGGCAAATCGAACATTTACCTACAACTTCATGAAAAAAACACGTTATAATGGAATGGCTTTCCTCAAAAAATATTGTTTTCAAAAATTATATGGTAAAAAGGGAACTACTAAGTCTAGTACAAGGTGTTAGGACAAAGTTTAAAAGATATGTAGTTGACGAAATATGGGCGCAGGTGAAGGGTGCAGCAGCGAGAAATAATACCACGTTTAAATTAAGTGACGTTCGACAACTTTTAATGACTTCTTTAAGTGATGTGACTGCGGAAAAATGGAAAACGTGTATAGAACACGTAATGAAAGAGGAACAAAAATGTGGGAACTTGACAATTTGATAGAAGTTACTATAGAGCCTATTGTAATTTCAATAGGGTCAAATGATACTTCCTCCGAAGGAACAGATGAATTTTTACAATAACTGTATTTTAAAATTATATATTTATTATTTTTCCTATAAATTTAGTTTATCCTTGCTATATTTTATTATACCTTAAATTTTCAAACTCTATAAAATGGCTTCTAACAAACGATGTGTTTTATACTTACAATGATATGTTTAAAATTACTTTCAATAAAACACAATAAAACGCAACTGTATTTTTTTGTCAGCAAAACCCATGTACACGCCTATGATATTTAGTTTAGACCTCAAGAACAGGTACGTCCCATTGTTAACGGATTAGGAGTTATTCATAAATAACTTACGTTGTAACACTATAGTATGGAAGCGGTATATCCTAAAACTAGTTTTAAAATCTTTTATGTATTTCATATAAAATCGAGTACCGCATATATGTAAAATGAATGAACTATTTTAATTTATTACTTTGTTTCGTTTCTGGACAGACTTTAGACAATTTACTCCAATTTCTAGTTTGATGGAAACACGAAATCAAACTAGACACAATACTCAAAATTTTTTTTTTCAAAAGTTTAATTAACCAACATCCTCAGTGTCCTCATTGTAAAAATCTGATTTTATATATTTTTGTTTAAAAATTAAATATATCCTACACGAAGTGCTTCCAATATTAAAGAAAATATGAAAACATGTGAACTGAATGGCAAACTTATCATTGATTGTTGTAGGAAATTGTCGTTTTAAAAACAAACGTGAAGACGTGAATAAATTATATAACAAAAGAAATAAAAAAAAAAACAATAATGCTAAAAAAAGATTTTTCGGATTTTACCGCATCATATAAAAATAAATTAACTTATGGAACAGGCACGGCTTCTTCATTGTATTTATTAATCGGATTAAACACATTAAATGAATGAAATTATGCATCAATGTTAAAAGCAATATTTATGAACTATAATTTTTTCCTTTTTATTGCTTCCGTGTACATAATGTTTTTTTACATTTGAATATACAATATAAAACTTACAAACAGCCCTTTTTAAATTAATTGCCTGTCCACAAAGATCAATTCCAAACTGTGTTTCATTTTTTCAAATATACGACATTGTCACGGTCCTTTTAATGTGATGATTCTCCAACTGCATTATTAAACAAAATTTAAGATTTCCATAATGTGACCATAATATGTCACGAAAGTGTCTGACCCAGGATTAAATATTTATCTGAAGTGTATTCACATTTATCTTGCTAAAATTACATTTAGGTGTTGACAAATATGTTCAATGCAAAATCTGACACACACAAAATAAACGAGATACTTAATTAATAAACAGTGAATTGTTTGTTGATTTAACCATTTATCCATTTAATTATAATATTCCTAGTTTCTGAGAAAGATCGCAATATATATACAGAGCATGCTAGAGTTTAGACATATTTTAAAATGTTTGAAAGTCAAGATTTTTGCAAAATTATTGTTGTAGAAGAAATATTATGAATTAGAAAATATATCGTAAAATTATACCTACGTATCTTTAGTAATTTTTTATATTTGTTAATTAGAAATTTGCAACATTTCAAAACAACAACTTTGTTACTAACACTTTAATTTAAATCCATATTGTATAGTGTCACAAACACGCTCATTTTTATCTTCCAACATATAATAGTAAAGCACAATGAAACGCCAAGTACAGCCAACGATAGTAATTGTTTGATTTTTACTAAAAAGTACTGTAATGATTAACCTGAGAATGAGAGCATTTTAACTAGCAAACATGCCTAAGCTATGAGTACAAATTTAATCGTTTACGAATAACTAAAATGTCAACTACACTCACCGAAAGGAAGTTCGAAGCGGCAATCGACCAGAAGCGAATGTCCTGTAGGACTCTTCGTACCCACAACTTCTCCATCTCTCATTACAAGTTCTGCATCTAGTGATAACCATTGTCCACTGCCTTCCTGAAAGTTGCGTGCACACCGTCTAAGTTACTAAATTCTACATGTGCAATAAACAATGTAATTGCTAATTTATGAATGTGAGTGTATTTCACAATGAACGAATTTTATCGAACCTCTAATGAAATTCATTCAAATTCATGCAATAAAAAAAAATCCATGATACTAAGTATATGTTGCATGGATTAAACTTTCTAGCGCAATTTATATTAATTAAAAAATTTAATTAGATATAGTGATACATATTATAGTTAGAGTAAAGTTTTTAACGAATGGTAATGATTCAGATTAATCCTCGCGGATAGCACGTATAACATTAATCGCTTTAACTTTTAAACCTATAGAAATTGGAATGGGTTTAACAAATAAATGGAACTGAGCCGAATAGGTTCGGTTTGTTCCCCTATTCAATTAATTTTGCGGTTAAGATTGATTATTTAACTCATATTTCACCAACTATGGTTTTTATTTTCAGAAATTGAAGTATAAAAATTGAACGCTGAGCATTATTACTTTTTGTAATTACACATTAATTAATGTTGATGTTTCTAATTAAATACTTTCTAGAAGAAAATAAAAATAAAACTTATTTAATGAAAATTGTAAGGTAGTTGCTGCAAAAAGAAATAATTAGACATTTAACTGGTCCGACGATAAGTTTTTTCTATTTCACGATTTATATCGAAAAGTAGTAATCAACATTGTTGCAATTGTTTTGGTTTTTTTATGATTGTGGGAATAAATTTTGATATGGAAGTAACTGTCTATATAATACGGATTTTGGTACGAAATTTTTAGTATTTTTTGCTACTAATGTGAAATTTCATGTATATTTTTACAATAATCTACATATCTTTCTCCATTGAGACGCATGTAGAAGTTTCTTGCTATTATGAATTCCCATTTCTGCTTTTGTCTTATTTTGAAGGTTTTTGTCTTTCCGTGATTTGGTAAAACCAGTAAAAAACTACTAATTAGCGGTATGGGGATTGGTTTTTTGGTACAGGGGGTTTAAGTGGTTTGAGAGTTGTTTTTGAATCAATCAACCTGTCACAATTAAAGTTAAAAATGTCGAAATTACCACAAATCCGTCAGTTGATAAAACAATATCTTACGTTAGTATAATTCTGTAGTGCTTGTGTAAGAGTGTTCTTGAATTTTCTAGAAATTCGACAACAAAGGAGCCAAAAATTCAATAATATTTAGTATTGAAACAAAATAGGTAGAAGAATTTACAACGGGTTTGATTACAATGACCCTTGACTGGTTATACCGGAAGTGGATACCAAATCTGTTGTTTTAAATACAAGGCCCCAATTTTTATTTTATTTTCGGTTTTCTTCTACTATCAGGTTTTGCGTACCTATCTCTTACCATTATTAAGAAAAAAAAATATGTTAGACATTTTTGAAATTTATTTGTAAGAGAGGTCCGGGAGTAAAGGTAGTTAAGAAAATTGAAATTGTGTAGGAGTGATTTTTTTTTGATTGCAATGAAATTTTAATATTCTCATTCAATGCACAATTTAATTACCTATCCGTTGATATACCATGATCCTACACCTAAACTGAATGATTTTAGTATTATTTGCTTTTTTTCTACTTTTCTGGAGATGATGTAATAAATTAATAGTATGCTTTGCAATATGTTTTGTTGCCTGTCATGTGATAAATTCACAGTTGGCTAAAACAGATTACAAAGCATACTATTAATTTTCTACATCTTCTCCAAGAAAAGTAGAAAAAAGCAGATAACAGGAAAATTATTATTAACATGATATATCAGCAAATGGGTAATTAAATTATACATCAAATGGGAATATAAAAAAACATAGTTGCTATTTTAAAAAATGGTTCTTTGACAATTTTCGTTTTCTTAACTACCGATACTCGCAGACTTCCCCTAGAAATAAATTTCAAAAATGTTTAATACTGAAAACATAGTCCAATACCATGTCTAACCGTTGTATAAGTTTCGCTTATCTGCCTATTATGTTTCAAGAAATATTAACTTTTTAGTAGATTGACATTTTCGTTGCTAACGCATAAAATATTTTTTTTTCTTAATAATGGTAAAAGATAGGTACCCCAATCTGGTAGTGAAAAACGTAAAATTTTACGCGGAAACCGCAAATAAAATAAAAATTGGAGAATTGTGTTTAAAATAACAAAGTTGGTATCCACTTCCGGTATAACCAGAAGTGACGTTGCTATGAAAATACATATAATAATAAAGTTACGGAATTACCTTATAATTAACTACTTTCTAAATAAATACAATCAAGAATGCGGGCATAGAAAAGTGCTTAAAGAAATAAAAAATGAGGGAAAAATATAGAAGATACTAAAGGAGGAAAGAGCTGGGGAAGAAAGATTGAAGAAAAGATAGATTTGGACAAGTGAAAGAAATATGTTATAGAAATGCAAAATGGAAGTAAAGAGGAAAAGAAAATAGAGGTAAAAAAATAGAAGAAGGAAGTGATGAAATACGGGGGAACAATGGTCATATACGGGAGAAAAAACGTGTAAGATAATAGAATAATAGAGAAATATTGCAAATATGAGTTATTAATGTTAGCATTATTTAAGTCACTCTTATATTATTAGTGTCGTACACTAATAGCACAGAATAAATAATAAGCGTATCGTATTATATATTCTGTACATAAGATTTTCTGGGAGAGATATTGCAGTGCTATTAATTAGCAGTATAAAATCATATAGAAATTTAAAGCAACATTTGTAATTGTTGGAATTGTTTCTCAAAAAAGAGAACGTTACCAAAATTAAGTAAGAAATTCAATAAAAACGATCTGACTAGTCTAGTTTGACGTGTTCGCGTTTTTGTAGATCAGGTGAAGAAGAACCCTTTCTAGAACGAGGTAATTTACTGGCAAAAATAAATTCACTTTTCGATGAATTTGCTGGTTAGAAGAGAAAACGTGATTGTTCAAACTGGGACGGAAACCTACAGAGAAATTTGCTTTCATATAAGAGACTAGAAAAAATGAAGAATCCAATTAGAGTTCGGATATAGATTTCTCGGAAAAATTGAGGGATAAAATGAAAATTGTCTGAAGTCTAAAGAAAGAGAAATTGATGAGAACAAACCCGATGCATTGAATATAATTCTGGTTATTCTGTTATATTTGAAATTATTTAAAGTTCTGAACCAAACTAATTTTTAAAATGAAGGAATTGAAACTAGAGAAGCGAAAAGTTGCAATTTAAGAAAAAAATTAGAAATTGAAGAAAGAAAATTAATACTTCAAAAAAAAACTTTGAACTTGAAAGTATGGAAAGAACCAAAAGAAAGAAGGTAGAAAGAGAGAGATTACAAGCAGAATTGTGTGACCGGAAAATACTAAACAAAATGCTAGAAACACAACAAAATATTATCGACTTTTTAATGAAATTGGATTCGTTGTTTACAATAATTACTTGAAAATTTTTGTTTCATAATAGAATATATTTTAATTCAATATCATGCTACATATTAAACTGTTTTAGTATGTGAAAAGATTTGGCCATTTACGTATTTACCATTCTATTAGGTACTACAAACTGGTTATTAAATATTGTACCCCGCCACTATTAACACACTTTAAGTAGATATCCAGATCTAGATGTTAATACAATTTTAACCGTTGAAGATTAGATTTGAAACGTGTTTAAAAATTAAATACTTTTATCGTCATTTTGATTGCATTATAAAATCAAATTTTAAAAATTTTACGACACTATTTTAATTTTTTTTAATTATCTAAAAGCAGTCGAAACAGTTTTCAAAGAAGATTTCTGTAAAACTGTTACGTTCCGTTGTTCAAAGCGAGCAATAGTAATTTACCACACTCTTTGCCAAAAGATGGTAAACTTTTTAATATTCCGATTAAAACCAGGATTCTTATAAGTAAAATTGATTCTGGGTATAAAGAGACAATGACGAATCTGTAAGCAGTGAAGTCGAGTATTTCGATCTTAAGAATGTATACTTGAGTAGGTTACTTGGGATTACACCAAGACAATTAATAAAAATTATTTTTTTATTTTTTATTATGCCATAAATTATTGGCCTCCTCAGAAAAATATACTTTGTTAATTGATGTAGTCATCAATTAAAGTCATATTTGATTTACATTAAGAAAAACGTATTTTGAACGCATTTAAAATTATTATACGATTTTACTTGAAGGTTGAAACAGGAACATTAACAAATTTTATTTTCCTAAGAAACCAATAGTCTCTTGGCAAAATATCGAAAGTAAATAGAGTCAATTTTACTAATTGTTTTGGTCTAATCCTAAACAACCTACTCAAGTAAAAGAGACAATTGGGAGATATTTAGCAGTGTCCGCGGTTATCGTTATTTGTGGACATGCGCAATAAGAAAAAATAAGATCAAACAATATAATTATAATGAAAAGTGTAATAACAGACAGTTCTGTTAAATACAGTCCAAAACCTTTCTTTGAAATTGCTTGACGTTATCGTTATTTATAATCACAGAGAACGTTATTAATCTCTCTAATTATTTAAATAAAAACATTATTAGTTGTAATTGTATATATTTTGTGGTTGTTAAATTGTCCATTTGTTTGTGGGTGTTTTAGATCCAATTTCTACAAATAAAGCTTATTTAATAACCTCAAAACAAATAATGTAATAATTGCAAAGAGTGAACAAAAATGTTCGATTCTTTTACCCAAAAAGTGCTATCAGAAACAAATTTATTGATAGATAGTATCTGACGCACCTTTCTACATAATTAAAACCTGAGAAAGTTTGAAAATATTTTATCCAAGTTTGGGTCTTACTACATTTTTAACGTTTGGAATTAGTAAGAAATCAAAATTCCTTTAAACTATTTAAAAACGATAAAGTAGCAGGTAAAGTTGAAAACATTAAATTTACAAAACTAATAATAAACAGATCATCTTATACAGACTATATCTTATTTTTGTCTTTCTTTTTTATTATTATTGTATATATGTTTTTTGTATTTCTGTATTGTATTCTGTGGCGTATCATAAATTTATTTTATACAGGGTATCTAGAAACTCTCCTGACAAACGAAGACCGGAGATTCTTCAGATAATTTTAAGACAATTTAACCCAATTCACATAGTCCGAAAATTTGACAATGAAAAACTTAGGTTTTACTTATGTTGGCAGTTCAGAGCCAACTAGTGCAAAAAATATAAATTTAACTTTAATGACAAAAAAACAAAAACTTTTCAAATCCATTTTTCTAGAAAACGGTGTTTCCTAGTGACTTAAAGTAAGAGTATCTTTTAGTACTAGAATACCAGCAAATTTAATAATCTAGTGTCAAAAATGCTTAAAAGTTAAAGACAAAAAAGTTATGCGTTAAAATAACCGTTGACCTACCCAAAATAGACGCCTATGACCGCAATTGATGGAATTGATTCATCTTTGAAGGCTAAACAAGCATACCAGTTTTTGCATTTCTAAGTAGAAGCGTTCTGGAGGTATTAAAAAAAACTATTTACAAGGCGCCATCTTCAAAGAGCTCTAGCTCCCTTAGGAAGCATTTTCGGACTAGGTGAATTGGGTTAAATTGTCTTAAAATTATCTGAGGAATCTCCGGTCTTCGTTTGTCAGGACAGTTTCTGGACACCCTGTATATGATATGTTCTAGTTGGTAACTTCTTTGAAGTGGCTACTTATGTTTCTCAATAATATCTATAATACAGGTAAGTTACCAACAGATTTAAAGAAATGTAAAGTCGTGACAATTTTAAAGAAAAACAAATGTCCTACAGACCCAACTTCTTATCCTCTAATAAGTTTGTAAGTGTAATTTATAAGATTACCGTTACACATATGGTAGAGGATTGTCAATTAACGAAGTTTAAAGGAGGGTTTCCAAACATTTATAATTTAACGGATGAAGCAATATTATGAGTTACAAATCTGAAGGACATCTGAAATTCAGCAATGTTTTGTATTCTTGTCTTAATTATCTGTTTTTCTATGATTTTGTTATGCTATTTCTTTAACCTGCTATTTTTTCGTCATTGTCGCTTAGACCGGTCCATTATATGTCGTCATGCAATGACTGTAATATTTTATGTTCTTATTTACCTTCTATAATGTTTACACACTTAATTAATATTATTACATGTGAATACTAGGGTGGGTAAGGGTTGGCATGTTTAGGTTTTAGTTGTTTTCCTAAACCTTGAAGTAAATGCTTTGCCAAGACGAACCAATCCACTATTGCACACGGTTTCGTCACCACACTATACAGGTTTATACTGATCTTCTGGGGCACCATACATAACACTTACATCACAATACAATATTTGTGTAATGTACCATACGAATAAATAAATAAAGTTGGTATGTTTTAATGAAGACATTACTCTAAGAGTGAAAAATGTTCTACCCCAGACTATTACCGTAATCGAGCACAGCACTGGTTGAAACGAGTATTATAAACGATTATTAAGTCTTTGTAACTGCCTGTTGTAGATTATGATGTGTAAATATTTGTTGTTCAAATTTCTTAAATGTTTTTCCACCATAGATGTGAGTCAATTGTTATTCCTAAATATTTCGTAGATGTACTAGTTGTTGTAAGTTTCTGTAGTGTTTGATCTTTCATTATTATTTCATATAGAGTGATTTTATTGTTTTTCAGGAGACCAGTTATTATAAGTGCGAAAGGGATAATTGTTATTTTTTATATTTAGTTTTAGTAAATAACTATTTCAAAAGATTTGTTTTTTATAGAAGTTAATCATACATTTATACCGCAAAACAATAAAGCATTAGAAAATTAATACATGAATATGTCGATCAATTTAATTGAAACAAAAATTTACAAAGTCACGGGTATCAAATTTTCAATCGCATAGAAAATCTTCTGAAATGCAAATCGCTCGATTTTACAGTATCAGTAAAGTCTGATTAATACAACAATGCTCTTACAAATTTCCTTGACTTTGAAAGAAGCTTTAGGGGTCCAAGCACATGTTTTCCGGGTGGTTGTTAAAATTTTGTGTTGAAAAACATTTTTTTGTTTTAACAATTACACATCTTTGGGTCACCCGGTATATTCTATGGTTACAAACGTAACTTAATTTAGCTGATTAACATAATATTACGAACACAATGAAAGTATAAATTGGTATAAAAATCGTACCACAGTAAATTATAAAAAAAATTTAAAAGGAGATCAGTAATAATAGTATTCTAATTAAATGTATCATAAAAACGCTATGAGTTAAAGGCGACCTCCGGAAATTTGATTAAGGTAGGGTTACAATATAAATAGAAATACATGTCCATACTTAAGAAACGTTTTAATATAAATTGGGAATGTATATTGGAATAACTAATTAAATGAATAAATAAATAAATAAATAAATAAGTAAATAAATAGATAAATAAATAAATAAATAAATAAATAAATAAATAAATAAATAAATAAATAAATAAATAATTAAATAAATAAATAAATAAATAAATAAGTAAACAAATAGATAAATAAATAAATAAATAAATACATTCGTCAACAATTACATATGTAACAAACAATATCACAGTTTACAGTTAGACATATTAAAATCTGTGACCTAATAGTAGCTTCTGATAACAAATTCTATCTTCAAATGGTTTTATTGGTAAACATCTAATATAGTATTTATTTTGTTCGCCTCAGTTTCCTACATATCCTTGCTTATAGGAAGGTGATTTGAAAAGAAAAACTCTACTTCAGTATAATTGCGACGTTTCGCATTAGAGAGTCAATGCTTCTTCGAGCAGTGCTGAAATAAATGAGTTTTTTGAGAAGGTGTTAATTGGGACTAATAAAACGTCGGCACTTTTCATTTATTGATTGTAAGAATTATTTAAACATTTAAAATAGTTCGTTTAACCATGAAAGGACTTTTAGTAATTATTAAAACAAAACTCATTTATTTCAGCACTGCCCGAAGAGAATCTTCAATGCGAAACATCGTAATTATACTAAAGTAGTTTTCTTTTCGAATCACCTTCTTATAAGCAAGGGTCTGTAGGAAACTGTGGCGAATAAAATAAAACAAAGGAAGACCATCTCACCAATCTAATATAGTGTGGCACTTTGTAAAAAAGTAACTGCGCTTGATATGTGTGACTAATCGGCAACTTATTTAAACGGCAGTGATTTAATCTGATGTCATCTTTCTACCGTGTATCATATTGATGAATTTCTGATTGAATAGTGAACTGTGTGAAGTTGTTTTTTTGCGGAGAATAGGCTTTCAAGAATATATATTAAAGAAGGTCAATGAGGTATAAGGAAAAGATGGAAACCAAAAGGGAAATTATGTGATTACTGGAAGGAAATAGAAATGCAAAAAGAAAAACCCAAAGGCCGCTAATGTACGGCTCATAACCAAACTTACAGCTAAAAAACTGTAAGTTTAGTTCGAATATCTTAAAAACTGGTTGAGATATTGTAAAATCTTAGTGATCTTCTTAATCAGCGTCTCAATCAGTGATTGTAAACTGTAAGTTTGGTTAAAAATGTAAAAAAGAGAAAAGGAGAAGGTTCTAGAAAAGAGTAATATACACTAGAGAAGAGGTAAGAAGAATAATGCAAGAAGGAAATTGTAAAAAGGGATCGGAATTCACAAGAATGATCAAAGAAAAAAAAATAGGAAAGAGAAAGAAAACCAGCTATCAAATGGGAAAAAAAGAATTAGAAGATGGGGAATAAAGAAAGAAAAAAGTATTGGTGAAAAGACGAAATGTAGGTTGTGTAGAGAAGAGTGCGAAGGTTTAGAACATATTAGGAAAGATTATGGTAAATTGAGGGAAGAAAGAGGTAAGAGAAGAGCGTTATTGCGGAAAGGGGAAAAATGATTTAGTGGATACGGAAAGTATAGAAGAGAAGAGAATAATTAGAAAAAAAAAAAAACAACATACAATTGGAATGAGGAATATAGAATAAATAAAAAAAAAGTATTTTACTTAACTGCTTGTATGTTTTATGAAAGTAAACCAAATCAATTGTTAAAATTATTATTATTACACAGGTATTTTTATTTAACGTAACTAAGGTAACCAAAAAAAGAAGATCGTTATTATTAGAAAATTCTGAAATAAAAATCCATAAAAGTGTAGACAAACACACAATAAAACATAAGTAATCCAAAATAAAAAACATCAAATGTCACAAACATCAAAATACACACAAAAATAATTCAACATAATTTTGCACAATTCTAAATAACAAATAATTAATGGATTGTAATTGTACTTTAAAATCCACAGTTAAAGGGATAAACAATCAATCGTATACAAATTGCATATTACATAGAAAAAATAAGAATGCAGTAAATAAAGCAAAAATAATCAAAACATTGGTTGAAATAAATTGTGCACTTAATGACTTATTAGTCCAAAACTTAAACAAGAACAAACTGTGTAACATACGTAATATCATTTTTTCTAATTTTGATATGTATAGTGACATTTTTCATAATCAACGTAGGTCTCGTAATGGTCCACTTTTCGTCACTTGTCGGATTTTGACATTTGTTTTGAAAGTAGTAACCATGATAACATAAGTCACACTTGATGAGATTTAAATTCAAAATAAGTTTAATTTTTTTATTAAAGTTTTTTATTCAAAATTAAAAATAATATTTTATGTAACACGTAACGAATCATGATTTTTCGCAACTCATGCGATATGTATATTGTGAAATTTTGCTACAAAAAATCATGCATTTTATTACTGGTAACATAAATTTATTACTGGTAACAACAATAGTAAGTGCAAGTGCAGAAGAATGCAATGCAGTAAAATTTAAAAATCAAATAGGTATTTACATTCTGTGTTCTGCAAAAACTATGTTTTCAAATTGGAAAAATTTCGAAAGTTATTTAAAAACGGTTTTCTTACGATTTCTTTATAACTGTTTTTTAAATAGTAAATTTTATTTTACGCACATTTTTTTCTGAAATCTCAAAAAAAAATTCAGTGGTGTAATATCGGGAGATCACGGTGGCCAGTTTACGAAACCTGTTTTCTTAAATATTTAATATTATGTGTATGAGATGGGGCTCCATCTTGTTACAACCACATGTTATAGGTAACAACTAAGAGAAGTCGTTTTTTGTACATTAAAAATGTCCATATCTTTCAATATTTAGAAATTCCTCATAAATTATGGGTCCAATACATCGTATTCCCAAAATACCACACCACACATTAAATCCAAAGTGCTGTTGACATAGAATAATAAACATATTCACTGCGGTATTATTATTCTGTGTTGCTGATGCCTGGATGTAAATGTGTGAGTGCAATTTTTACTTTCTGTTGCCCAATAATGATTATTTTTCGGGTTGAAGATACGATTATTTAAAATGACTCTTATCTGTTCACAAAATGTGGCAAGAAAAATAGTAATTACGCTAGAAGTCAGCAGGAAGCAAAGTATGGGAGATGTTTTCCTTGTTTATGAAGGACTGTCTGACCTATTATTTTAGGAACAGCATGGTCATTTCCAATGCTTGGAAAATAAACTTACGTTGTTATGTTTATTTCCATCTGCCCCAATTAAAACATCAATAACCTGTTTAGGTATAAACTTAAAATTTTTTGTCGCTCAGGACATTTTTAGGACATTTTTGAAAATATTGCACCATGGCTCGGGCATAATTTTTATGATTTTGAATATAACAGTAAGCGTATAAAATTTTAATTTGTTTGGAATAATGTTTCATTGCTCTCTATTTTACTGCAAAAAAATCACCATACATTAAGGACTATTAAATAATAACTAAACTTAATTTTATTGAGAAGTAGGTATTAACTGTCACTAGGAAACAGCTTTAATAAAATAATTTTTACAGCTAACTTAAATAGACATTTTTTTCAAAGAACTTCGGATCCATTCAAAATTTTTAAAATTTGAGATCATGGTTTTGCAGAGCATAGAAAAGCGCAACTTTTTTCTAACTTAACTCTCTCATTATCTCTTACTAGTGAACCAAGCCCAATCAGACCAGAGAATGAACCTAGTTGGAGTCAGATGAGAGCGTTGGAATGTGTCTATATTTCCTTCAATTTTCAATCGGTTTTTAAAGATTTGAACTTACCAGCTCAGAGGTCAAAGGTCAAGTCAACATGTAAATAGTCTAATAAGCCATCAACCATCAAAATCGTTAGAGCATAATGGATAACATACTTATTATTATTATTATCATTATTATTATATTTATACGATCTGTAACACTCAGTAGAATCGATGAGTAAATCTTAATTGTACAACTCATAAGTTTTGTATGGCATCTGCAAAAAATTGAAATGGCGGCAACAAACACAAAAAGTTTACTGCAGTAACCAGACCACAAGAAGTTCACTTTTTATAGTAATTTTTAGGAATACTTCATAATAAAAAGTAAATAAGAAAGCTATTTAGTTTTAGAGATACCAAAGAAATATGATTTGTAACACAATGGCCATATATCCTACCACCTTATTTAAGCTGAATGGCATAATAAATAGTTTTAAAATAAACCTTTTGTTGACATGTACAATATGACAACTCCTGTTTTAAAAGAGGTATTTCCTATTATTGTTAGACCAATTTTCAAAATTTTCAATAAGTTTTTCATGCAGGGCAAATTTCCAAATGAAATAAAAAGACCGAAAGTGGTACCGGTTTACAAGTCGAGAGACACGAATAGGTGTGGCAATTATAAACCGATTTCAGTCGTTCCCATACTCTCAAAGGTATTAGAAGAACTGATAAAGAGACAACGGATGGCGTTTCTCAAGAGTTCTAGACTGAAAAATCAACAATCACAGCGTTAGTAATAATAATAGTAAATTTAACATATCAGATACCTTTGATCATTATATGGAAGCAGAACTCGTAGTATTCAATCTTAGTAGAGCTTCTGATTGCGTAACGAGATCAACACTGCCAGAAAAGATGGAGTTTTATGGAATCCGAGGAGTTTCGTTGTCACTATTACGGTATTATCTTTCAGGCCAAAATCAAGGTGTTTTGTGGCAATGCAATGTTTCCAAATATCTAGAAATTAATATGGGAGTCCCTCAAAAATCAATTCTAAGACCGGTGCTGTTCATCATTTATGTGACTGATTTACCAGCAAACATTCCATCTTCTGCTTCAGCCCTATACAACGATACCAGTTTCATGAATGTGAAGACTTCAAGACCTGAGCTGCATCTCAAACAAAGAGTTCGCTCACACTGGTAAAGGAGTGGTTTGCGGCAAATGCGTTGAGGATGAATTTGGACAAAACGCAGACCACAGTTTTCAGCATTAAAATTACCGGAAAAGAGTCCATTACACTGTTGGGTGTGGTACTTGAAAATACCCTCACCTGGTCTTCTTATATATCTCGTATACTTGGGAGACTGTCAACGGCAATCTACTTGATCAGAAAAATGAAAAACGAAGTCACTGACAAGTGTCAAAGTTAGTAGGATAGTATATTTATCGATCTTTTACTCGGTAGCCACATATAACATCTTCTTATGGAGTCACTGTCCAGATGCGAGAAGTGTATTCCTAAGGTGGAAGGAAGCATTAATAGGTCTCTGTGGAGTTCCAAGAAAAACTGGTTGTAGAGATTTATTCATCAGATAGAGGATTTTGATTCTACCATCAGTGTACATATTCACCTGCCTGAAGTACGTAAGGGAAATTTTACATTTCAATTTACAATGGAAAGAAATGTCTTAACCATCAGACATCATAAATTGATCTGTACTCAGCTCGGAATCAATCAGTTATGGAAAAAATTATACAACTTACCAGCTAGAGTAAAGCAGCTTTCTCAGACTAGTTTCACGGCAAATCTATTTATACGCTTGGTGAATGTTATAGTTAGTTATTATTAATAGATAATCAAATGCAATGTCCTTGTAATTTAAAAAAAAAATGTAGATGTCATCTTTCCAAAATATACAAAATCATAAAAGTCTCTTAAGATCGTTTTCCAAAAATATTATGTTTTTTAAGGAATAATACACAATATTATGATGAAAACTCATTAAACATCTAGTGTTGTGTTGTAATATTAAAATACACGTACAAACAATATTTTTACAGGGTGTTGCTATATTCGACCAACAACGTTCTACCCCAGAGAGGTTTAAAATAGCGGACAATAACAGTCAAAGTGAAAATGTGCTATGTTTTGTTTGTAACAAAACGGCAGTTCGTAAAACATTATACTGTTCGGATTGTAAATTGTTCTAATAAAAAAAAAAGTGCTGCGATCCAAATAGTCTCACGCAAACGTCTGATACTCCCGATAATAGTGTTGATAGTGTGGCCGCTATTAATAACGTAACTGCAACAATAAATTCGTTATCGGCAACGTTAACAAAAATGTGTGAAGATATGAATGAACTGATAAATAAAAATAAAAAATTAAGAAATGAGATTATGATTATGATTATGAAGACATCTAAGAAAACACATGATATTGATGATGAAACCGTTATCAATGAGGCTGTTGACCGTATGCAACGATAAAAAAATATTTATCATTTATGGATGCAAAGAAAATAAATCCTCAATTGAAAATAATAATGATTATGAATTTGTAAACTAATTAATTAATTCCTTTCACACAGGAAATGCTGTTCCTCAAATAGTATCGGTAAACAGAACTGGTAAAGCTTCTGAATGTAAAGTTCGTCCTATTAAAGCTCGACAATACTGTAATACTGAGACAAAAAAAGGAATCTCAAAAAGGAATTTACATCAACTCTGATTTTATAAAACTACAACAAAATATTGCTTACGCAACACAAAAATAATATCGTGATAAAGTTAATGCTGGTGATAAGGAAATCAAATTAAAATACTACAATGGAATGCCTAAAATTGTTTCTACAAAAAACTAGTAATTATCCAACAGACTAAAGAGATATGTAAGTACAATATTATTTATCAAAATGTGCGTGGATTAAACACAAAAATTAGTGAAGCTGATATAATATTACTTAGTGATACTTGGTTATACACAAATTCCAATAACGCTGAGTTATTTCCGAAATATTTTAATATGTATAGATGTGACAGGCTAAATAAAAGAGGAGGTGGTGTATTAGCTGCTTTAAAAAGTAATATTAAATGTTATAACTTAAACATGGTATCTCCGTGTTTAACTGTTGATCTATTGGCAGTTAGAATAATATCAGATAACAATAATTTAAATACATTTAAGAAAAAAACAAATTTGTTTTGGTAATTGAAAATTTTTAAAAATATGTTTTTAAATTAAAAAAATTTTAAAATTTTTTAAAATTAAAAATTTTTTTTTTTAAATTTTTAATTAAAAAAAAAAAAATAAAAAAAAAAAAAAAAAAAAAAATTATTATAAAAAAAAAAAAGTTTGTTAATTTATAAAAATAATAATAAAAAAAAGATTATTTTTATTTTTTTTTAAAAAAAAAAAAAAATTATTAATATTTTATTTATTAATAATAAAAAAGAAAAAAAAAAAAAAAAAAAAAAAAAAAAAAAGATTTTTTTTTTTTTTTATTTAAAATAAAAAAAAAAAAAAAAAAAATAAAATTTTATTTAAAAAAAAAAAAAAAAAAAAAAAAAAAAAAAAAAAAAAAAAATTTTTTTAAAAAATTTTTTTATTTTTTTAATTTTTTTTTTTTTTTTTTTATTTTTTATTAAATTTTTATTAATTATAAAAAATTATTTTTTTTAAAAAAAATTTTTAAATTTTTTTTTTTTTTATATTTTTAAATTAAATTAAAATATATTTTTTTATTTTTAAAATAAAATAAAAAATTTTAAAAAAATTTTATATTTTTTTATTTTTTAAATTTTTTTTTTTTTTATTTTTTTTTTTTTTAATTTTAATTTTTAATTTATTTAATTTTTTATATTTTTTTAAATTTTTGTACATCTTAAGGTTTGATGGTCTCGTGCGCCTTAAGGAAGGATCGCATAACTTTTTGGATTAAGATTATCGCCTCAGAATTGAACAAAGAATCGTTCTACCTGGCGTTTGTCCGTATTTTTCTGGTCACCGTGTATAAGCAAATAGATGAGTACGTCCCAACTCAGAGACCCTCTGTTAAATCACAAAAATTTCCAGTATGGTTTAATAAATCTATTATATCAATGGTTAAGAAAAAAAATCAGTAAATGAAATCTCCTGTCTTAATTGATTCCAGTTTGTTCCACCAAATGATGGGCCTTCTTATAGGAGTATTTTTTGGAGTGGACTATTAAAACTCCATGTACTAATTACGTGCCAACATTTCGGTCAAAAGACGTCTGACCTTTATTAAGGCTGTTTTTTATTAGAATAGTACACTCAATTAGAAAAATGTGGTAAACATTACAGGTTGACAGTTACTTATTATATAAAATTTTACAATATAAAATTTAAAAAACTATAAATCACAGTTAAATTAGACTAGAATATAATAATTAGTTAAAACTGTTGTTAATTATCAGTTAATAATATCATGCTTTAATTTTATAATCAAAAATGTTGGACAACTTACCAAAAAAGAGATTGTTAAAGTTACAATAGTAAAAGTATTTTATTCTCATTTGAATCCAGTTTTAATTATTATAAAATGTAAATAAATAGATTAAGAAATCCTAAATATGGACAACACTTAATACTGCCCGTCAAACTTGATTGACTTATATCCGGAAACTAGTAGGTGTCTTACTTTAAGTTCTTTTTTAATGAACATTACTAACATTTTAGAAATTACGAAAAAATGGTTTAAAAGTAATTTGGTCACTGCTCCTGACAACATTCAAGCATTCTTAATAAAAAATGTATTCATTATTTATCAATACCGCTAGCTCATATTTTTAAGTTAATACTAAATACTAATGAGCATCCGATAGTTTAGAAAATATCACATATAACACCTGTAAATCAGGAAACAGATCTCACATACAAAATGACAGACCTATAACTTTGTTGTGTAATTTTGCTAAACTGTTTGAAAGCATCTTGTCTAAAGTATTGCACTTGCACATATCCAATGCAATAGTAGAAGAACAACATGGTTTTGTAAAAGGGAGGTCTACATTATCTAACTTAGGTGAATTTACGGAATTCATATCTACTGCTATAGACAACAGATTACAGATTGATGCAATCTACACAGATCTCACTAAAGCTTTTGATAGAGTTACTCACTGTATTCTACTAAAAAAGTTAAAATTTTATGGCATTTGTAATAAATTGTTGCTATTATTTAAAGGATTGATTGTAGGTAGATCACAGTTTGTTGGATATGGTGGTTACTCTTCCTAAATTTTCTAAGCTATCAGTGGAGTTGCTCACGGTTCTAATTTAGGTCCAATATTATTTATTATATTTTATAAAGATGTAGTGAAAGATTTGCCTTGCAAAGTTTCTATATCTGCTGATGACTTAAGACTTGCGCATATTATTAGATTACCTTTTGATTGTTTTAACCTAGCAACATTACCAGGATCAACTAAACTCGTGATGTAAATCAAATTGTCTTAAATTAAATGTAAAAAATGTAAAAAAATTACATTTACAAGAAAAACAGACAACATTAACTTCTATTATAATTTGAATGGCACTGTTATAAACAATTATGAGTCTGTTCAAGACTTAGGAGTTACATTAGACAGCGGGCTAAATTTTGGTCTACATATAATTAGTATTTCAAATAAGGCAATGAAAACTTTAGGTTTTTAATAAGGAAGATTAAAGATTTTTCTAATATTGCAAATATAAGGCAAATTTTTACGCACTAGTACGCTCCAAATTAGAATATTGTAGTATAATTTGGAGTCCTTACGCCCAAAATTACATATCATTAATAGAGAATGTTATGAGAAAATATTTTAAATATCTTTTCTTTAAAATGTACAAACGTTAACCTAATCGTCATTGTGATCTATCAATACTGCTTAAACATACAAATGAATACACTTTGCAAAGTAGACGTTGTGTGTCGTATTTAATTTTTACAAAAACTTATAAAAGGAAATATTATATGTACGAGCTTGCTAAATATGGTAAAATTACTGTACCTCGTTCATCAAACAGTAGAAGTCATATCATGTTACATTATCCTATTCCAAAGACTATTCACCACCACAATAGTACTTTGATTACTTGTTATAGACTATGTAACATGGTAAACTTGACTTTTGATATTTTTATCAAAATTTTCGTATGGTCCAATTAAGAGGAACTCATTTTCTTTTTTTAATTAGTTATTAACCTTTCTAGGTCCAATTAATAATACACACATAAATATTGTTATTATTATTAAAAAAATCATATTCATAGTATGGATTGAAACAAATTACATTGCACATAATAATTTGGAATATGTCAGTTAGAACCATAAAATGTTATTACTTTTTCGAACAAAATGAATAGACAATTTTAAAAAATAAAAAAATTATTGGCGTAAAAAATAGAAGGGTAAAAGTTGTCACTAACCCTAATGCGCGCCAATGGTTAAATTTTTAAAAAATTAGATTGTCAAAATATGACTTTCTTGTAGAGTAACCAAATTTTAAAAAAAAAAGGCATTTTTGATTTATTGCAAATTTTTATTTTAAACTTTCAACACCCTGTATCTCAGCAACTAAACCAACCAATTTACAAGACCTCTCTGGGGTAGAGCCTGTATAATATTGAACTTATTCAAGGTTAGGGTGTATATTTCATATGTAATCGTTTTTGCTGTATGATGTGATGAAAATGATCAACAATAAATTATATGCACGTAATATCCGATAACATAAAAGTGAAAATATTACAATTTAAAATTTATTACATTTTTCTTTGAACTCACATCAATTCTACTAAAAGTTAACTTTCAGATAGAATAATACATTGTAGAAAAAAGTTTCACTTTCATACGATAAAGTTATGAGTTGTCAATTATTCTTTCAAAGTCTGCAGAGAAATTTAAATTCCCTTTATACCTAGACGTATAATACATGTTTATAAATAGAGTCTGCGCAAAAATTTTCACATACGCGTAAGAAATTAAATTTAATTATACGTGATACAGTGAACAAAGGAGAAGTTTTTTTATTTCACTTACACAGTTAATTTAACAATTTGTATTTTTTGTTGTCTGTTCTGTAAAGATATCACTTCTTGAACCGCGATGGTTTAAGATGAGTGGGTTGGTGTATGTAGTGTTCAATTGAGAGGATATGTCTAAACTAATTAATAAATGTACACAATAAATATTTGTTTTATTTTTATTAGTTGTTATCAATATGTATGTATATGAAACAAAATTCAATTACCCCTAATGTAAAGAAAATAATAGGTACAAAAATGATAATAATTCATATAAATGTAAATTGTAGAACAGTATGGATATATGTATCCTTTTACATAACAAATAGGTTTTAGTATTACATTTCTTTAACCTGATATAGAAAAAACGTTTTATTCAATCTGTATAATTTTAACTTTTATGGCCACTACACTTTATTCGTTGACCCAAAAGCAAAACTCATTTGCGTTTTAAATTTTTTATTTATGTTTGATAAATATTTGTCTTCATACATTAAAGCTTGGATTTCATAAATATAAAATTAAAATTTTTGGTATTTTTTTTCAAAATTTGTGGAGTTTTACAGAATTAATTGTGGAGATATGCGGAAATTTTCTTGAAATGCAAACGTTCTACACAAAACTGGTTAAATTAAATACATTCACAATGTTACACTTGCATATAGAGTATGAAAATGCAGATGACACGTATTTAAGTACAAACATATATTGCGAATGTTGAATAATAGTTTGTTATTATACGAGTTTTACACGACAATACAGTGTAACTGTGTATTTTGTTCTTTGCTTTAATGTTGTTGCGATTGAATAATTTATTTTTGGTTTCTTTCAGTTAGGTTATTTTTATCTTGTTTAACATTTATTACTATGTAATTACGGTTCTCTTGTTTTAACAATATAAGAAGTTTCTTGTAATCCCCCGGAAATACATAAAATTTTTTATTAGTTATGGTCAAGTTATTTCCCTAAAATACCTATGATCGTTGCATCGAATATTAAAGAATACAATGTTATCAGTAAAGTCCGCATCACAAGGATACTTTTAAGAGCTTTATTCAAAATTTGACTTTAAGATAAATTTGGGCTTCTATGAAGATGAAAACTGGCTAAAAAAATAATGACCACGTGATAAGAATTACTTGTCAAATTTAAATTTGTTTACAGAAAATCAAAGAGTTGGGTTATTTTTCAAGATTCCTAAAAAATATATTTGGAAAAGTTTTTCTAAATACAAGTTTATCTAACATGTAAAATTTCAGGTTTGAATAATAATTGAGATTTTTTGAATATTGCAACACTATTGCAAAGTAAAATTGTATTCAACATAAATTAAACTTTTTACATTTATCTAATTTGTTCTGAAATTTTTTGCGACCTATTCATGCGCGAAAACACGACAAAATGTCACGCTAGGGCACTCAGATTGCACAGTTTTTTGCGGTCAACAATTTTGGTTCTATCCCGCGAATTGCTCAGATCGATGCCTTTCACGACCATTTCCCGCGTGTAGAAGCGTCCGTATGCGACGCTAGTGTACTCAAATGAAGCATGAAGCAAACACTTAGTCGAGATTGCCTTGGTTGTAAAATTGAGGTCTTTATAATAGTCGCATCTTCGGCAAATCTCAGCGAAGAAAACAGTCAAGAATGGGTTGTTGGAAATTTTTTAACACGGCAAGTGTAATTTCCAACGTATTTTATTGTGATGGTTGAACGCAGATTAACAGTTAGCTGTCGTTTAATATTAGATTTATACCTAGGTAAAGTCGACAGTATATACATTCGCTTTCGCGGTGGTAAAAATAACAACCTACACAAGTCTTTAACTACGAAAAGTAATTATTACAAGACAATGCATAAATTCAAACGCGGCTGGTAATAAAATAACAAATCAAACTTATTTGTAGTGATGCCATCTACATTGTGCACTGGTACACTTCACCTCGTCAGTTTAAAATAACCTAAAAACTAAAGCGAATTACTAATTAATCACTCACTGTTTATAGTGTGAATTTTCGTGTCAAGACCGTAAGCCTCAAGTCATATCTATGGCTGCGGGCATTTTGAAACACGCCTACGATATTTTTGGTCATGACCACTGACTTTGAAATATAAGTTCTGACATTACCACGCCGCTCCGGTAGTCAAAAGCTTACTGACGTATTTATAACAAAACAGTATTCACATTTCAACAGCATATTGCACGTAGAAGTTCATTGTCTAAATACATTGTTTAAAATTCGGAACACTTTTTCTGTCGATATCGTCGGGCGCGTAAAAAGGAATTGATATAGTTGCTGCACGAACTTTGAAAAAATGGGAAAGTTTTTGGTTCACATCTTGAAAAGTATCTATCTGAGCAATTTGCGTGATAGGACTAAAATTGTTGCCGGCAAAAAACCCGCAACATGATTGCGTTAGCGTGGCATTCCATCGTTTTGAACGCACAAATGGACCGCGACAAGAAAATTTCGAAAATTTTCCCTTTCACGACCTCATAACTTGAAAAATAGCCCGATTAATTCACTGGATAGAATTAAAAATATCGGGCATCAAAAACTTAACAATTCAACTCGTCGATTTTTGCCAATCCAAACGAATCCATTTGTTTCTGAAAAACCCATGTTACATCTCGAAAAATATCGATTTTACTAGTTTAGTCGAGAGAACTAAAATTGCAGTCCTTAAAATTCCTCTCAAAACGATCGCAAGCACGGCATTGCAAGTTATAGCCCATCAAAGGAATTTAACTCTATTTGCAATTATGGCAGGGGGTAGGTTCAGAGGGGTCAAAATCCCAAAAACTCAGATTTATATTCAGGTTTGTGCGATTATTTCCTAATCAAAAGAATAAAGAAACAAATTAGAAATAATGTAAATTTCGAAACCCTACCTCCCATATTGCAAAAAGGGTTAAATTTGTTTGATCAGATATCACTCCCGTTGCCGTGCTCGTATGTGCAACCCTAAATGATCGTTCTGTGAGGAATTTTGCCCGCTACAATTTTAGTCCTTTGGACCAACCTTGATATAAGCTTGATATAAGCTCGAAAATGAGTTTGTGAGAAACAAATGGATTCGCTTGGCTTGGCAAAAATCCACGAGTAGAAGACACCCATTTTGTTCAGTTTTTGACGTTTAACGTTTTTGGTTTTATCCTGTAAATTTATTTTTCGAGTTATGGCTTTGTAAACGGAAAAATCTTTGAAGGTTATCTCTGGCGGCTTATTCCTGCGCTAGGGCACTCAAATTGCGCGATAATTTACGGGTAACAATTTTAATCCTATTTTGCAAATTGATCAGATCGATACTTTTTGAGATATGGACCAAAATCTGCAAGTCGCGTTTTCTGCCATTTTTTTCGCAAACCAAGCCCGCGGAGAAATTCATACGGCAATTATTTCGAATTCTTTTTGCGCTCCCTACATTTTTGGTCCTCCATACTATAATAGTAGATTATTTTACAGAGTTAAACAATATAATTGTTGAGCTTAAAAGTTTGCTGGCGAGGTGTTAGCCGAGACAGCAAATTAGCGAAACAATTATATTTTTAACTCCAAGTGAAATATATATTTTTTCTTCAAGCGTTTATTGCTAGTTTTCATGTGTTATTTTCAAATTTTCGAGATTCTCGAGTCTTATAGTGACTTTTATTCTCGACGAATCAAGTTGGTACTTTACTGTTACATTCATAATATGACATAACCGAGGTACCAACCTCTAAATAGTTGTGGAAACAAAATAACTGTTTTACTTTTAATTCTAGACAGTAAAAGAGTTTTTAGCGTCTGCCAGTAGTTCAAAATATGACGTTGTATTGTCGCTTGAAGAAAAATAATTTAGTAGATTTGGTGCATATCTCTAAAAGTATTAATTTCTCAAATTTGTGAGAGGGCCAAAAGGTTTCCCTTCAAAATGCGGAATTTGAGTATGCTAGCGTAGTATTCGGAATGGGCAACGAGAAGAAAATTTATAAAATTTTTTCCTTCGCCACGCCATAACTCGAAAAATGTCGGTCCAAATTAATTTGCGTGTTAATTCAAAAAGTGAACAGTATGTGTGTCTTTTAGAGACTCTTGAACTCCTGAATTTTCACCAATTCAAGCAAATCCATTTGTTTCTAAAAACTCTAATTTTGAGCTTATATCTCAAATAACATCAATTTTTCAATAAAAGCGCATAAAATTCTCCCAAATCAATCAATTTGAATCACTTGTATGAGCAAGACATCGCGAATTATTGCCGATGAAAGAAATTTAACGTATGTGTTTTTTTTCCGTTTGCGCGTTAATTTCCCACTCAAATGAACTCTTAGGAAATAATGTTAGATTAGGAAGAGAAAATCAGACCGAGAAAGTTCATATACGAATTAGAAAGACAGGCAGCAATGAAAAAATTGACAAATACAGAAATCCCAATAAATTACACACTTAACGTAAACTCGGCACACAAGCTCAAAAAAACCCAAACAAATTCTTTTAAATTAAAACTTACGGTTTCTTTTTATTTAATAAAAACGCTAATCCGAGACTATAAACAACATTCAAGTTGTGATATGTTAAAAGTAACAAATTGAACTAACGAAATCAATAATTCAAATCAGATCGAAAAAAATTACAAAGCAGTAAACTAATGGATACGCGGTCAAAAGAAGAATGGAAACACTAAAACATTGCCAAAAACGCCACCGCCAACATCCTCGTATTATCAATTAGCATTGCATCATTGGTACTATTTTTTTACTATAATTTATTTACTATTGTCCATATTTAGCAAATTCTGATTATTTATTCATCGCCAAAAACGTCGAAAATAGATGACTAGCGATTTTCGGTTTCAACGAAATTCGTAACTCATTATACTTTAAAGAAAACACCAAAAAATTCTTTATACTGGTTTTAGTTGATTATCTAGTGATAAACAATTTTTTTGTCAATATATCAAAAATGGTAAACAAAGTAGAAAAAATGAAATCGCAATTTTTTATCAATGTACCTTGTCGATTTACTGTTAAAATTTAAAAAATTGTTTAGCAGAACCAAAAAAATTACTTTTTGAAAATTCTAAAATTTATTTCGGTTATTCAATTTTATCTGAGCTAGTTTCCATCAATCGTTGTTTTTTGTGAGATTCACTGACCATATCTTAGAATTGATAATATTTAAGAAATTGAGAAAAATTTTCATTCAATGTCATTCAATGTCAAAGTCCTTGGCAGTTGCTTCAGGTGTGTTTCAAGGGTCAATACTAGGACTACTGTTATTTATTTTTCATACGTGTAATTTACAAAATATGGTAAAATACAGCGATTACTATCGTTACGCATCCGTTTGTCTTTGATTCTGATAATACTAACAACGTTGTAGAAATTATGAAGAAATATTTATGTATATTTGATAGAATTATCTGAAGGTATTTTAAAATTGTATTTAGTAAAAGTAAGCATAGGATGATTAACATTAAAATGAATCACTACCATTCTTAGAATATGTAAAAAACGTTTTGCCTTTGAAAAATGCTATGCACAGTAAAGGTTTATTTTTTAATAGTAGGTGTTGTTTCACCCAAAAGATCAAAACGTTGTTATACCAGTGACTAGTACTGTTCAGTTTAGTTATTGGTTTGCTATCAATTCGTGTCTTGGTTGAATATGAACACGTCTCGTACAAAGTAAATGAAATCAATTCCCTCAACATAACATATAGAAAGTTGTTATTTTCTAGTTGCTTGTGGCACTAAATTATTTCTACTAAAACTTCTTTATAACAAAAGATCAATAAATAAACGAATTAGATAAGGGTGTTAAAGTGAATTGTTATGAATTAGAAAATCATCACATTGCTTTAGTTTAGATATTCTAGTTGTCTGCGAACCTCATTCAATTCTTTAACATCTTCGTTATTATTGGGTTTCTAATCAAAGGATCGGAGCATTCTAATTTTTATATGGAACCCTAAATTCTTAGTCTCTTTCAGATAATCCTTAATCCTTAGATCTTGGTTAAAATTTGATTTTATTATGTCTCTATTTTAAAAAGAATACTTCCAACGACTTGGAAACGAGCAACTACTGGTTTCTCTCTTGTTCCGACTTTATACGATACACGCATTTCTACTGACCCAGATGCAAAATATTTTGTATATAATTTCTAGACAAAATTGCTCTACCCCAACATTCAGAAGGATATTGAGTTAACATAACAAATAAAGTTTTGTTTTGCGATCGGAAATACCATTTTGCTATGGCGTGTATACTATTTTTTTAAATTTATTTCTTTCTTTGTCTGTTTGAAGAAATTTTATTTTATGTTCAGTAAACGTCTCTGCCATCTGCTTGATACAAATACTTCTTTCAGTTTATTTTTATTTTTAGTAACTAATTTATAATAAATATAAATCAGAATGGATGATTTCTAAAACTTTACTTAATTTGCAGTCAGAATATTTAGGAAAATTACTTAGGTCATAACATGGGAATCATGCATGGCCGAATCATCAAGCAATAATACCATGTTTACTACGGATTGGTTTTTGCACATTTCTATCAAATCTCGGATGTCGAAGTAAAAATCGAAACTGCACTTGACTTATCAGACATTATATTTGCAACTATTTTCATCTCACATATCAACATATCAGAAATAAATTATCTTGTTTCTTTGTAATTGTCGAAATAGTGTCGTGATCATAATTACGTGAAACTGACATCAACTTCATTTTTATGTTAAAAGAAAGTATTTTGCAAAAAGGAATTAGTGTGGTTTTTGCGGTTATTGGAAACGATGTTGGACTTTGCCATGCCATCATTTTCGTTAATTTTTGTTTCCAAAGAAATGACGTGGGTCGGTGCACATATGTGAAATAAAGTGTCAAAGATCTATTTCTTACTTTTAATTTTGTTCATGTCTGCAGAACAAGCAATTTCTTTATAAACAGCATAGTCAACCATATTTTCCCCTTTACCACCAGGATTAGCCTTTTTATTTCTATATCGACCCCTTTCTGAACATGCTTAAATTATCAGAGCCTTTAAATGTATAAATGAGGTAGGTAACTGTAGAAGAAAATTAATGTTAGCATTTCTTCATTCACAATTCAGTTGAGTTTGGTTGGTTTATCGACAAAGTAAAAAAATGTGTTTAATTAATCTGACATCATCGCTTTCCCACATTTTAGTAAAAAAAACATGCTTAAAAGAACAGTTTTACAGGTCCTTTTGATTTCTAAATAGATCAAGTTTCGTTCACACAGCTCTTAACGATTTGCAATTTTCAATTTGTTTAAACTTGAAAGGGGGTGAAAATCATATTTAAATTCAAATTTAGCGCGTACGTTTTGTTACAGCTTGTTTTAAAATAGGTTGGTAATACAAATGGTGATACTGTTAATTTACTATAAATTACTGATAATTTACCGTTACAAATCCGTTTGGCGCAAAAGAAAGTGTTTTCTGTGAATTTGATTAAATCATGTCTTATACATATTTTGATCGCGTGTGTTTTATTAGGGTTTTTTTATTATTCAATTATAATGTAAAAGGCTTGATTGTAATATAAATTCTCAGTGAAACTACGTCAGTGTGTGTAAGAGACTTGTGGTACAATTAATCCTTTATTTACTGTGAGAGACTAATATCAAGTGAATAAGCTCAGCAATAATTATATATATATAAATGATAAGCTTTTCGACATCTAGTGTCGACTCGTGAAAGCGTTCACGTACGAAAATGTTAGCAACTTTGCCGACAGGTATGTAAAGCAGTTACATAGTCGATTCTTCAATAATTATAGCCAACCTAACAGTTGGCAAGTATAAAAATTTCGAATCGCCTGCAGTAAAGTACGCAAGAGGTTGTACAATAGCAAACAAACACTGAGAATCACCCGACAGCTGTTTCGTCCTTTTGGGATTCATCGGGAGTGAGAGAACTCGAGTGTACAACCTCTTGCGTACTTTACTGCAGGCGATTCGAAATTTTTATACTTGCCAACTGTTAGATTGGCTATAATTATGAATATTTATTAAATGGGGTGCTATTTAGCCATGTATTATAGCGCAGATAGCTTGTTATCAACTGTGGCAAAAAACTGTTAATTGATTTTTTGAGTTTTGATTGAAAATCCATGAATAGAGCTCAATTGCTTTATTCTGAATCAGAACCATTTATGCATCTACAATTTAATAATAATGTTTTTTCGTGGAGTTAACTAATAAACGGTTTCTGAACAAAATACTTATAATATGTTTGTTTTGATTTCCTACTGTTTATTATTTTGATATATACGGATTTTATCTACCTTGCTTTTTTCAAACAGGGGGGTATCATTTCGTTTAAAATATTTACGTAAGTTTTGTTGTATTACTGTACATTACTACATCTATCACTGAGTTTTATGTTTGTTAGAGAGATTTTATTTTTGATTCAAGGTACGTGTCTTTAGTCAACTTCGATCAATTTTGATTGGCGATTTAGTTGCGGACTATTTAAAACTTGCTTTTGCAAGTGCTCGAGTTATATAATTGTTACATTACAGGGTTTATGCTTAAAATTAGATCAGATTTGGCTTTAATAGTCCACGAGCTAGAAACCAATGTTCATGACCGTCAGCTGCGGTTAAGTGGGTCGGTTGACTAGTAGTATCCTCCCACGCACGAACAAAAAAACCATTTGTAATCACCTCCTCCCACTTAAAAATTTATCAAATTATAGTTAACCCAATATCGTGAAGGAAAAAAATCAGCTGACTAGAAACTGGTGGATTATACGTCAGCTGATCGCACGAATATGAAAAGAAAATACATATAATATATTTTTAGTGATTTCTTCTCAATTGATAATCTATTTGATAATAGTTTATATGCTATTCTAAATAAATAAAACGTCAGCTGGCTGTATCTTGCTAGAAAGATTGTCAGCTGATCTTCTAAGGAAACACGGCTCGACCCACTCATGGAACCTCAGCTGACGTTTACAAGGTTTTATGACATAACCCTCTGAAGTATTTTATAAGTTTTTGCCCGAAATGAAATGATTGACACAATTTGTCTTTAGCTCTTGGACTATAAGATCTGGAGCATCCCAAGTTGTTGCTGCTGCAATGAAATTTGTGTCCTTTTTGTCAACTACAGGTCGGATATTATACCTCAAACACACGGCCATCCATCTTTTTTTTTATAAAAACGCTTCAACCTGTATTTTCCTCTTGTTTAAATTGTGTTTATTTAGTAGATAGTAGATCTATACAGTCGGTTTCTTTTTTAATGTGTTTTATTAAAAAAAAACAACGTACTAAACTGTTCTGACCCACAAAGCTTTATTAAACGAGATCTCTGAGCAATAAGCTATTAGAATTAGGTTGATTAAATGCGCATTTCACTTTAAATGGTTACATTTTGAACGTAAACTACAAAAAGTATACAAGCAACTGGTTTAAAATTTTAATACAATACACGTATCTTTGTGATATCAGATTGCGAAAAATATTGAAAACTTCAATAAAAGTTACTGATGTTGTAAGTATAATTTAAATTTTATATAGTTAGTGTACAATTAAATCACAACTTTTAATGGAAAAACGGGTAGTTTTTAAGTCAATATCTTCCACCCTTCTGGTTTTAACATAAATTAAAAGTATTTTTTTTTACTATATCTTTACCTAAATAAACCACATTAACAAATTGTGAACAGTTTATGAATGGGAATTTTAAAGTTACTATCGATAATAATCATTTAAATTTTGTGACGAAGGTGTAGTATTTAGGAGTAGTGTTTGATCCTCAGTTAAACTTTAACCTCCATATAGATTTCGTATGTAAGAAATTAGGAAAAAAGTTTGGGTGTTTTTCAAGAATTTGTAACAAATTATCATACCCCTGCAGAAGAGTTGTTTATTTTAGTATTATATATCTACAATTCACTTACTGTGTATCACTACTTGTTTCATGTTTAATGTCCAGTAAATAAAAGCTACAAATTTTAGAAAATAAAGCAGTACGGGTTTTGTTGGGATGTAATAGGTATACCTAAATACGTTATAGGCTTGAATCGCTTAATTTTGTGAACGTTGTACAAATTATCGAAAAATCAAATTTAGTTTTAATTTATAAAATAAGAAAGAAACTGTCGCCATCTTATTTTAATGAGTTTTTAATTAAAAGATCATGTCTTCACAGATACAATATAAGAGATAAGGAAAAATACCACATTGAAAAATATACATCAATTACACTGCAAAATTCACTGTTTGTTGAAGGTTTGAGAGTGTATAATAATCTACCTGAAATTGTTAAAACAGCGTCTAGTGAGAAGACCTTCAGATGGAGACTGAGACGATATTACTTTAAAATATATACAGTTTAGTTTTTTTTAATAAATGTGTAAATATTGTGCTGACTAGCTTTGAAGCTAAATAAAAACTGTATATTTATTTATACATCTGAAAAATAAGATATTTTCTGAAAAATCTTTAAAAAAAGCAATACTATAGCCTTCAAATCTCTATAAAGTGGTTTATTTTTCCTCTTACAAGTAGATAAGTTTAGTCTTCCAAAAGTTATCGAGGAGACACACAAACGAAAATTTTTTGCAAATATTATTTATTATAGACATTAATTTTTCAACATGAAAAAAATTGTACGAATACCTATATTAAAATTCAAAGAAAATATTTTATTACGTAAAAGTTACATTCTGAATTTTGTTTTTAAAAAATGTCACGTATAGCAGATATCCTTAAAAAAATTTAATTTAAAAGTAAAAGGAACAGCGCAAAACTTTAAGTCATAAATGTATTTAACAAATTTAAGTTTTGCATGCCGACGTCGCGGTATTATGATTTAAACACTTTTTCAAGAATAATAATTTACGAAATCATAAAAATTTGAATTGTAATGTTGTGAAAGCTTTATCAAACTTACAATTTTTGGTCAAACCTGGCAAACATGACTGTTACATTAAAAAATGGTTTTAGATTATATCAATTAACTTTCGTTTATATACACAAAGGATTGTATAAAAATAGATGTAGGCATCGATTTTATTTAGATACGAATGCATTTAACTTGTTATAAGGGTAATGTTTTTGAAATACCCAAGTGTCATATGCACAAAACCATTAGTCATCTTTCTTTCAAAATAAAATTGTAATTCAGCGAAATTTCTCTTGTGTTTTCATCTTCAATTTTCTTCCGATATACATATTTATGTATAGATATGTAATTTATCACGTCTTCATGCAACGGAAATTATATTTTTGTAGATGTAATTTAATTTGACGTTTTCTTATAACATGAAAAATGTATTTAAATTAATTATGTTTTTAAATACTTTTATATATTTTCAACGTGATTTTTTTTATGTAATTGTTGTAGAAGGGATAAAT
Organism: Abscondita cerata; assembly: GCA_030710515.1. NCBI lineage: Eukaryota > Metazoa > Arthropoda > Insecta > Coleoptera > Lampyridae > Abscondita > Abscondita cerata. The sequence continues at coordinate 117,369 of JALBCR010000831.1, forward strand.
TCTAAACAAAAGAAACCAATACACTTTTATGTAAATCTAGGCGCGATTATGATTAAATATTAAGTAATTTAACTATCAGTAATCATAGTAAAGTTATTTTCCATCATAAAATTAATGAGATTGCGTGGAAATTCTATAACTTATAAATAATGAGGTAATAAATTATTAGAGTGTAGACAGTTAACGCTTAGAATAGCCATAGTAGCTTATTTTCCTCTATAGTTTGTAATTACATATAAATGTCATGTAAAATCTAATTTAGATAAAAGTTTATTTACATCCAATCTAAGCTTTTTTAATTACAAATGTGTGCTGCCTCTTTCATAAATAACCGATAAATTGCCTTATTATTATTATTTTAATTGGTTTCAAAATAAGGTATTTCAATAAAAAGGTGTTTTAAATCCTCTACAGTTAGAGCTTGCAAAGAGCAATCGAAACGAATGTTTGATCGATAGCATAAAATAAAAAAATAATTAAAGTTGTCATTATACAATAACAATTTAACAGTATTAAATTAATTTTGAAGTAATATATTGTCAAAATAAAAATTTTTAATTAATTTTTGAACGTCTAAACATTGTATAAATAAATTCAAGTTTTAATATGCGTCTGTGTCCACTTAGAATTACTCAAATAAAAGTAATCCAATTTTTATATTGTAATTAACAAAATTAGAATATTTTTCATTTGTAAGATTTGTTATTAGTGCATTCGTGGTACATACTGGTATGAAGTAAAATAAATCAAAAGTATACGAAGAAAAGTAAAAAAAATAGAAAAAAACAGAAAACATGAAAAACTGCCCAGCAAGTGGTACCAAAATAAAAAATTGCAAGTGAGGTAATGTATATACATTTTATTTAAAACTCAGATTTAATAATTTTCAATATCAACAATCATATTATAAGTGTTAAATTTGTTGAGATTTTATTAAAACAATTTAAAATTTCAGTTTAATTTATTGCCTTTTATTGTTTCCGAGCTTTCCTAAAACGTCACTTTATATTATTTAAAAATCATGTTACTACGAAACCATTTAAATATTTTAGAACTTGAAAATTAACCTTTGGTATAGTTTAAATAAAAATTGTAAGATTATCAAATTATTCCACATACACTGAATGTCTTCAGAAAAAATTTCTAACTTGATCATAAAATGGTAGTTTCTAATAATAATATTATAATAATAAATATTAATGAATATTGGTTAGACAAATCAATTGTTGCTATGGATAGTCTTATAAATTATCTTAGAGAAGATGAAATTAATTAATATACAAAGTAAGAATATTGATTCTTGCAAAAGCTTGAACAATTTTAAAAATTATGCTCCTGAATTATAGTGATCACGGATTACCTATTAGGTTTTTCCGAATTAATCAAACTAATCTAAGAATTGTTTACGTCTTACCGATAATAAATAGTTATTTTTATCACCAGGCCAAGGAGCTAACGTGTTTTTTTTTTTCAATGTTTGCGTTTAAAAAGCTTATAAAATCCTTTAAAATAAGATATAAAAGAGTACTCTTACGTATTATGTACGTATTCCAGCATGAGAATTGTAGTGATTTCAGTGAGTATAATGTGATATTGGCCAAAAAAAGGATGTTACTGGTCGCTTTTAAGTGATGCAAAAAAAGTGATTATGGACTGAGGATTGAAAAATATTACTATTACACAGAGTGATTCATTGGTAAACACACATACGTTAGGATTAGATAGGGGATATCAAGAGGATTCTAAAAACATATATTGCTCAGGTCTCCGATCCTTTATAACTAAGATACAGGATGTTTTATTAGTTTTGTTTATTCCTTTAATTGCCCATAACTGACAAACCACATTGTGAATGAATTTTCTTTATATTTACAACATATTTTCCTTTTCCGGTAAAATATCCAACAGCGTATAAACATTAATGTTATCCAAGGACGGACTTAAATAAAATTCAAAAATTTTTATATTTAAAAAACCCTGTGTATCAAAATTTTGAAAAAAAATTTTTACATATTTGAAAAGAACAGAAAAAACGGAGTTAAATTAGATACTTTCCGCATTCAATTTTGTGATACCTCCAAATTAAAACATTGTAACAGACATTTTGGCTATTTTCAGTTTCTAATGTTTTTATAATTTGCAGGTTTCAGTCATTTACTTTATTAAAAAAATCGCTTAATTTGTGCAGCCTAAATAGTATAAAAAGTGAAATATTTTCTCATTGTATGTACAAGCCTAAATAATATGGTAAAGTACCTTACAATTTCTGGTTTGATTTTTTTTTTAAATCACCATAATCCTTTACAATAATCATATTACTCGTATTCTACACAGAAGCAATTGTATAATAGTTACGATGATAATGCTCGAGAAGTATTAAACCCGGATAGAATTGTAAATGTACTTACAATTTTGTTATTCGAAGTTTTGGCGTGGTATCCGATCGGTTTGTTAGATACAGTGTTTTCATCTGGTAAATATTGTTACACTGTTGACAATAATCTTCACCGAATTACAGCTCACCAGATGAAGACAATTTATCGGAATACGAACCAAACAATTCTGACAGTGTCGGAGATTACGGGGTTGTCAAAGTTTGTTTTGCCTTCAGCTTTTACGCCATTAGAAAAATGACTATTTTGAAAACATTTTTTAAAACTCTGCAATTTTCTCTTGGCAATTTTTTGTAAAACAAGAAAAATTATGTTTTTGGTCAAAACACGGAAAAATTTGTAATAAGTTCAAAAAACATTTAGACTAGTAATAATAAACTAGGTTATTAATAACAATTACATAATAATAACATTTAATTGTTTAATTATTTCCCAGAAGTTGTTCAAAATGTCCTCCTTGTGCATTGATACAAGCACGCAGTCTTTTTATAAAATCAGTTATAATTCGTTGAAAAACTTGAGGAAAGTTTCAAATGTTTCCATTATGCTCTCTCAAAGTTGTTCTACGGTGTTTATGGGAACGAAATAAACCAGCTATTTAACATGTCCCCACAAAAAAAATTACCTCATTTTAATCCAGTAACCGAGGCGCCCATGTTATTGGAGCATTAGCTCCTCTGCCAATCTATCTTTTAGGAAATTGCTAATGAAGAAAGTGCCCAAGTGCAACACCTAAGTGGGCTGGTGCGTCATCATGCAGGTACCACATTTGTTGCCGAAGTCCCAAATCAACATCTTCTAAAAGCTCAAGTAAGTCGTTTTGTAAGAGTTTCAAATATTCAGCACGTCCTAATCTTACAGGAACAAAAAAGCATAAACAAATGATTTCCAACAATCCCTGTCCAAACGTTCACTGATAATTTATCTTGAAACTTTGTTTGAATCATGGCATCGGGATTTTCACCAGAATCAGCGTATTTATGTAAATTATGTAAATTTAGTATCCCATCTTTGAAAAACGCGGCTTTGTCATTAAAAAAAATCGTTCGAACAAAATTAACATTTCTTATATGAAGATTTAGCAACTGCCGGAAAAATTCTAATTGAAGCTGATGGTCTTCTGGCTTTAATGTCTGTACTTTTTAATAGTGGAATAGATAAAGGCCGTTTTTATAGTAATTCTGTTCACTGTTGTTTTAGACAATCCTACCTGATTAGCAACTTTGCGCACTAGTTTGGGGACTGTTTTCAATTTCTTGCAAAACTTGGGCTTCCAAGTCCGAGCTCGGTGATTTGCAATAGAAGCAATTCTTCTAAGAAGTTTAATAAATATTCCAACAAAAGGAATTCGTCTTTTTGGGTACAGCTGCATTAACCTTCTTCGAGCTGCACTTACATTGCCTTGACAGTAGCCATAAGTGAGATGAACATCGGTGTATTCGCTGTTTGTAAAATTTACACAATTGTCATTGTTTATTATTGAAAATTGTAAATTAATCAGAATGAATAAAAGTAAATGATTTAAAAACAAAACACAATTTCATGTCAAAACAAATTCCTAAACAAATGCCTATTTATGTAGAGTACGATAATAATAAATTTTTAATCTACAAACTTCAAATAATGTCACACTTTTCAGTTTGAAATAAAATTGTAGTTGTTATTATTAATTGTTATTAAAAACTAGTTAATTGTTTCAACTTAACTTTCGTTACGGTGTAAATATTTTTTTCAATTCACACAATTTTCTACGTATTGGAGTGCAGTGCAGACGTAATTTTGGTCACTCGCATTAATTAAATTAAAGCTGGCTAAATTAATTCTCAAATTAAAGCAATCTAATAGTTTGTGTAATCTGTGTTTAAAAGTGAAACGTTTTAACTTCGATAACTTCTATTTTGCTTAAACGCGAGTGTCTGATAAGTGATAAGAAGACAATACGTAAGATTTCACCCAAATTCTTTCGTAACTCATAACAACGAATTCTTATACAATTTTATTGCATCTCGGCATTCTACGGATACTTTTGGGATTTATCAACACATTTTTTTTTGTTTTTGCAACATATATCTTAATCAATCAATTGACGTACTCGGTACGAAAACATAAATCGATAATTACCCTGTACAAATAATTTTGGATGGGAAGAGGCATCTTAAAAAAATATTTTTATTTTTATATCTAATACGTCTGGCGTCAATTTTCGTACGCAAATTCTGCAACAATTTTATTTTGTTTCGGTTACACGTAACCCACTGTTGCCATCTTTCGAATTGAAACGTAGATTTTTGTAAATTTTGTACAACTAAAACAACCTAAAACTCGCACGTGATACGAGTAGTGTCATATTGAAAATGCCGTACAAATGTTTCTTGTGCTCTAAAAAGCCGGCTTCGCTAGCAGAAAATGATGTAAAATGTGCTGGCTGCAATTCATATTATCATCGATCATGCTCTAGAAAGGCTAAAATAAAGGGAGATAATACTTTTGAAGCGTGCTGTGGTAATGGTGAACACGACACGGATCCAGATGTTTCGACCGAAATAGATGAATTAGATGGTAGTGCTAAAATACTTTATAAACTAAGCAAAATTGTTAGTAATTATGAAACGATTTTGGACAATTATTAGAAGACAATTGCTCTTGAAGCCATTGGACATCAGAAGATATTATAACTGAACTTCAAGATCGGAGCTCACGTTTAAATAATATTATGATATATAAATTACCTGACTCTGTTAATGCTGAAGCCTCTGACAAACAAAGTGTATTGATTTATTTAATAAATGTAATGAAGCCCCATCATTTAACATAGATGATATAGTCATTTCGCGTATGGGCAATAAATTCGATGAGAAGACAATACGTCCCCTTAAGATTACACTTCCCTCAATAGAAGATGTACATTGGATATTTCATAATAAGAAAACGCTTTGCAAGGATGAAAACATCGCTATTTCAGCTGATCTCACTCAACAGCAGAGAGCATACCGTTTGAAAGTTGTCAAAGAACTCAAGAATCGCTTAGATAAAGGAGAAAGGGGAATATTTATTAAATATATCAGAGGTGTTCCCACCATTGTAGTAGACAAGGCAGTGAAAATGAAACACAATGCTGGACACACACAAGCATAAGATAACGCAAGCCCCATTCATATCAAGTTATATTACCAAAATGCACACAGTATTCGAGATAGGTTAGACTTGGTTAACACCGGTATTAATCTTCTACCTGAATTCGAAGTAATTATTCTCACGGAAACGTGGCTCAATGAATATACGAGGGTGAATCAAATGAAAACCTTAAAAGTGAAAGTTTCGAGAAGTTGTAGGATTTATCCGGTAGATGGCAGGGATGTTCGTTGAAGTTACACAATGACCACCAGGTGCGATAGCGATTGCTACACACAACGAGCAGTGATTCAGTTACAATATGGCCGCCCCATTATCAAATGCACCGCGTTAGAACAGCGATCAGTCATTCGTTTTTGAGCAATGAAGGTGTCAAACCAATGGAAATTCATCGCAGGATGACAGTACAGTATGGTGATTCATGTTTATCCCTGCAGCAAGTGTACGAGTGGTGCAGAAAGTTTAAAAGTGGTATCGTTTCAATAGAGGACGCCCAACGACCTGGGCAGGCTCACCGCGTAGTGAAGACGCAAACATTGCGCGGGCAGAAGAAATTGTTTTGGACAACAGGCGTATAACACTTAAGGAAATTGCCCAAATGCTGGAGATTAGTTACGGTTCAGCGCAAAATATTGTCCATAATGTGTTGCTGTTCAATAAAGTTTCTGCAAGATGGGTTCCGCGTCAATTGACTTCTGAATTGAAAGAACGTCGCGTCGATGCCTGTGAAGAATTTGCGTCGTTTCAACGCCGAAGGTGATTCATTTTAGACAGAATTGTTACAGGATGAAACCTGGGTTCATTACCATCAACCAGAAACAAAGAGCAAGTAAGGAATGGCGCCATAGCTCATCGCCAAACCAAAAATTCCGAACTCAGCGATCAGCAGGAAAACTCATGCTGACTCTCTTCTGGGATGTAAACGGAGTAATTTTGGAGCATACATGGACAGGGAATGACAGTAAACGCACTTATTCAAATCTCTTGAAAATCAACTTAAGCCAGCAATCAGGAGTAAACGGCGAGGATCACTTCAGGTGTGTTGTTACAGCATGACAACGCCCGACCACATACATCTCGCGGTTCAAACTATCCAGGATATCAAATTTGAATGCCTCATTCACCCACCTTATTCTCCAGACCTCGCCCCTAGTGACTTTCATGTGTTCGGAAAGCTAAAGATGCAATGGGAGGCAAGCATTTCCAAAGTGATGAAGAAGTGAAAACCGCGGTGCACGAGTGGCTACAGGAACAACCAAAAGAATTCTTCAAACGTGGTATTCATGCGCTTCCAAAGCGGTGGAAATTGCATAACACGTCAAGGAGACTATGTCGAAAATGATAAATGTAAGTTTTACTTAGTTGTCAAAATAAATAATTTATAACACTTTTAAGGTTTTCATTTGATTCACCCTCGTATTAACAACTCTGAGCTTGGTTTACTAAACTATAATGTTTTTCGCTGTGATCGTTCCATTCCATCTAGTTCTAAAAGTGATGGTGGTGGTGTAATGATAGCCATTAACAGGAAATTTAAGACTCAAGAGATAATTATTAGTAATAAGGGTTTTAAACTATTGTTTATTAAAGTTTTCACCGAAAATACCTTCTTTATTGTTGGAGCATGTTATATCCCAATTCTAGTTTCGAATATTTTACCGAATTTATTGAATGTGTGCAAGTGTCTCTTTGTGACATTTTAGTTGATAATGTTAAGATTTAATTTATATTAGTGGGTGATTTTAATGTCCCTGGTTATGAATGGCTAACTGAGTCTAATTACTCTACCGCACACGGATCTCATCGCAATGTTAATTTTAGGGATGCGGCATATCTTCTATCTGATTGGTGTGTGGTATACAATATAATTCAATTAAATAGTATAAAAACATTACAGGAAACATCCTAGACTTGGTATTTACAAATTTTTATAATGCTGTATCTGAAACTAGTGATGAATATCTAATTAAGTGTGATGATGCTCATTGTCCATTATCTATTTCTTTTCAATTGAAAAATTATTTTTAATACTGCTGATGAAATTGTATTTGATTATAAGCGTGCAAATTTTTCTGATATGGCTACACAATTAAGTATTCCAAGCACAATCAATAACGAATCATCATTAAATGTTTATGTTCAGGAATTAGAAGATAGATTTCATGACCTAATAAATGAATTTGTACCACTTTTCGGATTAAAACCAGACATTTTCCTCATTGGTTCTCCAACGAGTTGATGGCAGCAATAATTAGCAAAAAAGGTCACATAAATTATATAAGCAATATAAATTCCAATATTATTATAACCGTTTTAAAAAGATAGAGCTCATGCTAAACTTCTGGCAATCAGAGATGAAAAGCATTTTTGTCGTCCACTGAGGAATCAATTAGGAATGATTCAAAACAGTTTTTTAAGTATGTTAATAGATTAAGTTCTAGTATTTCCATTCCTTCGGTCCTTCATTTGGGCGATGAAATTGCCGATAATAAACAAGATGTAGCCAACTTATTCGCAAGGAAGTTTAGTAGCGTTTATTGTATAAGAAATCTCAGTAATACCGATTTCCTTTTTGAAACTAACGATTTATACAACAATATTACTTTGACTTCTGAAGAAATTGATGAATGCATTAATAGATTAAAACCTTACAATAGCCCTGGCCCTGATAAAATACACCCTCTTATAATTATTAAATGTAGTAATGTAAACATTGGTTACTTGACTTGTTCAATATTTCACTGAAAAACGGCGTGTTTCCGCATCGCTGGAAATTTTCTTTTCTTTCACCATTCTTCAAGGGAGGAGATCATACAGATATTAATAATTACAAACCGATTAATAAATATAAGGTTTTTGCAAAAATGCTCGATTATTTAGTGTCTACAAAGCTTTATCCGTATTTTCGAAAATACATCAGTTCAAACCAACATGGCTTTCTTGATAGCAGATCTACCGTTACAAATCTTTCTGTGTATTCTGAATTTATATTGGAAAATATAAATTCAGGCAAAGTAATCGACTAAATTTACATTGATTTCACTTGGGCCTTTGACCTTGTTAATCTCAGTTTACTAGTTAGAAAACTTTGCGCTTATGGAATAACGGGCAGCTTACTCCGGTGGTTTGAATCTTACTTAAATGGGAGACAGCAGAGAGTCAGAATAGGAAACTTTTATCTTGTGAAATAGATGTGTTATCAAGAGTTGGACAGGGAACTCATTTGGGCCCTCTATTGTTCCTAATATTTATTAATGATATTACGGATTGTATTCATTATAGTGAGATTTCCTTGTTTGCTGATGACACTAAATTATTTAAGGCAATCGAGTCACCTCGAGTTTCGTTATTCCTTCAATTGGATATCTGCTCTTTGGAGAGTGGTGCGAATTAAATGGTCTTGAATGCAACATCAAGAAATGCTTTGTTATCAGATTCGGAAGAAGTAACATTATTCCGTTTCCTGACTATCTGTTACAAAATAATCTATTAGAAAGAGTGGATCACATTAAGGATCTTGGAGGCATATTTTACTCTAAAATGTCGTTTGTATATTATGTGGAATATCTCGATATAACAATTCGCAAAAAGATTTACTTCATTAAAAGATTCTCAAAAAAATTTAAGTCAATATCCACTTTTCGTACACTATACTTTTCTTATATATACTGAAGCTGATGTATGCATCTACGGTTTGGAGACCATATGAGAGAGGTCTAATAAAAAGATCGAATCGCTTAATACTGTTTTTCTTAGACATGTTGCAGTCAAGACAGGTAATGCACTACATTATACAGACCACAACTTTTCATCAATTTATGAATTGTTCAACATTAGCACTTTGGAATTGGCTAGAGATAGAGTTGATATCTTGTTTGCATTCAAAATTTTAGCAAACTATATTGATTGTCCCGACCTTTTGGAAAAAATTGATTTTTATATTCCTCTGAGGAGGCTTACAACTAATAGCTATTACTTTATGTATCCTGCGTTACGAGTTGGCCAAAGGAACAATATAATTTTTAGGTTATCTGAACTATGTAATAGTAATGCCCATTGGCTTGATCTGTATTGCTCTTCCCTTTACCAAGTTTGTAAGAATTCCAAGCTGTTATTGAAATATGAATGAGCGCGTAAAAATAATTGGGTTTGATTAGACTCAACTGAAAAGCAAAGATAGCCAGATAAACAGATGCGTATTAGATTTAATTAATTTTATTGTTAACTTGTAAAATTGTTACACCGAAATGTATAATTTTATGTATGGGGCTTGCCCTGTTGAAACGAACTAAATAAAGAGAGAATATATCATCAGATACTGAATACTCATCAAAAACGTTCCAAAATAAGATTTTAATTGAGAAAACGTTTTTGACGAGTATTCAGAATCTCATGTATATTCACACTCATGCTATTAGTGATTTTTTCCCAACTTTTGACAATTTAACTCATCTAAACCTGGCACTGGCCAGATAAAATTTCCACTTCGCTAGTAAAACTTCTAACAGAACCGAAGAGTTTTATTTTTCGATCTTTTGCCTTCAAATAGTAAGGGTTCAGACGTGCACTCATCATCTAAACAATTTAAATAATAATATTTTTTTGTTTTTAAGCGGTTAATGATTCAAATTTGCTAAACACTTTAAGACGTTCTAAATGAGTGCACAATATACTGAGTATTCCATTAAAATTGGTAACATAAATCACTCTGCATAACAATAACATAATTTTTACTTATCTAAAATCATAATATACCTATCCTGGTATCATTTTAAATTTGGCCGTATCTAGAAAATAACGAGCCGTTAGGACACCGTGTACATGTTTTTATAACTTATTTAAACAAAATGTAAAACAAAGGAAAATAGCTATTTTCCAAACAAGTGTGGAACGTAACAAATATTAAGCAAGTGCTACAAGATAATTTTATATACAGAGTGGTCAAGAAAAGCGTGAATCTTGCGCTTTATTTGAATGTTACGAAGAAAATGAATTTGACATAATTCCTATAATTATTTTAAGTTATACCTAATAACGTCCAGAAATATGCGCAACACAAGTTTATTTTGTATTTTCAAACGATATACACTGTGTTCGTGTAAGTTGGCTACATATGGAAAAAATTGTTATTATTGATTTTATGAAAAAAAGTTATTCTTCATAAAAAGTTGTGCATGTTCTAAAACACAAAATTCAACGAACATATATGAAATTATCACTCGTATAATAATAATAAATAATATCATTTTTGTTCAAGAGGAAAGTACCTTCATTTTTAAACAAAAAATTTTTAATAAGAAAGATGTCGTGGATGAGAAATAAGTTTTAAATATTGAATATTGTTTATTTACAATTAAAAATTTTTTGAAAATTAAAAAAAGAATATTGAATATTTAAAACTTGTTTCTAATCAGCGACATCTTTTCTTGTTAAAAATTTTTGATATGGTTAAAAATGAAGGTGTATATGCGGACGCAGTGTATATAGAAAATTTGTGAGTAAATAAAAATTAAAGCTCTTAAATTTTATTTTACATTCCGATTCTTGAGGAAATTTTACACCAATTGTATATCAAAAATGTACACATTTGACCAAAAAATTTTGGAGATATTTGAATTTGAAAGTCAAATTTATTTGCAATGCAATTAAAGTAAAAAAAAGGTTATGTTGATATATTTCTGTACACCCAGTACAACTGAAAATAATTTTAAAATATAGTTCGTTAGAAGTCGTAGAGCGCATGTCTTCAAATAGAACCATAAGGAATGAATCGCACGGTTTTTTGTAACCCTGTATATTTTTGATTTTCAACAAGTTAGAACGTTCTTTTCTAGGCAAAGATCCACATTTTTTTAGCTTAAATAAAACACCAAAAAGGTTAGGTAAAGTTTGTGTGTTAATTTTTGGTTTCATTAGTTCGGAAAGAAAACAAGAATTTGCGAAATTGTTACTGTCGCAATTATTGTCTTCGCAAACTTTCAAGGTAATATTTGAGGAAAGTGTTAGTGACGTACACTGAATTTCATCTTCAAGCTGCATATCACGTTAAATAAAATTAAGAACAAATCCAATTTAATCACAAAATGTCAAAATGAAGTTACCTAGTTTTAAGTTTAACTTTTCTGTTATAAAATAGCGCTTCGATATGGATACTTTATAAAGCAGTAGTCTAATGAATTACTTTAACAAAATTAAGATTTTCAAGAACGCAGAACAAGAATTTCAACATTATTACAATAAAATTGCGCGCACGCCAGAGAATATTGAAGTGGTCCGTAATGCAATGGAAGAGAGTGCAGACGAGCATCCGCTCCAGGGAACATTATTCACTTACACATTTTTTATATTGGTGTAGATTATGTTTTCATAAAAAAATTTACAAAACATTGTTTTTTAATTTTGGATGTCATATTCATTCATAAATAGATTTATAATTTCATAAAAACTTTATGAGCAATTTTGAAATTAATCTCATTAGACCAGAATGTTTAATTGTTAATAATTATAAAAATTAGATTTCTAACAAAATACTTATAGATAATTTAAAATTTATTATAATAATAGCTATAAAATCAATTGGCCATGGTGTTATCTAGAACATCGTACAATGAACGTTTTAATTAAAATTTTGCACATAATTTTATAATGTAAAAACGCCTTAAGAATAAATGGATATACAAGCACAATATAGAAATTAAATCAACATTATCAATACCTGTTCAAGCTGTAGCTAACATACTTCGATTCACACCTCTCAATTTATTCGCAATACACTTGTAACAAATATTAATTTTATTTTAAATATTTTTATCAAACAATTGCGAGTTAAAGCAGAAATTAATGCAACTCGTTCTATCAACACCTGTAGACTGTTGTTATCGGAAACGTTTGTTTCAGGCACAGCACTCTATTTGAATATTATTTTAATGAGTAATAGCTCAAGATGTTCTCCTAGTACGAGTATTTCGAAGAAAATTTTAATAGATAGATAAAAGTCAAAATTTAAGTATTACGTTAATTTAAAAAACTATCTCTACTTGCAAATTTTGTTTAAATTTTTATGTCAACTTATGTGCGAACTTATTGAGAAAAATAAGTACTTTTATCTCAAATACTTCAATGTTTAAGTTTTATACATTTTAATGCAGTTCAAAAAATATTTGTCACCGAACTGTATTTTCTAATTTTATTCTGAAGAAACGTAAGAGCCACTAATTAAAAAATTTAAATAATTTACCATACATTTTAATGTAAAATTCCCGTATTAAACCTTCTTCTAAATTGGCGCAGTAACGTCATCATCAATTTTCAACCAAACTTATAGTTTGGTTACTAGGACCGCTATTTTGTAGGTCGTCGTTATCCGTTGCAGAGTTCCCCTTGTGATGGATTAAATTTGACATGTGATGCATTATGTTATGTAATTTTTAACGCTGATTCCGAATATGCCCCTCACTTTTCGAATAGTTTTCGAGATATTCGACTTTAAGGTTGGAAAATTTGGAAAAAAAATTGTTGTGAACATATGTATTTTTTGATGGTGAGTAAGAAAATCACTAGCGTTTTACAATATCTCAACCAGTTTTGTGGCTGTAAGCTTAGTTATGAGTTGTACATTAGCAACTTTTGGGATTTTTGTGAGATCGTCTTACCTAGATCAACGGTTGCAGTTTAGTGAACAATTAATTTTACGCTGTGAAAAAAATCCAAGCATTCCAAGCAACATACGTTTGGTATTGGACAACCCAAAATCCTCATTCCTACAGTCGGCGTCAAATGTGTGAGTAAGAATCATTAGAAGAAGATTTTTAGATAATTACTTTTTTGACAAAACCTAACTGCTGCTAAATATTTTGATTTTTTGGGTTTTGACTTGGTGTTGCATTTCCTGAAAGATGAGTTAAGCTGGAGGATTTTTTTAGTGACCCCCGGGTTTGCTCAACTTCACCCTTTCAATTTTTTTTTGAGTTATTTAATATCTAGAGTATACTTCAATCGATTAAAGAATTTTTTACGACATATTTTTGAAAATTGTGTTTGGGCACATGATACGCGCCACATTGTGGGCAGTCAAGAAAACAGAAATTTAGTGTAGTACATGTTTTGTAAACACTTCTTCCTAGCGTAAGTAATTTTTAATTCACTTTTGATTTTAGGAAATCATCTAATTATGAACCATGTTAATATGAGGGTTTTACATCGACAATAAAATCATTCTATAATAGGAGCAACGCTTTTAGCACCTAGTTCCGGAATAAACTCTATAATTAGGAACTAATTTTACTTATCACGGAATAATCCAAAGATTCTCAAATCATGGGCCATTAAAAGGACCCTAAGACCGTCGTTTAAGAAAAGATTTTGGTACATTTGGCGCCCAATCATTTTAATTATATGTACGTCTTATTATTTATGTATATGTGTTGGGATTATTTCTAGCCAGATATACGGTAACCTGAAAGTGATTCAAAGTTGACTTCTCTCTGAGATCTTACTACGATCCCTCTTCTAGTAATAAATTACATTGGCTAAGATCGTTTAGTTGTTCCGTGAACCCATTCCACTCTACTGAATATTTCGACAATTTTGTTTTTTTGGCTGATAAACTTGTTGGCGTACTGACTTTACTGTTATACGAATTTTTGGCGCTCAACGTGGGACCGTTGAAATTTGGACTTTAATAACGTTACGACATCATCCCAAGAATGTAGAGTTTTGCGATGCGCTCGATAAATCATCAACAGGACCTTTGAGAAAATCAGGTGTTCCATTTAGCAATATTTGGGTAAGAAGATGTTTTAGGAGGGTTGTTCGTACCTTAAAACAATTAGTTTATTTAGAGTTATTATATTGAAGCTGATTAGTTTTTAACCTGGATTTGTGTCAAGCATATATTTAGTTTTGGTTTAAGTAATTTTGTATGTTAAGAATAGAAGGTAATTCTATATTTGAAGGTATCATCTTTGTAAAAACAATTTAATGTTACTTGCCATTGACCAATAAAAATCGTTTACTGTAATTAGGAAAGTTTGAATGATCAAATGCATCAAAGTAATTTACATTTTTTAAATTAGTCAGTTCCCTTTTAAGCTTTGTAAGGGTAGCATTGTTCAAAATCCCGGTCTAAGACGGTTACTTAGAATTTGTAATTTAGTATTAGTCTAGTAATTGCAAATATATATACTATATATTTAATAGTAAAACTTTAATAATTTTGCAACGCTTATCGAATACCCCCTTTTACAACAAAGAGCGTCTGTACAGCAGCTACATAGAAGGTGCATTTTTACACAAGACATTTTCGAAGAGAATTATTTGTTCTCAACAAAGGTTGAGTACTGGTTCAAGAGAAAGAGACTTAACGGATTTTTGTGTCAAAGTCATTTTTAATGGTTTTTAATTGTCATAAGAAAAACCGTTTCTCAGTCATCTCAGCGTTTTCGACGGGGTTGCTGCGTTCGCATCTACCCCAATGGTGAGCGCATAACGAGAAATTTGAGTATATGATTTTATAGAATGTCACCAGTAAACGTCGCTAGATGAGTGTTCAACTACTTGACTTCTCAGACTATACAGGGTATCCCAACGAAAACTTTACCCCTCTATAATGTGAAAACTATAAAGTATTTCGAAATTCGCCGAGACACGTCGATTTTTGTTCCTGAGGGGAACCTTTTGGACAGTCAAGCCAACTCGATATGTTCATACGCCTAATGCCTAGCCACCCCAACTTTAAAATTTCATATGAGACTACCCCATTTGTGGCACATCATTTTAAAACCCTTTTTATTGCAAAGACAATGACACTTTGTTTTTATAAAGCGGTTGAGATTTGACTTTGATTATTGGTACAAACGAAAAGTTGACAAACCCAAATACTCGCCACTAAACAGTTTTTTATCGGCTACACACGACCACATTACTTACATATTTTTATTGAAATGTCTATCAGTTTACAAAAAGTCAGAAATGAAAGAAAAAAGTTGAAGTAAATAATAGTCAGATTTATTTGATGAATTGCTCCAAATGATCCCCGTTAGCTTGCAAACAATAATACAGTCTGTTTTCAAATTCTTTTCGAACATTATTGAAGACATCCGCAGTTATTAATTGGCATTCTTCTACAATTCTCTAACGAACAATTGTAATGTTTCAGGATTCAGTAATGTCCAGGGAAATGGTTATTCAGAAATTGTCGCACAGCCACAGTATAATGCGAGGGCGCACTATCTTGTTGGAAGGTTATTTCATTTTCTAGTAAATTGTCGTCACTTTCTAAAATCTCTGTTATCCTAGGATCAATTGTATCTTCTAATAATTCTAAATAAATGTTTCCATTGAGATTACCTTGAATAAAAAATGGTCCAACAATATGGTCGCCCAAAATTCCAGCCCAAACATTTAATTTTTGAGGAGTCTGAGTATGAAATTCCCTAATTAAATGAGGATTAACATCACTCAAATAACGACAATTGTGTTTATTTACTTCGCCATTCAACATAAATGTGCATTCGTCGGAAAAACATGTTTGTAGAGAAGATTTGGATTCTGTAGAAGTTGTTCACTAAAGTATTCGCAAAATTCGTTACAGCGATCAAAGTCATCTTCATGTAACTCTTGAACCAGCATCATCTTAAATGGATGAAACTTCATTTCGAACTAGACCAATTACTTCACGTTTCTTGTTTAAAAGCGAAACCGTTGCAACGAACTTGTCAATCAGTTATTTCACGTACTGGGGGCTTACATTTTTTTAAGGATGATTTGCGTTAAAAATTCGTGCTGTAGCTTTAGCGCAATCATTATTTCGATAATAAATTGCAACAATTTCTACTCTTTCCGCGACTAAATAAACCATTTTTAAAACACGTTAAAACTTTCAAGATCAAGATGACATTAACGATTTTTTGGTCACAAGCAAAAAACGGCGACTTTTTTGTGACAGTGTTTTATTATTAAGAAAAGATCTGATTTTCTATAGACTTATTATAAACAAAAAAACAATTAGTATTTGACTTGACAGAAAAACACCAGAAACTGCACCAAAAACTTTACTCGGACACGTGTTTCAACAGTTAAGCTGTTATCATCAGCGATACCGATACTAAAAATAAAAACAACGGGAAGCTTATATATACTATCTGCTTATCACGCATCGTTAAACTTAATTGATTCTTAGATAAGCTTAAATAATTCCGAAAATCCTAATGGACCGTTATCATCATAATTCATAAGCAAATTTCTAAACTTTCATAAGAATCAAGTTCGTTTTTATTATCTACCCTCTTAATTAATTCAATGTCGCCTACTCTATGGCCATTTTCAAGCATATGCATGGCAACACTGGACCTATCTGTGCGATGATATTTGACATGAGCTACGTGCTCTTTAAAACGAGTTTTAATAGGTCTCTTGGTTTGCCCTATATATACTTGGTTACAGTCTTTACAATTAATTTTATATATTCCCGATTTATCACACATTTCTATTGGGTCTTTCGGATTGCCTAAAAGATTTTGCAAGTTGTTACTACTAGAGGTTACTGTTTTATAATCAAATTTTGAAAATATTTTTGAAGACCTTTTGTGTATGTGGGATAATTTGGTAATTTGACATATTTCTTATCTATTTTGCTATTACTAGTTCCTAACGTTGTAATGTTTCTAATGTTTAACTTATGTTTATGTTTTCTAATTATGTTTGTGACAATTGATTCTTGAAAACCATTGTATGATGCAATCTGCTTAATATTTCGCAGTTCTTTATCAAAGTTTTGTTTTGACAATGGGAAATGTAATAATCGGTGAATCAAAAGTTGAAAGATGCAAGTTTATGTTGCATACTATGGTTGGAATCATTTGTTATAAACCTCATAGTGTTAGTGTCTTTACGATAAATATCTATATCTAGTTTGTTGCCATTTCTTGTCACTAAAGTGTCTAAGAAAGGTAATTTAAGGTTTGTTTCTGTTTCATAGGTAAATTTGATCGTCTCAAATTTTGAATTTAAAATTTCTACAAATTGCTGAGGGCTGTAAACTTTAGTGTCGATGACTGCAAAAACGTCATCTACATATCTACACCAAATTCTAGGAAAATAATCTAATTTATTTTTATATCAGTTTCAAATTTACCCATGAACAGGTTAGCCATAAACGGAGATAAGCTGTTACCCATTGTTGTACCATAATTTTGTTGATAAATATTATTGTTAATTTGAAAGTAGGTTTGACTCATACATAATCTTGCTAATTTAATAAAATTATCTACTTCTGAATTGTCTAAATGATTTTGGTGTAACATATCTTTCAAATAATCTAAAGTGATATCTATCGGAACGCTTGGAAACAATGAACAGACATCGAATGAAACTAAAACTTCGTTCTCAGTCAGCTCAATGTTTTTAATTTTTTCAATAATATCGTATGAATTTTGAACACTGAAATTTGATTGTTGATATTCAAAACTGTTGAATTTATTTGACAACCATTTAGATATCAGATAAGTAGGAGCATTAATACCTGAAACAATGGGACGCATTGCTTTTCCGGGTTTATGTATCTTAGGTAAACAATACATTCTAGGAAGAACCAAGTTAGATACCGGTAGTCTAAACCTAAGTTGTTTTGGTATAATATTTCCACATTCTAATAAGACTCTACGGGTATCAGCAATCATTTTGGGAAGAGGATTTTTAGATATTAATGAATAGGGGCCTTCATTAAGCATCACCTAAAGTGACTCAAAATAGTCCTATTTTGTAAATATTTTTTGAGGACCTTTTGTGTATGTGGGATAATTTGGTAATTTGACATATTCAAAAAATATTTTCAAAATTTGATTATAAAACTGTAACCTCTTGTAGTAACAACTTGCAAAATCTTTTAGGCAACCCGAAAGACCCAATAGAAATGTGTGATAAATCGGGAATATATAAAATTAATTGTAAAGACTGTAACCAAGTATATATAGGGCAAACCAAGAGACCTATTAAAACTCGTTTAAAGAACACGTAGCTCATGTTAAATAACATCGCACAGATAGGTCCAGTGTTGCCATGCATATGCTTGAAAATGGCCATAGAGTAGGCGACATTAAATTAAATTAAATAATAATAACAAACTTGATTCTGATGAAAGTTTAGTAATTTTTAAAAACAATAATTTGCTTATGAATTATGATGATAACGGTCCATTAGATTTTTGGAATTATTTAAGCTTATCTAAGAATCAATTAAGTTTAACGATGCGTGATAAGCACATAGTACATATAAGCTTCCCGTTGTTTTTATTTTTAGTATCGGTATCGCTGATGATAACAGCTTAGCTGTTGAAACACGTGTCCGAGTAAAGTTTTTGGTGCAGTTTCTGGTGTTTTTCTGTTAGTTAAATAGACGCTGCAGTTGGTGTTCCTTTCCTTTGATCAAGATGGCTTCCAGGTCTACACTACGGAACAGGTTCTTCAAGATTAAAAGTAAGATTTCTTTTGTTAAATGTGACATTGAATTTCTTAAATCTTGCCGCAAAGCAGGTGTTTTTCATAATTTATTAAAGTTTATGCAAATTTTAATTCATACTCATGTAAAAAGGCGCTTGAATTTGCTAAGCGTAAATTGTTAGATATGGAAATTAAATGTCATTATGGTAAATTAGGTAAATTAGAGTTAGAAGCATATGAGTTACATTTAAAACTGACTTCAAGATTAAATGATCACAAGTATGTTGAATGGATTAAGTTTTTGCACCATATTAATGAAATTATTCAACACAAATTTTGGCAAAAAAAGATGACCCACAACAAAAAGTTCACAGAATTATCTAAAAAAGAAAAAGAGGTGCACAGACTTGATCCCCAAAAATCTAACATAGTAGTAAACAAATCCTCGGAGATTTTTAACAATGACGAATTAACTTTGTTGAATAAAGACTTGAAATATAACCTCAAAATTAACAAAGCGCCAATAGACAAGATTATTGTAGGAATTGAAAGTTCGATCAAACTTTTAGACGATAATTCTAAAAAATTCATTGGGAAGCCTGTAAAATTCAAATTTCAGATAATATTCAGCAGTTACCAAAATTTAAATTTAACGCGAGAGAAATAACCATTGTTAAAAATCTTAAAAAGAAAAATTGTTGTTATCTCAAAGCAGATAAAGGCAATAAAGTAGTTATTTTGGGCAAAGAGGATTATTTTGAGTCAGTTCAGGTGATGCTTAATGAAGGCCCCTATTCATTAATATCTAAAAATCCTCTTCCCAAAATGATTGCTGATACCCGTAGAGTCTTATTAGAATGTGGAAATATTATACCAAAACAACTTAGGTTTAGACTAACGGTATCTAACCCGGTTCTTCCTAGAATGTATTGTTTACCTAAGATACATAAACCCGGAAAAGCAATGCGTCCCATTGTTTCAGGTATTAATGCTCCTACTTATCTGATATCTAAATGGTTGTCAAATAAATTCAACAGTTTTGAATATCAACAATCAAATTTCAGTGTTCAAAATTCATACGATTTTATTAAAAAATTAAAAACATTGAGCTGACTGAGAACGAAGTTTTAGTTTCATTCGATGTCTGTTCATCGTTTTCAAGCGTTCCGATAGATATCACTTTAGATTATTTGAAAGATATGTTACACCAAAACCATTTAGACAATTCAGAAGTAGATAATTTTATTAAATTAGCAAGATTATGTATGAGTCAAACCTACTTTCAAATTAACAATAATATTTATCAACAAAATTATTGTACAACAATGGGTAACAGCTTATCTCCGTTTATGGCTAACCTGTTCATGGGTAAATTTGAAACTGATATAAAAAATAAATTAGATTATTTTCCTAGAATTTGGTGTAGATATGTAGATGACGTTTTTGCAGTCATCGACACTAAAGTTTACAGCCCTCAGCAATTTGTAGAAATTTTAAATTCAAAATTTGAGACGATCAAGTTTACCTATGAAACAGAAACAAACCTTAAGTTACCTTTCTTAGACACTTTAGTGACAAGAAATGGCAACAAACTAGATATAGATATTTATCGTAAAGACACTAACACTATGAGGTTTATAACAAATGATTCCAACCATAGTATGCAACATAAACTTGCATCTTTCAACTTTTTGATTCACCGATTATTACATTTCCCATTGTCAAAACAAAACTTTGATAAAGAACTGCGAAATATTAAGCAGATTGCATCATACAATGGTTTTCAAGAATCAATTGTCACAAACATAATTAGAAAACATAAACATAAGTTAAACATTAGAAACATTACAACGTTAGGAACTAGTAATAGCAAAATAGATAAGAAATATGTCAAATTACCAAATTATCCCACATACACAAAAGGTCTTCAAAAAATATTTTCAAAATTTGATTATAAAACAGTAACCTCTAGTAGTAACAACTTGCAAAATCTTTTAGGCAATCCGAAAGACCCAATAGAAATGTGTGATAAATCGGGAATATATAAAATTAATTGTAAAGACTGTAACCAAGTATATATAGGGCAAACCAAGAGACCTATTAAAACTCGTTTTAAAGAGCACGTAGCTCATGTCAAATATCATCGCACAGATAGGTCCAGTGTTGCCATGCATATGCTTGAAAATGGCCATAGAGTAGGCGACATTAAATTAATTAAGAGGGTGTATAATAAAACGAACTTGATTCTTATGAAAGTTTAGAAATTTTTAAAACAGAAATTTGCTTATGAATTATGATGATAACGGTCCATTAGGATTTTTGGAATTATTTAAGCTTATCTAAGAATCAATTAAGTTTAACGATGCGTGATAAGCAGATAGTATATATAAGCTTCCCGTTGTTTTTATTTGTAGTATCGGTATCGCTGATGATAACAGCTTAGCTGTTGAAACACGTGTCCGAGTAAAGTTATATTTGGCGCAGTTTCTGTTGGTTAAGCTGTATCATCACACTGTATTTTTAATTAATTGTTACGATCTTTAATTTATATAACAAAAAAATGTGTTATTATTTTATTTAAACAATATTAATATTAGAAAAATTGAAACTTATAACAAGAAAAATTTATAAATAAATGTTGTTTAAAATGTAACTTATAACTTTTGTGACATATTTAATACCATTGAATTGTTACTTAAATAACAATTATATGATTACCGAATCTAAGAAAAAATGTTGTAAAAAGAGTTATACATCTTGTACGTGTAGTAAGTACACCTTTGATATTACTTTTAAATAATAGATTTTTTAAAATTAGTTTTGACCATTCTTTCAGGTTCCTCAGTTGCTAGAATTTAAAAATATATAAATAGAAACATATTTTTTTTTTTGAATGTACGTGAAAAACTATAGGTACTCAAAAAGTGATCAGATATTTTGCGTGTTTTAAATTATTATTTGAAATACCAAACTCAAATTTTATTCAAATTTAGAACGGTCAGAAGGTTATATAGGGTATAAGGAAAAATGCCATACATCCTGTGTTTTTATCCCACATAGATGTAGAATCAAATTCTCTACAACTGTGCTGTACCAAAACTCAAGCGTTCGCCTTCTTTTTATCCAATTGAACTATTTAAAAAGCTCAAAGAGAGATTTGAAGAGCTGTAAATGCCGACTACGAAAAGAATACCTACAAATAATTTTAAAAAAAACATGCTTCTCAACATGATGGTGCTCTATTCCACACTGTCTATTTGATTTTTTCTATAGGACTTTATCAAAAGAGGTTTACAAAAGAAACGTAGACAATATTGAAGCTCTAAAAATCAGTAGTGTGTCAAAATAATGATCGACAGTATATTAGAAACTTTTAATTTTTAATTTTTTATCCTTTGTTAGTACAATATATTTGAATGTTGTACGTTGGTTAATTAAAACCAAGGTAATTATTTCTACTTTCATTCTTTTACCACTAGAAATCCTTACAGGAATATCAATCTATAACTTTGTATTTTTTATTTAAAAAGACAAGTTTCATGACTAACGCTCAGTTTTTGTGGACAAGCATGTATAGCAAATTTGTAGAAAGTTTAATTCTACATCCATCTGAGAAAAAAATTGGTACAAGATGATAGATGTGATTTTATCAAGTTATTGACCATATTCGATTAAAAAGTTTGACATTTTTTTCTCTTCCACTGTACAACCTACGTCAACTCTTAAACAATAGACAGTTAAGATCGTTACCGCCCTAAATGTGAATAAAACTTAAGTTTGCTATTTAAAATAATAATTGTGAAGTGGGTATTTGATAATCTAATATTGATCCAAGAAAGTGTTTATAAAAATTGATATTTTGAAAAATAACACTTATTGAGTAGGACTTAATAGTTTTTTACGTAGATTTAAAATTGT
Organism: Abscondita cerata; assembly: GCA_030710515.1. NCBI lineage: Eukaryota > Metazoa > Arthropoda > Insecta > Coleoptera > Lampyridae > Abscondita > Abscondita cerata. Next base: position 140,248 of record JALBCR010000831.1, read on the forward strand.
ATACAAATTAAAAATATTTCTATATTGTAACCACTGAGAAACCTAAAAAATGCTCAAAACTAAAAAGGTTTTTGAACATATTTTAAAAATCGTAAATGTACACTATACTTTTCCTACAATCACTAGTGTTTCTGTACAATTCGCTTTATTGTAGATAAATTTTAATACATATTTGATAATTGAACATATATAATTCAAAAACAAATTTAGCTGAAAAAGAAAAAAATCAATAAGTGGTTAAGTAAATAATTCAAATAAAAGTTGTAGAAAATGTGATAAAATAATTTTCTTTGGGTAAATAATGCTTTAAGATACCTTTTGTAAAATCAATAAGTGTCGCGTTATATTTACATCTCAGTAACCACTATTTGATCAATCAATAGTTTAAACTATAGTTAATAATTAAATTACAAACAACTATTACACAACAAATAATGCTGAAAATATTAATGGAATTTTTGATAGTGTCAAAATAATTACCAAGTGTCATTCAAATTGGATTAGCGGTTACTGAGATACTTAGTTTACGCATATAGATGGATGGTAGACCTTAAGTTAAAACATTTCTTTTTTAAATTACAAAGTACTAACCTACAAATATTTAATTACTTTTTCCGAAATTTACTACATTCTTTTAAGCAAATAATCTAAATTACTTACAAAATTTACTACCTACAAATAAATGACAATCTATGTATTTTAAAACAAAATTTCAGTCGTGTTTCACTTGTTTATAGTCAATAATTAATTAACATTTTAATGAAGACGTTTGAGTGGTAAATTTTAGCTGTTGGCTATTTTTAGTTTCGAGGTATTTGGCGATTGTTATACCGAAAGTAGCGTGTCCCTGGCTAAATCAATAAGTTTTATAGGTACTTCTTAAAACATTTTACGATACTGTGTGCTAACGGAGCAACTAAACTACTCCTGTTTATCGAATGTAAAATTTTAAAATCAGTTTCATTAGAAGGATAATAATGTTATATAAAGATATAAATTTATTACAAGATATAAACAAAATATATATGTATGTGAAAACAATAAATTATATTATATTATGTTAGTAATTTCCGATATTTAATAACAAAATCCTTTTAAAAAATTATTTCCAGTTAAAAGTATTTTTTTTCTCCAATTAAGTTTATAATTTTAAAGTTCTTAACCTTCTAGGTGGAGGTTAAGAAGGTTAAAAACTTTAAAATTATAAAATTATTTCCGTTTAGTAGTAAAAATAGACAACTGTAAAATTTAATATTTAAGACACAGGATAAATAAAATATATTTAAGAAATATTCTGTAAGTATTTATTTCAGAGTTTAGAAAATATGAATATTTATAATTGCATGGGAAAAATTAGTAACTGCCTTTCTACAAAACTATTAATCAATTTAATAAAATAACAACAATATATATTCACTCAAAGCTGATGTTGATTTCTCTAAAAAAATAAGTATTGGAGATTTTATATTCACAAATAATTAGTTTATATTTCAGGTTTAACAATAAAAGTAAACTTAAATGCGTATATAACTAATTTTGTAAAAAACGTGTTTTAACATAAAACATTTCATTCATACAAAGTTTTCTAGTTGAATAACTCGAGAAAATATGATATACTTATAATACATATAGAGCAATTTCAGTTGTATAAGATTGCAAAGCGAGAACATAATATGTAAGTGTAACAACATTTGGAACAAAAACGTAGTAGGTCCGAATACAACAGCTACGATAAGAAAATTGTTAGGTATATTCTTGCCGATTATCTACAGCGTTAATGGCATCACCCAAACTAAATATAGAAAAAAATGTTACAAAAAAATTATTTGCAAATGTTATTCACGTATTTACTTAAAACATATTACTAACAAATATTGTTCCAATATTGACTTAAAATATATTTCATAAATATTTACTTCAAATATTTTTAATTTGAAAAAGTGTTACATACAGGGTGGGGCACTACCAACAAATTATTCTATAGCATTAAAACAAATTTTTGAAGACATACTTGTCAAGATTCTTCGAAACCATATTTTAAAAATTTTAGATTGTACAAGGTGCCCTAGAAACACGTACCATATCAAAGTTGAGTTATTTTAAATAGATCACCCTGTATTTAATCTATTTTTGAATTGTACGATAAAAAATAATGTATATTCTTTAACATTTTCCTATACCTACTTACTTCCGTTTCGGAAATAAATTGATTTTACCTGATTTGCAAACTCTCCATTATGTTATGAAATACAGGGTGTTTTTAATACTACCGCATAACACTATTGACATAAAACTTAAATAACTTGTTAACTTAAATAAAACACCCTACATTTCTGTAGCCTGTTGAAAGCTGGAACTAATTACCTTTTAGTCGGTATTAGGGTTACCAACCCCTAACTCTGATAGTTTTCGAGATATTTAAAAATTCGATAGTTTAACAATTTACAATGTACTGGAGTCTAAATTACCCGTGAAATATCCACAATATAGACATTATCTTGCAACTTTTAGTTTTAAATATTTACCTTAAAAATATTTATTTTTTTTCAGAAAAAATAAACAGAAATGTGCTTATGACTAGTATCCCGGGCTCTAAGAGTCAGTCGAATTACGCACACTGGTCACCGTTTATTTATTTATATAAGGTTTATAAAGTTTTCTCCTTAACAAACCTTTTAACATAAAAACAATTATTTGCGTACTTATGCTTAAACTAATAAATGAACATAATATATATACATATACATAATTCATAATTTGACAACCCCTTAACTTGAAAAAAACAATTACTGATGTTTAACAACAGCAACCGTTATTTGGTACATCAAAAAATTGATCATACTGTAAACATTGACAAACTTTAACCTGTTAACTAAGAATGTAATACAAATCGCTCTAATAGTTAGGGGTTGGTAATCCTAATACCGATTGAAAGGTAACTAGTTTCTGAATCTAACTAGCTACAAAAATGCAGGGTATTCCATTTAACTTAAGCAAGTTATTTAAGTTTTAAGTCGTTAGCGTTATGCGGTACTTAAAACACTCTGTACATCATAACATAATGGTAAATATTGCAAAGGGGATGTTGCAGGTTCTTAATAAGGTGATGTAAAACAAAATTGCTTGTTCTTATTTATCGTGAAGTTATTGCATTTTTTTGGAGGGTCTGCAAATTAGGTAAAATCGATTTATCTCTGAAACAAATGTAAGTTGGTATAGGGATATGTTAAAGAGCATACTTTATTAATTGTCCAACAATTCAAAAATAGAAATAAATACAAGGTGTTTCATTTACAATAACCCAATTTTGATATAGTACGTGTCTCTAGAGCACCTTGTACAATCGAAAATATTTTTAAAATATGTTTTCAAATAATCTCGGTATATGTATGCCTTGAGATTTCTTACATTATTTGTCGTTTTAGTGCTACAGAATAATTTGTTGGTAGTGCCCCACCCTGTATAATTTTTAAATAATATTATTAAATAACTTTTTATAATCTCCACTCCACTTATTACTCTTAGGAAAGTTTTTTGTTGATCAAACTGCAGTCGCTTTTATACCTTATATAAATGTATACGGGATTATTCATTCAGAAAAATAAAATTTTGACAGTGATTACTTTTAATGCTAAATTCCTAGTAGTCCCAAAAAATTTCAGCTGTCATAGAACTTGTTTTCAAGAAACGATTAAATAAAAATTATTCGAGCAAGTAGTGTTGTTGTATTCCCATATGCAAAGTGTTTCTAAAAGGAATGCTTTCCAATTTCCAAACTTCTTTAAGTTACGGATCCATATGAAAATGTTTGAAGTATTATTTTTAGTGATTAGTTCAGAATTTTTTTGAGACAGAGACAAGACGTATAAAAGTTATATATTACATCCGTTTCTTTAAACTTCTTAAATTAGAAAATGACAGACACATCGTATTTCTCCTAGTTTCTTCCATAGTAAATATCATTTTTAATTTTAAAGAGTTGAAGAGTTCGAATTGTTGCCATCAGAAACACTTTATAGATATTCCCGTTGCTTGCTATCATGAAGATACGACACGCTCTGAACATGTCTGTTCCGTTTCTAATCATTAAACTTGTTTAAGTGGTAATTTACGTAACATGTCCAGAAACACATTCTTTAGAAAATAAGTAAATTGCAATTGGCACGAGTTATCAAATACTGTTCACGCAAATTTACGTATAATAAATTAGCCACCAATCAGCAATATGTTTTTAGACAACTACTTAAGCGCATTGTATATTTTTCTTCTAAACAGGTATAAAAGAATTATTTGTGTTAGAAACTGCCTTTTTGTGAGTATCAGCGCAATGTGGGGCCGAGGCTCCATAAGTGTGAATACTTGCAAAACAGTTTCTAGACGTGTGTCACAAAAAATTTTTTAGGGCGACAAATATTAAATGCATACAATAAATTTTTGTGTACATTTTTTACACTAAAGAATTATTTTTTGGAGTTGGTATTATCCGAATTAGTTTTCTAATTTAAATGCAAAAATCGAGTAGTTACTATTAACTTTTTTATGGAAAACACACAGCGTGACAATTATAGATGTGGTACGTAATGTGGTATACAAGTCAATAACGAATCGGTTTTGTTTGTTGGCATATTTAAAAACTTATAAGTGAAGCACATAATAAAGATTATCTCTTAATAAAAGTGTAATATATAAGTACCTCAACTGTATTCAAATAAATGGCTATAACTAAATTTAAACTAACGTAACCTTCAAGTGTAATATACTTCATATTATCCTAAACTAACGTAAAATAGGAGTGCAACTTGTACCCTAAGCTAACATAAATCACTTCGAGCACAGATTCAGAAGTTTCAAAACTATTGACTTCCTGCATAAACAAACTATGATGGCATATTATCGTTGAAATTTGTTGTCATAGGAAGGGGAGTTGATTAAACCGACAAGGGCACTAAGAAGCAATGGAGTTGCAAAAGAAGTCATTCAATATTCTCTAGGTGCTATAATAAAATTGATAATAAACCAGCTCTCCCTTACCACAACACCAACTCATTCCCTTCATTGATGTTCAAAATTTTTAATGGTTGTCACAAATATTCGTCAAATTCAAGGTTGTTATTCTACCCGTGGGACACTACAAATCAAATTAAACGATGGGACTAACTTACAAAATTGTACTTACTACGAATTTTAACTTTAAATAGCAAACTAAAATAAGGTTAAATCCACATTAGGAATTAAGGCTCATCTCTGGCCCAAAATAGAACAGAAATTAAGCAAAATCTTAATCAAACAAATGTATTGAACTCAGACACCAACAAATAGAATCCAAGTCGTCACTTAACTGGAGTAGACACGTTACTGCACTGACAATTCTCAAGTTGATTAAGAATTGCTTGCAGTGCACCAGTGTGTCTGACAAGAAAGCGAATGATAGCCAACGATTTCTTATGGGACTTTACTTTAAGATGAACAAATCTATTTGTGCAGATTTAGATTTGCAGATCGGGTTTAGATTTGATAAGTTACAGATTAGGACTCACTACTCGAACTGGAACTTAAATGCTATGTTTTAAATAACATCAGGATTTAATTATAACCTAGAATAATAAAAATGTGCAAATATACAAAATGTTACATTCAGGAAAATTTTCAACATCTTAGGCTTTACGCTTCGCGATTAAGTTCAAACCTTTCAATTCTCGTTTCTGGTTAATTTGATTCAAAATCTGACATGAAACCAGGTTTAAATGTTGGTTAAATGTTACATTATCAACAATTGTCCTTGTCATATGACACATGCAAAGGACTATACCTGTTATTTCGTGTATTTTACTAATTTTTACCGACATAAAACGATAATCAAGATTTTCTGGCTGATTTTAAAGATTGTAAAGTTAATGTTTTTGGACGGAGGGCTAAAAAAGCAATTTGTGGACTGTCTGATGACTAAAGTAGCATTTAACAATTTACAAACAGATAGCAAATTTGAGTATTGCGTACAGTCTATTTATATTTGCTGCCATCTTGCCTTAATGAACCGTGCGCCTCCAGAATAGTAACATAAATTGCCTATGCAGATTTAATGTTGCCAAAATACAAAAATATTCGTTTCTATAAAAAAATACCTTTACTTAACTGCTAACCTAAAACTAAAAAAGAGTCCAAAATTCAATAATAAATAGAGTAAGCAGTTAGTTAAATTACAATTGCCAACAAACACCAAAAATCAATTGAGGTAAGAGAGAGAACACAAACACTCACAATAAGTAGATTGTGATTCTAACCAAACTCTTAAAAAATCAGAAATGTCAGAATTACAACATATTTATTTCTCAAGTACTAAGCAGCGTAACAACACTTAAACTAAGAGATCTGCTACTTTTGACCCTTATACGTCCAAGATAAGCGTTAAAATGTTGGAAATGAAAAGAACTACGTTGTGAAGTTCTGCCAACTGGAGACCCGACTTACTAGGCCAACAGATGGGCCGACTACATACAAATAGATAAAATGTATGATACGTATACTGACTACTCTCCAATATCAATAACGCTGTGTAAAAGTATCATTAAAAAGAGAAAAAATTAATTAATGCGTATTATTTGTTGTCTGTGTAATCTATATGGTTCATGACAAACAACAGTTTCGAATATTCAAATTTACGATTTAATTTTTGTTAATATAGTAATATAGGTAGTCCAAACCCAAATTAATATCTTATGTGGAATTATGCATCACATTTGATTAAACCAGTTTTTTAATATACTATAATCAAAATAAAGATAATGTGGTGGTAGAAACGCATCCGTGAAGAGTAGTTTATAAGAAAAAAATAGCTATTCCCAGTTATACTTCCTGCGTTCGAGCTACCCTACACTGATGAGCCTCAAAAAAGGTGAAGGGGCCGCTCGTGCTTTTTTCGCAATGTTGAAAAGTTCACAGCCAACTTACATTCTACAGATTTCTACAGATTATTACAATTTTAATAATTTTCCTAATTTGTTAAGTGCAATTTTTTTTCACTGTGAAAGAAATTGCAATAATAATTAAATCGTCTTAAATATATGGAACTCGGTGGCCTTAGCCCACCCCTCCCCACAAAAAATCGAACTTTTTACGTTTGCACACGGAAGAGAACTTTACACTATTATTAATAGTTACTATATTACATAAAAATGCAAAAATTTACAATTTACAATTTAACTTTATTCCGTTTTTCTTTGGATTTTTGAGGTAACTTTGTATGCATTTCTAGCATAATTTGCAGTTTGCTGATTGCATCGTCTAATTGCTCTCGGTTATCGCCTCGTGCAATAATGTGACGATGCGAGCTGCTTCATTCAAAAATATCATACTTAATGCAATACACAAAATATTCTCAAAATCTAGAAAAAAATTAAGGAATTAATACTATTTGGTATTTAGAAATATAGTACTATTAATGCAGCATACTTTCTCTACCCAAAGTGACCTGTGGTTACCCTTTTATATTTTTTAATATAACTTTTAAAAAATAAGAATGCAAAAAATCCAACAAAAGTTGTACCTAAGATCATAAGCTACAACTTTTACCTGAATTTTTAATATCTTCATTGTTACAAAGGTAAAGATTTTTAATAGATCTAATTGAACAGGTGCAGTAAAGGTTCTTTTTGCACAGACATTATTTTAACAAAACTTTTAAAACAATTAGGCAATCCTATGGTCTTCACAATTCAGATTCATTTTTTTTGCCCTTTCTACTTAGCACTACCAAATTTATTTCATCTTTTGGCTAGAAGTAGCATTCTGAGTTCCAACATGTGTCATTTTTGACATTGATGTTGACTGTTCCCGAGATAGAAAAATTTGTATTACTCAACAAGCACATTCACTGGGATAGTTTGAAGCTATCTCTAAATGAAAAAGTTGATTTAAGGGTTTCTTTAAGAAATGAGGTGTAGATAGACATAAAGTTAAAAACCATCATAAAACTTACATACAACAAACGACGTGGGAAATTTTAAACAAAAAGCAGGTTATAAGGAAACAACTATTCAAAAGAAATCAAGGATCTAATAAGTAAAAATCAAAAAGCAAGAAAAACTTGACATCCCTCTAGAGTTTCCTAAGATAAAATTGTTCTGAACCACCTAACCTAAAAACTAAGAAGAGAAATCAAAACGTTCAAAAAAGATACTATGTGTGCCTATTTGAATAAAATAACCAATAATGCAAATACTGATTATTCCCCCTGGAAGGTAGATAAAAACTTAAAGAAACTATTAAACATATTCCTCCTATTAGAAAAACAGATGGGAGTTGGGCTAGAAGCAATGCTCAAAGATTTCATGAATACTTTGAAAGTATATTTCTCCCTCTTGAACCGCTTGAGAATGTAGAAATAAAAGTTCAAAAAACTTCACAAAGAAATGATACTACGGTAAAAGAGGTTAAACCTTAAATAATCTCTAGGGTTTTACGTTATAACTAGAGAAATTCTACAGCATCTACCAAAGAAAGTCGTACCTAAAATTACTAACAACATTAATCTTACACTTGCCAAGGTATAACTATGATACCCAAACAAGGAAATCCTCTACATGAACCATTACCAGTAATGTCAAAAGTTTTTGAGAAACTGCCGAACAAAAGACTAATAGCCCAGTAAAATTAGACCAAAAAAGACCTCATTTGAGAATTTTGAGGCCGGTTTCTGAAAATTTGTATACACCTTCGTTTTGATGTTTTAAATGCAACTTTTGCTGATGATACAGCTATTCTAGCTATAGTAGTAATAATGAGAAAGCAACGCAAACAGTGCAAACTACCATTGCGAAATTTAACGTTGTATTAACAAGCTCAATTTTTTTTTGCTAATAGACGAATACAATATATTTCGATAATTATCAACAACCATACTGCATCTTATGCTAACCCAACCAAGTATCTTGATATGACTCTCGACACCAAGTTAAGATAGAAAACTCAGCTCAAAAAAAGAGACAAAAGTTGGACCTAAGATATGTATTGGGTAATTGGAGGTAACTCCGCTTTGTCATTTTACAATAAGCTGTTCTCCTACTAGACAACAGAGACTTAGTGAGGAGACTCAAAAGAAAAAAGCCTTTTATAGTATAGTATAGTGTTGTAAAGAGAGAATCAGTTATGGTGCATTTACCCAACAAAAATGTGTGCATCTAATACGTCAAAAACTAAGAAACTAGTGTAAATATAAATTGAAAAACATAGTCAGTGCTAAAACGTACGCTTAACAAAGATGAAACTAAGAATATAGTGTAAAGATTAGTTTAAAAATTAGAGTAAGTACTAATATGTGTACTCAACAAAAATGAACCCATAGAATGTGTCCAAACTGAGGATTACCAATAGGTGAATAGATTATATCATTAATTAACAAATTATTTTAGATTTAGATTACCCATTATTGTGGATGACTAAATTGTAGTTACATGAACTGTTTCGTTTAATAAAAAAATCATTCAAACAATTGCTGAAAAAACTGCTAAATTGCATTAAAGCTCTACGGTCATGAAGTTATTTATAAGTATTTACTTACTATTTGCTTACAAAGCAAGTGCGAGAAGATGTTTTTTTTCTACATAAGCAATATTAAAGCACGAACTTTCTTTTTCATTTTGCAAATACATGGTACATCTTTCGGGCAAATCCTTTGTACACAATTTCATTATTCTAATATAAAACAGAATTGTATTATTATTTGTTTAAAACTTATTTTTATTAAGTTTGGAATGTCATGGATAGACGTTACTAATATTCAAAATATTATGCGTTTTTGTTATATTATATTATATTATATTATACACAGTGTCCCGTATAAGGCGGTCATTAGACGTTTATGAAGATTAAATCAATTTGACTTTTTTGAAAATTTGTAGATGTACATAAAAAACAATGCTCTTTCAAATAAAAATATAATAGTCATTGTACAACTTCTGGTTATAAGGGTAGTGAACATTAACTTCGTTATTTTAAACGGAACACCCTATATTTTATTTAAATATTATACTCAGTATAAAATTCTGTGAACAATGATACTTGCCTATTCCAAGTCGAACCGTTTTTACGTTATTTAGTTTTATCTAAATTTTTTGTCGCCTGTAGATAATTTCTTAAAATAGTCTATCTCAGCTACTATTTTAATCAGACACTTGAAATTTTAGGATGAGGCACTAATATAGTTGTACTTTTAATAAACAAGCACATTTAAATAGTTTGTTGTAAAGAGTGTTTCAAAATTATTTGTAGAAATGATATATTTTAAACTTATTTATTTTAAATACAACACCTTGTATATTTTCATGTCATTTTATCAGAAATTTAATTTTGCACCTATCTGTAATAGCATTTCCTATATCTCTTGTCAGTTCAGAACAAATTGAATATCACTTCCCGAGAGAGAAGTACAGAAAATTATATTCTTATGTTATTAAAAGTGAACTATTTTTCTAAAATGTGTATTATTTTTTATTTTAATAAAAATTTGTCTTTCAAGGCTGTAGGTACTGTAACAGACATTTGATTTAAGGCCGGCGGAATAATTAGTTTAGTTTGAATTTGTAAATTTTAATAATTTTACTTTGTTATTTAATACAAACTCTTTGGATATTAGATTCAGTCTGCGAATCATTTTGTTTTCATCCAAGACATTTTTCATAAACCAAAAGACCACTTCCCCTTCCCCCCACTTAATTTGGTTTTTGGTATTTTAATTTGTTATTTATAAAAAAAATCACAATGGTTAGCAATAAACATAAACTTTTTCAAATTAAACAGTATTAAAACAATTAAATAACGTTATTTTAGACACAAGTTTATGACTTATTTACTTCTACACATTAGAAAGTAATTACAGGTGATTATCTAATTAATTTAAAACACCTTTTAAGGGAAGACATCAAAATGTTATTTCACAATCTGAAACTAATTTCACAAAGTGGCTCTTAAAACCAAATGTAGTGCAACATAACACTTCCAAATGTTATACATGGAATATAATAGCAACGTCAATTTGTTCATGTTGTGCTGTAAACATTTATAAAATGTACAATTTAGTAACGCTAACATTTTTAACAAACAAAAATGTAAAAAATCAGTGATTTATGTGGTCAGTAGACGTAAATAAGTATACTACAAAGCCCGCGTTGCGGAGGACGCGAATCCTTTAAGGGCGCAAAAGATTTAGGGGCACAGATATAATAAAAGAAAATGTAAAATTTGGTGGTGATACACATTTCACCACCAACATGTTCATTTAGCGAACGTTTAAATTCATAGGTTTTACAACATATACATTAGTAATAACAGTTTTATAATATCTAGGTCGCACAAGAAACAACCTTGAAAAATATGTGAAGGCAAACGGTATCGAGTACACAATACTGCGACGTTGCAAGTATCTCATCCTACAAATACCGTAGTACAAATAGTGTAAAATAGACAGTAATGTAGACAAAAGTACCATTTAATCAATGGTAGTACGCAGTAGTAAGACGGTAATATAAATTTCCATTCTGTGTGTGCAAATAAACAACTTTTAAATGACGAAAAAGTTCACCTTTCTTACCACTAGTTTGCACTAGTTGCACATATTCTGGATGATTGTCAATTTAAGTTTAAAGGCGGATTTTCCGTTTTATACAAGGTGTCCCATAGTTCTGGTCACGGACGATTGCGCAGTTATGGTAGAAGATAAAATTTTCAAAATTTGGTGAAAGTTGTACCACAAACGAAGACATATTCTGAAAATATTATTCACTATATGGGTTGTTCGTGTGGTTATATTAACTTACATTTTTTTATATGGAACTGTATTGTATTAGAAATTTAAATCCCCACTTTCAAGAGGTTTTCAAAAATATATGGTCTTACTATGTTATACAGGGTATTTTGTCAGATATAGCTCATAGTTTACAGAAATTATCCCTAATCTGTCATCCCGCCATTCATTAAATCTAGTCATTTGTAAAGATTTTTTTTTTAAATAGTATTGTGGGGTTCTTAGGTTTTTAGAAAATAGGTTCGATTGGTATCTCGTATCTTTTGTTATCGATGATGAACCAAAACTCTAATGAAAGAATATCTTAAAATTTTTAAATGAAACACCCTGTATATTATACTGGCATTTGTTAGCGGTTGCACTAAATTTTCTAACGGTATAGGATTTGTATGGTCAATTTCATTAAGCTGAATGAGAATAACATTAAAACTGTAAAAAATACCAACTCTATCATGAAGATGAAAATAAACAGCAATTTTGTAACAATATAATTTTTGTATGTATTTCTTTTATTTTATCAAATTAACTAAACATACTCTGTGGCTATCTTGAAGTGTGCTATGGAATAATGACAAATGTCAAAATACTGATTCTTAATGATTTCAGTAGATTCTTACATCATCTAGATTCTTAACAATAGGGGTTCACATAATACAAATATCATAATCCACCATTTCTTCTTTTGTAAAAAATGCAAGAATCTACTGAAATTATCTAACAAGCAGTATTTGATATTTGTGATTCCTCCATAGCACAGTTCAAAACAAAATAGCAACAGAGAATGTTTGGTTAATTTTTAAATATGACAATAAGAATAAGAAATGCATTTGTTGCAATAAATACTTCGTAATTTGTTAAATAAGTTTGAAATGTATTGGTAACTGATAATGCAATCGTACAAGATCCACACTGTAGCGTTAGAAATGTAAGTAACCAGTTACGTATGAGTAAAAAAACTAGTGATAAAGAACTATATATGTTCCAGCGGTATAAATTGCAAGTTCTCCAATTAAAAGAATAAACAAATGTTTAAATAAAAAAAATATATAAATAAAATTATATTGTTACAAAATAGCTGTACATTGGGTTTTATTTTCATACTCATGATGGAGTTGATTTTTTACAGTTTTAATGATATTCTCATTCTGCTTAATGAAATTGACTATACAAACCCTATGTCGTTTAAAAGCTTAGTGCAACCGCTAACAAACGACAGTACAATATACAGGGTGTACCATTTTAAAATTTTGACACTTTTTTTAATTACAGGTTTGCTTCACCCTGTGTTGCAGAAGATATGAGATACCAATTTAACCTAATTTCTAAAAACTAGAAACTCCACAATATAACTTAAATGGAAAAATCTTTACAAAATACTAGATGACAAATTAGGGATAATTATTGTAAACTATTGGCTATATCTTACAAAATACCTTGTATAACATAGTAAAACCACGTATTTTTGAAAGCTCTTGAACGTGGAAATTTAAATTTGTAATACAATACCGGGTGTTCTATATAAAAAAATGTAAGTTAATATAGTCACACATTTTTGGAACACCCTATATAGTCAATAATATTTTCAAAATGTGTTCGTTTATGGTATAACTTGCACCAAATTTTGAATATTCTATTGTCTACCATAACTGCGAAATCGTCCGAGATCAAAACTAGGAGACACCCTGTATAAAACGGAAAATTCTCCTTTAAACTTTGTTAATTGACAATCATCCACAATATGTGCAACAATCTCACAGTCACAACTTGGATTAGAAAGTGCACCCTGTTTAAGCAAAGAAAGTGCACCCCATTTAAACAACATAGAGTTGTATTCTGAATGGCCTGTTCTTATTCGATTTACTAATGACCAATTTTTTCTTTATCATCATTAATAAGATGTTTTTCTATTTTGGGTCGCTTATAGAGCTATAAAAGCACCCAAATGAGTTATTTTATAGAAATAGGACAATTTTTATTCCGAAAGGGGGTGGTAACACTGATAACGTCCAAGCTGTCATTACGTTTGGTGTGCATTAATTTAAATCATAATTAATGTTCAGTAGATTTATTTATCTTCTTATTTTTATTTCCACCTATTTTTTTTAATGAAACATATGATAAATGTACTAATTAAACTTAAACTAGCATTTAAACCAAAGTTTAATGAAAATATTGCCACCTTAGCAATTACACTTCAAAATTCCCTAAATTTAAAAACTTGCGAAATTTTATTTTAAAATCAATCTGAAAAGCCCAAAATAGAAGAAATAGTATAAAGAATTCGTTTCAGAAGGCATTTTAGCGACTCGTACTCGCCTTATAAAATGCGTCTTCTGAAACTAGTTCTTTAATATACTATTATTAAAAAGATCATCTCCAGATCATAATTTTTACCACTCTTCAACTTCAGAAAAAATCGTACTTAAGTAGATTTGAAACTATACAGGGTTGTCAATACCATTCCAAATTGGTAAGTTTTTGTTAAGTTGGTATATATCCCATTTTCGTGTTAACGCAGCTTTTCGTTGAATTTTTGATGGTGCTGAGTTTAGGAAACTCAAAAGGGAAACAGAAGATAATAGGTGTGTTTCTTTTTACCACTTATCTGAGATCAGATCAAGTGAGTTGAGCATTTCAAATGAGCATCTCTCACTAGGTTGAATGATACGTACATGTGAGCTGTTGATTCACTACATAATATACATGTAAACTAAACTTAGTTTTTTTGCAAAATATTATACCCACCATCAACAGATACCAATGTCTCAGCAGTGAGAATACTTTTAACGTATCTCAAGATCGGTAAGGAGAAGGTAAAAGGTAAAAAACGTAACTAATGAATCTGAAATCAAGCAGGACGAGAGTTATGTTGGTGTTAATATTGACACAATAAGTGTTAGTGTTGAAAACGTGTCGGGAAATTTTTTTGATAATCACTTTTTGATAGCTGTTGATAAAGGAGAGTTTTCGGATAGTGCAAAAAAAAGCGATTGTATTTTCGGATCCTTGCAGACCGTCTGGACCTTTCTCTAAAGACACAAACATGAATAGGTTTTTCTCTAACGATTATTATTATACCCAAACTAAAACTGGACAAAAAATTGAAAAATCTTAGTTTTGCTATTCATACATATTAAACAGTGTTTATTGTGGGCTTGTGCGATAGAACTCAAAATCAAGATAAAAAAATTAAACTACACGAAAAAGAATAAACCCATTCTGATGCATGTGACGCCTACAGTCAATGTAAAAACCAGGAAGACGTTAGCTCAATGATGCCAGTATAATCACCTTATCTACTTGCAATTTAGTATTCCGAGGTCATCGTCAGGAAATACTTATGGAAGTAACAAGGAAATCAGGCCGTTTTCTTAATATTATTGTTAAGTCATATTAAAAACCAAAATAAACGTAACAAATATCTTAGTTCTTATGTTCAAAACAAGCTTATTGCTTTATCTGAAAAACATGTTTTAAATAATATTATCAGAGAAGTGAAGCACTTAAGTGTCAATTTATAGTAAAAGTAAATCTAAAACTCTATATTTTATTATAATCTGTAATATTTTTATGATTGTATTACTCACATTGTGTATTTTTCATTAATAAATATAGGCTTGATGAAGTGTGTACCTTAGCACACAGAAATGTTTCTGAAATAAACAGTTGAATGGTTTTGGTCCTCCTCCTTCAAGCATTCTAATTACCAAACATTAATTATATTAAGGAGGATATAATTACTTAACTTCTTTTTTTTCTTTGATCGTGGAGATGCCGCAAAATGTGTTTAAAACGGATCAACTATCTATTATAGTCCGATACGTAACAACTGTAAAGGAGGTTTACATATTAAAGAGTACTTCTTGGGATTTGTGCTGTCAAAAATAACGCGGTCAAGGATATGACGGCGCTGCAGATATGAGTGGACAACACAGTGGTTTACAGGCAATGTAATTTAGTGCTCAATTATTCATGTACTGAAATAACTGAGATTAAAGCATTTTATGATTTAATGAATGAGGTGAACATAATCTTTAGTGAAAGTGAAAGTTTACCACTTACTTTAAGTGAAAACTGTACAGTGCTTTTAGTTAAAAACTGAAGTATATAGTATATTGAAAAACAAGTGTCACAACAACACTTTTTGTCGCACGAAGACAAAGTTTGCAGATCGACCGAAGGGAGGTCTGCAATTGTCGGAGTTTCGCAATTTCTATAGCTTTGTTTCCGTATTGTACACAATACGGTAATAGAAACTCTTTCCGTACTGTTTTAGGATTTTATAAATTTTAGTTATAACCATTGATTATAAAGTTACTTATAACCAAATAATTTACAGTTTTAATTTTGACGTTAGAAAATTAAGTGAGGTATTGTTTGGTTAGTTTTTAAATATTCAAAGAAAATTTAATGTTAATTTATGAAACGGAACTTAAGAAACAATATTTTTTCGTCTACCGTGCATTTATGACTTACATTAATGTAAACAAAATTGATTTTAGTGTAGGCAATCATACATACATATTGCCGTTTTATCTTCAATTTGTCAACAAATTATGAAGTAGTAGTTGTTACATAATTCAACTTTTAAGAATTACAAAATGATGTACTTATGCACTCAATGACATTAATAACAGCAAAATATAGAGGATATAATTCTATCCCCCCCCCCTCAAGATTTCATAAACAGCTGTAAAAAAAATTAATATATGTAGTGTAACAAAAAAATAGTTCATCAATGGCGCTGTAAACGCACTGCTATTTTGTTTTTACTGTAGTAGTACTTAAACCTAATTTGCTAATTTAAATACGTAATTTGTAGTGATAATTTGACAATAACATTTCACTTTTTATATTTGGAAGTAATTAGATATTGTTTTCTGTCAGTCAAAACTACATGAAACTGTTTGAAATTTCAATTACATCATTATAATTTCAAAGTAAAATGCTATTTTATTTTGTGTCAAAACTTTAAAACGATATTATAAAGTTTATTCTTCGAATTACAAATTTAAATCGCAAACTTTAAAATTTCTTTCTAAACAACAAAATAATTTAGTCTTTTCCGCTTGCATATAATTAACATTAATCTTTTTTCGAACGCAAACTTAAATTTGAAACTCCTATTATAATTGGATTGAGTCACCTGGTAGTATACAAAAGCAATTAATTTGTTAAAATTTAGGTATTTACATAACAAAAAATAGTTATACTATAATTTGAACAAATCAATAGAATGAATATTTTTTTGTAAATAACTCATGTTTTTTTTTTAGAAAAAACTACATTTTTAGCCTTGCCATTGTGTTGTGCAAAATATAAGTACCATTATGAAAACAAAAACTAGGACACATTGGTTCTACAAGTTGCTACACGAGTGCAAGTAATTTTTTCGTTGTAGCGGTCGTCGGCTAGCTGGGGTTTGTAGGCGCCAGAATAAAAAAAAAATTTACTATAGCCAATATTATATTATTACGACCGTAAAGGTATAACTCTATCGGATTCAAATAGAGACAAAAATGAAAATTACAGTACACAAAAAATCTATTTAAAATATAAATAAAATAAAAATTATTTTACAAAATATAAAATATTTAGTTTTTTAAGTTAAATAAAATTGCTGTTAAAAAAAAATATTTACTAATCGTATATTTCTGATTTGAAGCAGGTGAAATTGTGATTAAATAATTTATTATTATAAGTAGTCGGGAAACAAGCACTTGTAAATCGTATGTTTTCTTTTTGGTAAATTAACACTTACTTGCATCGTAAATACACGCATGTATTTGGTTAACATTTTGATAGATAATTTTTGAAATACAAATAACAACAGAAAAAAGGAAATTATTAGATTAAATGCGATAATACATACACGTAAACAGCATAAATAATACGCAACGCGGTGCTTAACTAATCGAGTAAGTTAAGATTTTGTTGATATATGCAAAGTTAATAGTAATAGAAGAGAAAAGGCCTAAGATTGAACAAAAAAAATAGAAAAAACAAATGTGATTATGACTTAATTTACCCAGATGCCTGGGCCTTTGCTATGATTTAAAATATGTATGTTTTTTTTGCAAATATGCTGAGAGAAACTACTCTTCATTAAACAACTGAAATCAAAGCCAAAATCAAACAACAGAATTGCATAAAACGAAAAACAGCAGCACTAAGAACAAACAAAAAAAATGAGTAAAACAATAACTTTATTATACCGTTATTTTAGAAAAATATTTGAGCAAAAGCCTTCTTAAACTGTGCGATCAAGGTTGTTTTCATGTGTGATTTTTGATTAAAAGGTCAAGAATACCTGAACACGAAAATTTTTGAATTCATTGTTGGCTGCATATTTGTAGACGAAATAAACGTAACAATTAAATAAAATTATGAATGTAACAAAGTTAAATAAGCATAACTTCTTTAAAGATTATTAACCGTGGGTTTCTTTGATTATTTACAATTTAACAAAAGAATATGGTCAACAGATCAGGTAACCTTGAATGCATCGATATAATTGTTTTCTTGTATTCAATCCTCCGTTCGTCACAATTTATTGTTAATTTTTAACGAATTTAACATTTTGACCGTATTGTTTGTTTTTTGTTTTTAGATGTTTCAATAATTTCTCTACATCGAGTCTTAAGTTCATTATCAATATTTTAAGCATGTTGATCAACCATATAAATTGCGATACCAGTAAGGGTTTTTTTAAACATTTTTTGGATTTCTTAATACGTAATGCAAATGTAGATGTTTTTATTTGCAATCATTTTAATAAAAAGAAACAATTTCTAAATTTCTTTAAAATGATGAAGTGTCCCACTTTTTGTCTTCATGATGGTACATTCAATAGTTATGACGCTAAATAAGAAACTTCCTATGAATTAGTAAAAATAGTACTAAATCATTTTTAAATACTGCACATTTTATACAGTGTGTTCAAAATAAGAATAGATTAATGTGCAAGTTACAATGAGGTTAAATTAGAAAAAAAGTTTTCCAATTATAAATTTCAGAAGTTACGCCTCTTCCACGGGTAATTTGCAAATAAATCAAAATAACTAAAAATTGGTGGAATTACACCTACAAGACTTTAATAAAGTTAACTTTAGATATGATAAGGAATACAAAACAATAATAATATACCGAGTGTCCTATTTGAAATAAATGAAATAACAAAGCATTTACTTCCGGTAAAATCAAAAGTTTGCCATTTATGAAAATATTTTAAATCGAACGGGTATCCTTAAAAACTCTTATAACTGAGTTTTCAGAATTCCATATTGAATCGTTTAGCAAATATCTCTAATAGGCCACCTACCGCAACAAACCCTGTATAAAGTCGTTAATTTTTAAAATGTTTGTTGTTTGCCGGTGTGAGAAGCTTCTCTCTTTGACGCTGAATAACGTAGAAGTAGTTGAGAAAAATATTATCGTGTATTTACAAAATACAAAGAATTTAACATCAAGGAGATTTATGATCCGACCTAGTATCTGTACGGAAAATGTGCAGGTCTTCATCTCGTCAAACAGACTAATTACGTTTCTTTTTAATCTACCGTAGTGGTAAATGTATTTTGTTCAATGCTGGCCACCGCACTATTGGCGGTGTACCGAAAAAATTGCAACATATCTAAGGGTAAAAATAACTGAGTAATATAAAGCTCACTTCTGTCGCCGATCAACAGCAACGATGGTTGTAGATACAAGCGGAAATATTTTGAACTAAAATGTGTGAAAAAATGGAAATCCAGTGCAATTGTGAAAGGTTATGTGAAAAATAATTGTTCCTAGACGAAACTCAACAGACGAGGTTTCCACTTCAACAAATCTGGTTTCCCGTTTAACACTTAATTTTAATTTTTGTGCAACCGTAAAAGAATAAACTATTTTGCGGATACCTGCCCGTCTGCGAAATTTACATTCGCTGCCCGGTTCATTTCTCGTTCGTCGAACCTAGCAACAAGCCCGCTAAAGTGTAAAAAAATCCGCTTAAACAATGTACTGATAGTAGTTACTTGACAATTACAGGAAAATTAATATTCAAGATATTACTGCGTATATTGCAAATATTTAATTACATCTACAGGGTGTTTTAAAAAAAATATGGTCGGTAGAACACTAAAAATTAAGTGGAGTTTGCTTAGTAAAAAAATTTTGTAACCGCATCCATATTCAAGATATAAGGTGTTAAAAAAATTATTTTTATACACGTTTTTACGATTATATAGAAACTACTGTAAACACGAAAACAATTAATGAATATTTTAAATATATCAGTAAAAAATGTAAAAATAATACTCAACTACAATTATTCAATTATTACAAAATTAATGTTATTTTTGTTTACTTTTCTTTGTGGTGTATGTATCTTATCAAATTAAGGTTCGTACTTTTATTGAAGCTACCTTGATGTTGAAGTATTTGAAATACGATAAAATTAAGATGATGAATCAACAATAAATAATAATAATAATAATAATTAAAATGCATTAAAAATAGTTTGTAAATGAAGCATATTGAGATGTAAACATGAAGAGTATGAGAAGTAAGCATTAAGGTTATTACAAACAAAGACAAACCCACGTCATAGAGGTGCTCGTTCAAAGTCGCATAAGGTTGCACTGACTACGTGGCCCACCGAAACAAAACACATCGTTTTTTGGAGCTATCTTCACTTTAAAAAAAAACACTCACCAGGTCAATTTTTGTTTGGAGTGAAACATCTTCCAAAGACAAAGTTGACCCCAAAATATTAACAGGGTCGACAGGTACATTATATGCATTTTCAATTCTCTATACAGCTATATGCATCTTATTTTGGTTCCCAACAGTTCTATTTTCGAAAATAAAAGTCAGAAAATTCTGCAATATGGTCAAGAATGCCAATTCATGTTTACAAAGAATATTCATTAACGATAAAATTTACCCTGGCAAATGAACAGGGTACCTGCATCTGTGATTGCAAAAAATCATACAAAATCTTACTTTACCCACATTCCAATTAACATTTTTGAGAAGGGGGCTGCCCTTGTTAGCATATACAGAGAAATTTTATCAATACGAGAGGTCTACTTCAAACTTAAATTGATCTTATCAACTAGTTCAGCATTTTTTGGATTTTCTACTGTTTTCTAGGAAAAGGAGGTCCTTGGGCCCCCTTCTCGGATTAAAATGTATTTCGTTGAATAGAGAATTATAAAACCTATCATATGAGGGGCCACTAGGGGGCTGCCGAAGAACCCTGATTATTTTTCAACGCAAATTTTATTGTTAATGAATGTTCCTTGTAAACCTAAATTGGCATTCTCGGCCATATTACAGAATTCTCTGATTTTTTAATTTTTGCAAATACAAGCTATTGGGGCCTTTGGGCCCCAGACCAAAATAAGATGCATATAGCTGTATATATAATTAAAAGAGCTTTCGTATGAGGTACATATTAAATGACCTTCTTTAAAGCAACCAACAATACACTAATTGTTTTGGTCTTGTTTTTTCTCTACGTTTTAAACTTGCAAATGTCGAGTTCAAATAATAATTTTTATCAGGAAAGGAATTTCTCCTTATGCGATTAGTAGCATATTATAGAATGTTATCATTAAGGTAATTAGAGGGATACGTAAATCATGTTCGGGTGTTTTTTTTAAAGTGTTTCAAAAAAACGGGGTATTCCGTTTTCGGTAGGCCACCCTGTATATTCAGACTTGAATACAAATGTGTTTGATTTCCATTATGTACATGATCTTAATTTTTAAATCAAAATGGTCATATCAATATAAATATAATTTTAAATCCAAATTCCATGTATCACTAAAAAGTTTAGAAAGGTTTACTTTTTACACAAAAATGTCTTATTTTTCATCGTTATGTGTGCACCAAACCAAAATACTTCTAGATTCTAGTGATAAATTTGATGTGTACAAGGAAAATTTATTTCATTGTTGTTTAAATTAAATTTATGTACACCATAGTTCATTTATGTTAATTTTAAAATTAAAATTACGAACATAATGGAAATGCAGTTTATTTCTATTCTATACATTAAATATTATCTTCATAATTAAATACAATTTAAGTTTTGTTGTAGGCAATTAGATTAAATTTGATGCACATTAATGTGAAGTAATGTAAAGTGATTCTAGAACAAACAACTGTTGCAACATTAAACTATAATAAAATGCTTAAATAAATCGCTCCATAATTTTAGTTTTATGACAGCAGAGTGCTTGCTTTATGGATTCGATACGCCACCACAGATGGGTAGTAGTTTCGAAATGAATGATTTAATACGGTCTATATATTACAATTTTGAAATGACCGGACATTTACGTGATGTTTCGAATATTGTATTACAATGATTTCTACTCATTCGGAGATAACAAATTTGAAACTTTTTTTAAGTTAACTTAACGTGTTAACAGTAATAATCAAATCATAAATGATTAATATTAGGAAGTGTGCAAAGTGAAGTTTCGGCTTTAAATTTTATACAAAAAGGTTCATATATAGATATGTAGCTTAACAATTTACTACAATTATTACTATATGAGTAGAATACCAGAACATTTGTTGAAAGAGTAAAAACAAAACGCTTCACGTACCCTTTATCTTCCATTTTGACTGACTTGGTGTAGAGTTGCATTTTTAAAAATATTATACATTATTTTTTAATGTAATGGTATATTCTAATTGTATTTCCCATTGGTGAGAAAAGTATATTAATCCCAATATTTCTTTACAGGTAGGTAAATTAATGATAATATTTGAATTTGAATTTAATTTACATAAACAGGTAAATAGAAAGTATTGATTTTGCTCCTGATATTGATATTGTCTAGGAGTCGATTTGTTATAGTATCTTCTTTATAATACTTTAGAGCAGGTTGTATTTCAAAATAAAATAGAATGGACACAAAAGCACAAATCAGTTTAAAAGAAATTTGGACCTACGAATTAATTTTCCAACGCATAATTGTTGCACTATACCAAAAATAATATCAGGTTAAAACATTATCTGTCAGTTGACTATCATCACACAGTGGATGTGTTTACTTTTCTTTATTCTGTGATGAAAGTAAACTTAAAAAAATATCTTGACGTACATTTGAAAAATACATAATTAATCATGCTTATTTAATGGTGCAAATATTATTTCCATACTTTAATAAACGTTTCTTATGTTTTTACTAAATTATAAAAAGATAAACCGTTTGTATAGATTCACATTATCTTATGCATTTAATAATATAGAGATATTGTCCAAACTAATAAAAATAAATGAAAATACTTAATTATAATTATTAAACTTACTTCGTTTGCATATTGAACAGTTTGCAGTGGAACCCAATTGTACCCCATTGCTCGGTCCCAAATCATTCCCTTGCTCCAAACTTCTATTAGTAAACCGGTGTTGACATCGTTCGTTTCGCTGAAAAATAAGATGTATAACAACATATTTTTTTTACAAAAGATTTTTCTTAACATCAACAAATTGAAAATCTTAATTTGTTCGTATTGTAATCGTAGTTACCAACGTTTTGTCCTTTTTCTGTACTATCAGGGGATATTTTTCAAAACTTATTTAAAATTTAATAACTCCATTTATTCTCACTGGCATAAAATTCGATCCATCTCTAGTCAGAAATTTATCAAGAATCCTTTTATCATTTATAGAAAACAAAGAAATATTTGTTTTGTTTACTATGGCTATTACAAAACATTGTATGTTCTAACAAGCCGTTGTCAAATTGAACTATCGCTATCGCTTTGATTAACGATGGGCAATCTCAATACTACTTAGCTCGAGTGCTAGGAGTTTTGCGATGTAGTGTCCAACGGGAAGTGGAAAATACGCTAGAAGAGTTGGATCAGAATGATCAAAGTGTACAACAATCCCCGACGATTATTTTTAACTTTGCGATTTTAAGAAACAGGGACATCTTATTGCTCAAAATTACCTAGATAAGGTGCGAGGAGTCAACGTAAGCAAAAAAATGTATGAAAAACGGTTAAAGAATATGATTTACATGCAAGAAGACCAGTAACTGGTCCAGCACTAACCAGAGCATACCGTTTTAAAGTCTTAATGTTGGGAATAATTATCAAAACTGAAGAGATCAGTGGGACCAAGTTTTGTTTATAGATAAGACAAGATTTTGCCCCAAAACTTTAGATCGACGCCAAAGAGTATGGTGAAGAGATGGGGAAAGTTTTGCCCTGTGTAATATCGTTCCAAGATATTGTATTAGTAGTATCTCAATAATCGTGTGGGCAGACATTTGTAGGGAAGCTCGTACCAAATTAGTGGTGGTACGTAGGGAAGGGAGGGGCGATAAATAAATGTTGAAACCTCATGTTGGGCTATTTACCGCGTTGATAGGCGCCAACTTTATGCTAATACCCGTACGTCGCGTCACTAGAATTGTTTAGGACTACTTTTACACAGTCAAAATTCGTACAGTGAATTAGCCTTCCAGAAGTCTAGACATTAACCCAAACATATTTGGGATATAGTGGCAAAGTGACTTGAAACCCGACTTCCTGTTCCTGGTGCCATTGGGCACCTTGTAAAGGAAATTTCAAGACAAATGGAAGCGGTTATTCGGGCAAGAGGAGGCAATACTTGATATTGTATTGTTGATGTTCCTGCTGCTGTTAACAATGCAACACATTATTGTTGATTCGGTTGCCATAAAACTGAGTCATCTTTACAATTATTAACCAACCTAAAAATACTCATACTAATTAAAAGGATGTAAATGAAACCAATAATACAAAAAACCTTGTTGATCTAATTTTATGCCTTTGAGTTATTTGGGAATTTAATTCAATAATAGTAGATTGTTTTATAAGGATTAAAAGTAAAATTTTGCATTTCAAGGTAAACCGAAGCGGACTTGAAAATAAACTATGTTACCCTGACAACATAACGTTTTTGTACAGTTTCAAAAACGTCAAGTTGACATTCCAATGATGGAATTAAAACTGATTTTGTGACGGCTGGAGAAAATAGTTTATTATTTTATAAGTAGCTTAAATGATGTTTTTTGTGCTGAGATTGTTAGATTAGCAGTCGAACGTAGTGAGGCAGCCAAAACAGACAAAGCACAAAAGCCACTTAAACTCCGCATACAATATACTGTTTTTTCTTCAAATGTCTGTTAAGCATGACGTTACAAGGCCGAGCTGATAATGCATAAGTGTCACTTCATTACCATGATAAATTGTATAGCAATATTTTGTCACAATAGTTACTTTTGTATCTAGTGCGCGAAATGCTACTTTGGTATTTCGCGCATGAGATGCAAACAAAAGTTTTCTACAAACGTCAAAAATATTGTTCTAAAATAAGTAATATGCTTAACTTAATATGAAAAGTAGTATTGAACTGGCTTAAATTGTTTTTCCAAATCAAGTAATTACTGTAACTATGGAAATAAAAAAATGGCATTTGTTGACAATTATTTCAAAGTGACAATTCTTCATAATAATTTTGGCGTGACTTTTTATTTGCGTCAATTTCGTGCGTGATATTTATAACTGTAAAATAATGGAAATTTCGAGCGACGATGAACTAAGCAGTACCCCACCTAACTTGATAGATGCGGCCAATTCAGTAATTTCAAATCTTTTACCGGGGAAATCGAGGCGCAAGTATGAAAATGCATATCAGCAATTTAAAGAGTGGTGTGAACCAAATAAAGCCAGAAAAATATCCGAATATTTGCTGTTGACATATTTTGCAGAGAAGTCTAAGAAGCTGAAGTCTTCCACGTTATGGGCAATATATCCTACGTTGAAAGCAACACTCAATGTTAAAGAAAACGTGAATTTTAAGACATTTACCAAGTTGGTTCCATATTAGAAAAAATTGTCAGTTGGAAACCATTCTAAGAAATGTAAGGTATTGACTCGAGAGAAAGTTAATCAATTCATAAAAGAGGCAGATGATGAAACCTATTTGTTCATTAAGGTAGATTTTTTATGATTGTTTTATGTGTCTTTTAAATTACTGATTTCCTTTTTGGTCGTTTTAATACTGGGTATTTCGGGTGCTTGTCGCCGTGAGGAACTCACTAAAATGACGGCCGATGACATAGAAGATAAAAATTCCATTTTGATTGTTAAAGTACCCGATACAAAAACGAATATACAACGAATTTTTACAGTTTCAAATTTAGATCATACTGACATTTACCGAAAATATGCGGCTCTTTGTCCAAGTTATGCTACCAATCGCCGATTGTTTTGAAGTATTAAAATAAGAGATGTTTTAACCAAGTTGTTGGAATAAATAGTATTGAAAAAATGCCTAGCTTAATAGCAAAACACCTAAAATTATTAAATACTGATGTCTACACTGGCCATTGTTTTCGGAGAACATCAGCTACACTCCTTGCTAATACAGGGGCCGATGTATGTGTTTTGAAGCGACATGGAGGATGGAAATCTTAGACTGTAGCCGAGGGATACGTGGAAGATTCTATCAATAATAAAATTCAAATATAAAATGAATTTTTAGACTGTGAAATTTCAGGTTCAAGTGCTGTCACATCTACGGCAGTTGTTTGCAATTCAAAAATGGATAGTCATCCAACTCCCAAAACTACGATATCACAAGCTAAATCTGAGTTATCTGGTTTAGGAATAAATATTGGTTCGTGTACTGGCTGCACCATTAATGTTAACATTGTAAATAATAAATAAAATTAGGTAGTGTGAAATTTTCTTACAATTTGAAAGCCTTAATTATTGTTATACATTAATAAATAAATGATTTCTTGGATTTTTTCTTGATTGAGGAACACAAAGGTTAAAATATAAAAATCCTATATAGTTTACATGCAGTGTGCGAAGTAAGTGTTTCGCACACTACTTCGCGCACGGTGTCGTGGTAACGAAGGAAAGAGAAAAAAAGGGTCACTTCGCATATTGTTGTCAATACGCGAACCTTGTCATTTTTTGACGTTTGTAGAAAAGTATTATTTAGATAATTTAGTTACAATTTAATTACAAGCTGAATGTAAAATTATTACAAAGCAAAAGGATTTGCTGTATAAAAGATTTATTTGGTTTTTTTTTCTTTTTCCTTCTGTTTGAAGAAAAATTATTTTATTATAGTATATCACAAAAAAATTGTCAAAACGTTATGAAATTTTATATTAGTGTCATTTATTTTAATTAGTGAGACTATTAAATTTTAATGTAAAAAATACGAAAAAAGTCTGTTTAGTTCGCCGAAATTGCAGAACAAATAATTTATAACCAATTTCTTGGAAAAATATAACACATACTTTAATTCAAAATTAATTATTTAAAAGAATGAAACAACAACTACAGTGTGTTCCAGGTAAAAGTATCTACTCGGGAATTTCGGAAAAGGTAAGGGATATAATTTTGGTTAAATGAGAAAAAACCTAAGTTGTTTTGGTATAATATTTTCACATTCTAATAAAACTCTACGGGTATCAGAAATCATTTTGGGAAGAAGATTTTTTAGATATTAATGAATAGGGGCATTCATTAAGCAATACCTGGACTGACTCAAAATAATCCTCTTTGTCCAAAATAATTACTTTATTGTCTTTATCTGCTTTGAGATAACAACAATTTTTTTCTTTAAAGATTTTTAACAATGTTTATTTCTCTCGCGTTAAATTTAAATTTTGGTAACTGCTGAATATATTTGAAATTCGAATTTTACACGCATTCCTAATGAGTTAGAGTTTAGAGTTATCATCCAAAAGTTTGAGCGAACTTTCAATTCGTATAATAATCTGATCTATGGGTGCTTTGTTAAATTCGAGGTTATATTTCAAGCCTTTATTCAACAAAGTTAATTCGTCGTTAAAAATCTCAAGAGGATTTGTTTACCCGTATGTTAGATTTTTTGGGATCAAGTCTGTGCACCTCTTATTTTTAGATAATTCTGTAAACTTTTGTTCTGGATCATCTTTTTTTGCCAAAATTTGTGTTGAAACCTACTTCCAAATTAACAATAATATTTATCAACAAAATCATGGTACAACAATGGGTAACGGCTTATCTCCGTTTATGGCTAACCTGTTCATGGGTGAATTTGAAACTGATTTAAAACATAATTTAGATTATTTTTCTAGAATTTGGTTTAGATATGAAGATGATGTTTTTGCAGTCATCAACACTAAAGTTTACATTCCTCAACAATTAGTGGAAATTTTAAATTTAAAATTTGAGACAATTTAGTTTACCTATGAAACAGAAGCAAACCTTAAGTTACCTAATCAAACTAAAAGACCTATTAAAACTCGTTTTAAAGAGCAGTTAGCTCATGTCAATATCATTGCTCAGATAGGTCTAGTAGTGTCATGCATATGCTTGAAAATGGCCATAGAGTAGGCGACATAGAATTAATTAAGAGGGTAGATAATAAAAACGAACTTGATTCGTGTTTGGAAATTTTAAAAACAGAAATTTGCTTATGAATTATGATGATTACGGTCCATTAGAATTTTCGGAATTATTCAAGCTTATATAAGAATCAATGAAGTGTGACGATGCGTGACACGCAGATAGTATATATAAGCTTCCTACTGTTTTTATTTTTAGTATCGGTTCGCTGATAATGATAGCTGAGCTTAATCACGTCCGAGTAAAGTTTTTAGTGCAGTCTTTTAGTGTTTTCCCGTTCGTTTAACGTATAACCAGTTTATCTTTAGATGATGGAAAATGTAAATTTATCTAAAAAAAGCAGTTTTTACTAAGAGGGTTGTAAAACAAAATGCCATAATTCTGTTTATTGTCAAAACTTTATTATTTATTTGCCTTGTGGCGTTTTGGTCGATTGATGGACGCCTTTGTGGCCGCGAAATTAGATGGATGAATGTACACACCCGCGGCGGTTGGTATGTAATTTATTGTCGACGCTTACATTATGCTATGTACACATTTACATTAGTTGAACGTATTGAATTGGTATTGGGCTTGTAAGTGACTAAAACAACCGCTAGTGGTCTAAGTTGTTTATTGAATTCGAGATTTCGTTGATTAATTATCAACTACTTCTGGAAATCAAAATAGCTTAAGCGTATGGCACTTATATATTCTAAAGACAATTTTTTTGAAACAAAAACGACTAAAAGACATCATGATTAACGTTATACCGCATTAACATTACTCGAAAGCAGGTGAAATAACAAATAACTAAAAATAGTTATTTCACCTGCTTTTGAGTGATGTTAATGCGGTATAACGTTAATAATGATGACTTTTAGTCGTTTTACACTAGTTATATTTACATCGATAAGCGCGACTGCTGACTCATATATGAGTACCTAAATGCGTTACTACGTGTGTACGCTTTGTAGTATGCACCAAACTTAACTTGTTGCTGCTTAATCTACTATTTATAAGCGACTAGTAGGTTATTTCTGAAATGTTTGTTGACATTCCGCAATCTTTGGAAACACGTTTCCTCATGTGGAAATGAGGCGAATTTGTAGGGTTGAAGTTGACAAGTCTATAGCCTCATTTATCTGTCAGAAATTTTATTTTTCATGGATTATTTTCTTGTTTTTAAGTTTTTCAAATATCTGTGATATTTTTGAGTTAGGTACCTACCTAATTACAAAAGCACTTTTTAATAGAAAGATTTTTAAATTGGAAAAAGTGGATGTTTATTGTATTTATATCTTGTAATATAAACTACCACAAGGTATGTACTTTCAGCGATATCCAGAAAGACGGCAACCAGGTCCATCGACCCTCAAAATTTTGTTTTATTTCTTAAGACCGAATTAAAATAAGCTTCCTTTTCTTGTTTTATAATTTTTGTTGTAAGGTTTCTTAGAGACTTATGTTTAATTGATTTACTTCTGTTAAATTTGTTTTACATTTATCTCTTATCTTCATCAGCTTTTTTGTATTATCGGTTAGCCAAGGAGCTTTAGGTTTAGTGATTCTTACTGTAATTATCGGAGCATGCTTATTAAATAACTCTATAATAAGATTGTTAAACGGTATAATTTACACTGGACATTAGGCATTTTAAACATAAAATGAAAAGGTGTCGATTTCAAAGATCTGATCGTTTTGAACAAAAGAATATTGTGTTTAGTTTTTGCAACTGTACAATGTATTATCTGTAGTATTTTTAAGTTATTAGATGCAATTAAAATGTAGAGCAGTGTATGTAAGTTACATGTAATACGAGTGGGTTGATTTATTAACTGCTTTAATCCTAAGTATTCAAACATAGTGTTATAGTATACAGTATCGTAGGATTCTAAGATGAGTAAATTGATATTGGTGTTTCCAAAGCATAAGAGATAATTAGATACGGCTTGGCAATTGACAAGAGTCTGTTCTAATATATTTATAAACAGCTTAGAGTTAGTTTGAGGTGGTTGGTTTATAGATTACTCCTTCAGCTAAAATGCATTGTTTAATTTTGACATTTATCCGAAGATGTTCAATATCATTTGAAGTTTTGATAATTTTACAATCCAAATTGTTACTTATGTATAAACAAACTTCGCTACCACGAGCGCCCCGGTCTTGTAGATACAAATTATAATTATCAATTTTGAGTAAGTCTGAGCTATTACTATCATTCAGCCAACGTTCAATAACCGCAAAAATATCCAATTCATTTTCAACAATGCAAATTTTTATGCTACTGAGTTTTGTAACAAGCGAACATGCATTAACATTTGCTGCCTTTAAACAGAGATCTTTTGTAGACATCGTTAGTCACTCGCGCAGCATTTAAGGAAAAGGAATATAAGCACCAGAATTGAAAGAAAACATGGACTTAAATTGTGAGAAAAAATCGCAACTTGGTACACATCAACAATTCACAAGGTATTAGAAAATTAATATTTAAATTGCAAACGAGTATTACGCATAAAATAAAATAAATTTATTTACCCACTTAAACAACTAAATGTTAACAAACGCATTTATTTTGATATGAAAGTATAAAAAATTTTCATCACGTTGATATAAAACAAAAGGTAAAATCAAAACCAGTTAAATCCATTATAAACAAATCAAAAATAAAAATTGAAAACAAAAGTAAATAGCGTAGTGACAATCACAAAAATAATTCAAATGGATATAATTGCTCCAACAAATAATACTATTTTAAAGCATAAGTAGTAGGCTATACTATACTATAGTATAGTGGAAACACCACCTATCTGATTGTAGGTGACGTTTGGTGAGTACGAAATAAAAAATGAAGTAGAATTAAGCAATGATTAGACTGTTCTAAAAATTCAATTGATTAACATTGTCACATAACCAATAAAATAAGTGTTATGACAATTTCTGCAGATTGAGTTCTTTCGAGTTACTACTCGAGATAAATTCGCCAGGATTCGGACTGGAAGAATTTGCTGGATCTTTAAATGTAGTGTTTTGCCTTTGATTCAGTATTACTTTTGATTATTAAATGAGGATTATCTATAAAGGCTTGAGAACCTATACATTTTTTTTGTGGCTGAAGAATTTTAAACAAGGATTTCTTAAGTCAGAACTGAACCCCTCGAATAGCAATTTCGTATTTCACTTTATTAACAACTAAACAGTTTATATCTACCATCATAAAAAGTATAAAACATCAAATCAAAAATTGTGGCCTATGAGGTAGGTGCCAAAAATTACCTGTTATGGTAAAAAGTGGTAAAAATAATTACATCGACTTAATCAAAAAAAAAGCAAAACGCATTTTTGGGGGAAAATATTTTGTGTAATAAACATCTACACAATTACAGAATTAGAGAAAAACTGCATTAATTTTCCGTTTACAAGGTCGTCCGTGGCGACTTTTTGATTGGAGAAAAATCAGCAGGACACAGACTTCGGTTTTCTAGACCAATTGACCGTAAACAAAAGCCAGAAAGTGGACTAATAAATCAGAAAACACAAGAAAAAATTAATTTTTATTTTATTTATTTACAAACAATATTGATTATTTTGTGCTAAAACATGAAAATTGAAGTCGTGTATAGTTTTTAAATAATGCCTGATAATAACAACGATCGAATTCTTATGACTTTTAAAGTATCTAAACGATGTAAATTTTATTTAATCTTCAAAAAAATAATCATAAAATCATCCTCTAAACTGTTTCTAACTATAACATTATCAGCAATCGCTTACATTACTAGAAGTTTTATAACAAAAAATTTTCATTAGATTGTTGCTAAAGTAAACCAAACATAATTACTTTTTCTAAAAAGACCATAGTGCATATGAAATTTTGTATTCAACTTAAAAAGAATGAAATCTTCTGACGAAAGTAATAAATACGAATAAATAAATAAATACTTACAATAAAAAATCTTGCTCCCAGCATGGTGTCGCTCCTTTTACGGTTACAGTAGTAGATTTGACATTTTGTAACTTCAAAGTAACATAAGTATTAAACTGAGATGCTGAAACCAAAAAAAATAGTTTTAGTAAACATAAAAGAATAAAGGATCAGAGAAGGTATTTTTAATTTATGTGAGCGTAACATACATTAAACGGAAAAGCGAAGCAGATCATTGAGCTACTATAAAACATGCATGTAACCCGTTATTAGTAATAAATTGCCGATAGAACAAATGTAAACAAAACTAGTTGAAAATTACTTCTTTCTTCATTTTGCAAAATTAAACATTTACAAATAAAAAAATACTGTAATAGAATGTGTTAAACAAAAAAATTGGCGATCATTGTTTACAGCATTTTACGAATATATGAGAAGCAGTAGTATGACTTCTATGGCACAATTAAATATACCTGAAGGAATGAAATCAAAGACATCAAAGATAAGACGTTGAAAGAAAACCAATCAACAAACATTTTTTAGTTACCTACCACTAAATTATGTAGCATGTGTAACACGAGTAACAAATCTGGTTTATTTAGTATGTTTACACATGTGCCAGTTCAACTCCACAATTTCAGTGTAATCCTAGTTGATTAATCAAACTTAATTTAAGGGCAAGATAAATTGAGCACGCAACCCATTTACATTTGTTGCACTTTACTGAAACGTGTAGTATTGTTCACGTTTAATGCACTTGAGTGTATAATACAAGATGTAATAATTTTATTTTATTTTAGAACTCAATGTCTTTATTATAAATAAGTAAAAAATACGAAAAAAGATTTAAGTCTAGACGATAAAGGATCTTTTCAAACAAAAAATAGCGAACTAATTAAGCAATAAACTACACAATAAAAGAGAAATTTCATTTTTCTCCTTAATCGATATGACAAAAAAGTGTCAATTACGTATTCATCAATAACAACATTAATTAAATGTTATTAATTAATTTGTTAAACAAGATAATAAAAGTAGACGGTACCAATTTAAAATCTATTTGATCTAAAGATAGTCTACTATATATATACTAAGAACGGCATTAAAGATAAATGATTTTGACATTTAATAAACTAAGATGTTGTTTGCATAATTAACTACTACTAAGACATAAGCAGTTAGTGTGCATCTCAAAGATAATATTTTGCATTAATTAAATT
The DNA here is from genome assembly GCA_030710515.1 of Abscondita cerata. Classification (NCBI taxonomy): domain Eukaryota; kingdom Metazoa; phylum Arthropoda; class Insecta; order Coleoptera; family Lampyridae; genus Abscondita; species Abscondita cerata. The sequence continues at coordinate 173,561 of JALBCR010000831.1, forward strand.
TACGCATTTTGATCATGCTTTCAATAATGTATGTAAATCGTGAAACACATTTGGAATTGAAATAAATAAAGAATACATCAGTTTTGCACGTTTGTTAAAAGTTTGTGTAGAAATAATAAAAATAGATAAATAGTTATTTATTATACAAGAAGCGCTAATAAGCTCTCAAGGATAATGAAATTTTATTGTCCTGTATAATAAAAAGTTTTTTTCAATAGTAAATGTGAAAGAACATCCTAATTCCTAATTATTAAAAAAACAATTTTAATTTTAATTTAAATGCATTGAAGATTTTAGTAATTGGTTGATTAAAATTTTTATTGCTACAGAGTTTGTTTAAAAAATTATTTTGTCTTTGAAAAGTGAATATGTGCGAGAGTAAAGTTGAAGAAAATCTGCCCTCAGATATAAAAGGAGAGGCTTCAGAGGCAATGAGAAAAGTACTGCCTCAAAATAAATAAATAAAATAAAAATGGTTCCAAAAAGAAACACTTAGAAAATAGCGTAATTGGCCTGTTTTTCAAAAAAAGTCGAAGATAGTCATCATCAACATTATGGTCTTATTATTCAATGATAAAGAATACCTACGCTCCTAGTAAATAAAAATAGTGACATTTCAAAGTAAGTAACGTTTTAGTTAATATATTGTCAAATAATGCATTAAATATTTGCAATATACAGCAAACTGATTGAATTGCTAAAGAAATTATCTGATGGATTCAAGACCAAAAGGCAAATATCTTTGATCCGGATAGTGTCATTAGATTTTTAGAAGAAGCTATCTATTTATGAAGGTGATGTGTTTAGAAGTAATGAGTTCAGTAATATTTATAATGCGGATTTGAAATTATTGGTTGTTACAATAGAATTGATTTATATAGAACGTGGCGGTCAGATGAATTGTATAAATTAGAAATTAGTAATGTTGACGATCGAAAGTCGGTCTTAATTATTTCACTCGTTGATATTAAAAATTGGCCCTTTTGTATTACCGACAACAACTCTGGACAGAAAGTATTAAAAATTGTACAAAAATTGGCCGCCGTACGTCCTAAATCGTGCCTCACAAAAAGTTCTTCATTAATTACCGTCACAAAAAGTACACAATCAATAGTAGGATAATTAATAGATACCTTCTATAAAATTCTTAAGAATATTGATGATTTCTTGCAGCTACCGAATCCAGAAATGTACTCTGGACATTGTTTTCAACCTTCTGCAGCTACAATTATGGCAAACTCGGGAACTGATTTGACCGCAGTGAAGCGCGTGGGTGGATTGAAATCGTTATCTGTTGCAGATACTTGAAAAATCAATAGTTGAAAAGATGGTAGTGTTGAAGAATTTTCTTAATGGCGTAGTAAATGAGTCAAGTACACCAACACAATTATTACAGCAAAAAATTGTACTTTCTGATTCTATACCAAAAAAAGCAGTTCCTGGCAACGTTAACTAAATTTCCATTAACCAAACCGTCAAATTTATTATAAAATTGATATAATCATAATTATTTACAATGTATGTAGAAAAAATAAAAGATACTTTATTTACCCTTCATGTTAAAGTTCTGTTGTTGAAGTGTACTATTTTGTGTAGACAAAATAATTTTGACTCCGGAACCATAATTGGACTCAATCAGGTAATAACTTTCCAAGAAAAATCAGAAAAAGTGAAATATTTGGGTTTTTCTTTTAAAATTTGTAAATCCGTCATTTTTTGAGATTGTTCAGGAGATCCAGGCGCTGATCTTAGACGGGGTCACAAATTGACCTGACTTTTGACCTCTGACCTGGAGCGGTGACCTCACGGCTTTAATTTCAGGTTTGTCTAAATTAGGCCCATTTTCAAATGGGTTTGCTTACTAGTAAAACATGAATTTAAGGTACGTTATACTATTTACAATTACATGGCGCAGGCGATATTCTACTATTATTTTTGTCAAAAATTTACTAATTATTTGCCCTATTGACTGGGGTATTGATGTTTACACTACATGGTAGATGAACTTTTTTTTCTCTTGACAAGTTAGTGTTTAAAAGTGTTGAATTTCTGAGAATCTGGATAAAATAAATTGCCAATGGATTAACCTGCCAAAGTTTTTTTTTTATTTTGAGTTTTTACTGTTTAACCACAGATTTTTCTTTATAAATTAATTAAATAGAAATTGTATTGCGCTGAATGGTACAACAGCGGCATATACAGGGTGTAACGAAATTGGAGATCATAAATTAAACCACATATTCTGGGGCTAAAAATAACTCGATTGAACCTAACTTACCTTAGTACAAATGTACATGCGAAAAAAGTTACAGGATGTCAAAGTTATAATTTTTGAAAAGTTTTTTGGTAATATTTTCCTTAATAAAAGCACGATTTCAATTTGGTATTCAGCAGTTTTTCAGCATAAGAAACAGTTTTGATGTACATTATAGAGGGTGCCACCAGCAGCACTTCGCGTACATTAAAATGTTCATAACTTTTTTGCCCCTCGGTATATTGGATTGTTGTTTGAAGATTTTAATTCCTTGACGTGATGAGCTCAAAAATGTATACTAGAAAGATGTCGATTTGGACAACCGTTTCCAAGAAAATCGACACTTAATCTTCAGTTGTTATCGAGCCTCTTTTTCATAACAACTGAATGCCATATTTATTTGGTAGGAACGGATGTAATAGTGTAAACGTATTACAATTTTTTTTTGTGTATTCGGTTCAAAGTTTTTCCCGATTCTTTCGAAGTTGGTTTTTTAGCCTCCTTAACAATATCTGTAAGTAAGTGATTGTATGAGGGATTGAAAGGAAGTCTTTAGCTAGGGCGTCGGCCCATTCATTTTCTTTAATTCCGGTATGACCCTTAACTCAAAGGTAGGTTACGGTGCAATTTTGGAGTTTTAGTTGATATTCTATTTGTTTAATGTCTTAAATGAGGTCATCGTGTGTAACAAGATTATTTAATGTTGCTAACACGGAACAGGAATCTGTTAAGGTGACTAATTTTGAAGTTTTTCCTCAAGTGCCCATTAAAGAGCCATCTTGATAACATAGGCTTCTGCTGTAAAGGTAAAGGATATTAGGTGTAATCTAAATTTTGCGAATATTTTATTTTGTATACAATATGCAGCTCCGACACCATGTTTATTTTTCGAATCGTCCTTAGATACACACACAAACTCCATCAATTCTGACATTATTGTTTTAACTAATGTTTGGTTAACACGTTGGTTATCGGTATAATGGGATATTAAAACCGTTTGGTTTAGTTAATCCAACTTCATAGCCCAAACAGAATCGAGGGTATTTATTATATATTTGTGAATTCTTGTATTCAAGGGTATCAGAGTAAGCATCCATCAGCGGAGAGTTATTTTTTAGTTGCCAGTATTTGTTAGTAAAACATTCTAACAATAAATAATGGATTTTATTGAGTAAGGTGGTATTAGAAGTTTTAACTTTTGAAATAAATTTGATTGCTAGGTATATTTGTCTAAGAGATAAGGGAGGCTCCTGGGCTTCAGCTAATATTGTATAAGTTGGAGAGGATTTTATTACTCTAAGCATGTCCGAATCGTTTTACACTGGATTCTATCTATAGTAAGTAGATAGCTTTTTGATGCTGATCCATATACAGTACTACCATAGTCCAGCAACGATCGAACGTAAGCTCTATAGAAGTGGATGCAAGTGGCCGGATCGGCATCCCATTTTGTTTTTGAGATATATCTCAATAAATTTGTACCTTTGTCACATTTGCTTTTTAAGTAATGGATATATTTAGTCTATAACAGTTTATTATCAAGGATACTTAATTCCTAGATATTTATAAGTAGATGCTATTGGTATCTGCATTGCGTAAATTGTTATTTGTGGATTAGTTTTTAGCCTGTGATGGGTAAAGGTTAAAACGGCAGTTTTGGCTAGGGTTAAACAAAATCCGTTTTCACGCATCCATATATTTAAGTTACGTAAATTTTTGTTAGATTTGTTATGCATTCTCGAGTACTGTATTTGCTGATGTCGTCTGCAAATTGAATCAATTGGGTTCCTGAGTTCCACAAATTATGCAAATTAGCAGTATAAATATTGAAGAGCAATGAACTGAATTCTCAGCCCTGGGGAATCCCTTGACTTACACATTTTGGTCCATGTAGAGTATTAGTATGATCTTTAATATATATATTACGTCCTTTATATAAATTAATAATATTGGAAGCTAGTTTCTCTGGTATACCTAGTTTAGTTCATTTAATTTGTAAGTCAACGGCTTCATATGCACCTGTTAAATCAACAAACAAACATGTTTAGAATTTAGAATTTTTAGAAAAATTACATTTAATATCACAAACTAGGTGGGAGGTAGCTTTTTGTGTTTCTACACCTTTTCGGAGCCCGTATTGATTTGGAGGTAACAGTGACTTATATTTAAAATGCTATTCTAATCTGTTCTTAATCAATTTTTTAAATATCTTCGTGAGACATCACATTAATGAAATTGGCCTATAAGATAAGTTAGTTTTGGATTACGACCGGGCTTTAAGAAAACTATTACTATTATATCCTTTAGTTGGAATAAATATGAGCTGTTCAACCACTAATCGTTGTATGTGTCGAGCATTGTTTTTTTTTTAGATATTAGGTTATAGGTGTAACTCTCTAGTCTAGGTGCACTGTTATTGCAAAACTTTCTAGCAAATTCCAGTTTTTCTAAAGAAAATATTTCTTCAATTATGTGACCATTACTTGATGTAATTTTGGTACTCAAGTAGTTAGGTATAAATGAAGGGGAATATTTATCTAATAACTCGTTTATTTAATAAAGTTTTTATTTAGAGTAATGCTGAAGACAATGCTGTTCACGAATTTCCAAATTTGGGAAGCTGACGTAGTATTGTTTAATTTGTTTAAGTATTTTTTCCACAAGTTTCTACTCTTTGATCAAAAAAACCGTTTGTTAATAGCTTCTAGTTTCTTATAATAGTTTAGATGTCAAGAGATTTTTTGTATTCGCAGAGAGCTTTTTTTTTTATTTATCAAGATTGTACAGCTATCATCTCACCTTACTAGTCGTCGATGTATAGGTTGAAATGGTTTCTTAGTTTTTAAGGATTGTGAAGCAGCAATTTCACCATAGGACCCAAAATGACTTAATAAAATATCGACCATATGACCCAAAATGCTTTAATAAAATATTGAGTTAACAAAATATTGCTGCAGAAAATGATACAAGGAGTTAAATTATTATTTTTTTTTGTAAATTATTTCACTGTAAATTTATCTATTTTTATCAAGATCAACAGAGCAGCATAATTATCTGACGGCCGAATACACACTCTTAATAAATGAAATAATATTTGTAATCCTCTTCTGACTCTACGAATTGTTCAACTGCGTTTTTCTCGGAAACAGATAAAATTATCGTATTTAAACATGATTACCAATATTATGTAGAAATGATGTTTACGTCATGTTCTCTAATCAAAATCACAAAAAAGTGTTGTCAAAAAAGTTACCAGTCGATTTCATTATTAGGAATCATTCACGTGGCGCCTCCTACAACAAATTGTAAAATAGTACATAAAATAATGTTCTTGGTCTAAAGTTATACCTCTTTTCTTATTTGGTAAGTATTGATAAATTTACAGTGAAATTATTAACAAAAATTTAAAAAAAATTTAATGTAACGCCTTGTATATTTTCCCACAGCAATATTTTATTAAGGAATATTGGGTTCTATGGTCATACTTTGGCTTAAATAACCCGCCCTTAGCACATGTCCCAATAGTTATGAATCACCCTATATATTTGATATACGTTCCTTAATTTTATAAGATTTAAGTTTCGTTACACTCTGGTATTAAGGATTTTAAAATATCTACTATTGTAAGGGTTACCTCTTCAATTAGTTTATCTTTGTGTTAATAAATTTTATTGTAACATGAACTGAAAAAAACGGGTTCTGACGGCATGTTACTTTCTTCTGCTAACATTATAGGCAAAATTAGAGATAAAAGAACTTTGCATTTTTAATCTGCCTTATCGGTTGTGAGAAACTTACATTTTTTAATTTATGATTCTTAAGGCTTTTATAAGACGCCAAAATACTAGGTTGGCGTGGAGTTACTGATGGAAGATCTGGAAAATTTTTTTAATTATTAAAAATGGCAAAACGGTTATTAGTTGTAATTTTATTGTAAGACGGGTTGTTGACAAACATCTCCGCTTCTTTAAATGTTGCATTTTCATTTGCCATTACTTTGTTAATGCCTAGTGTTGTTTAATATAAATTGGACATTTTTTATCAAAAGAAGAGTGGTCATTTCTTTTACAATTAACGCAATATGTTGAATTTTTACATTCTGTTTTGCTATGTGAGTCTGATTGTCCACATATTTACATCGTTCAACGCTTTTGCACAAAGTAAAAGTATGACCGTATCTGAAACACTTTCTGCACTGTACTACCGACTATTACTCTGTGGCAAGGAATTTCCTAGAAATGTAACTATGATCATTTGCCGTTTTACTAAATTATTTACTCCATTGTGGTTTATTTTTTTTCTTTCCGATGTGTAAAGAATAATGGTATGTACGCGATTAAATCGTGTTTAGTAATTACATCTCTGTTGATAAGTTTATTTGCCATTTCATACGAAGTGCAGGTAAATTTAACTCTGTTTATTCGGATTGAAGCAATATCGACAATCGAATTTTTGTATAACGCACATTTATGTAGATAATGACCTATTCTTATGGGATGCAATTTGCTAAAGTTTTACTTTTATGTTCAACATATACAAAAGGCCCGAAATCTACAGGTCTCTACTTATTGTTTAAAGGAATGCGCAATTTACTTACTTAAGATTCCTCTTTATTTTGGGTAATTGAAATGAGGGACGATGTATCGTAGCCCGATAGTTCGTACAGCTGCAAAATTTACCTTAACTATTAAAAACCAAAAGTTAATTCTTTATCTTTAGATGAAAGTAATCGAAAACTAAATAATTACTAAATAATAAAAATAAGAGTTCTTTTCCACACTACGTCTAAACATATTCGCACTACAAGGCCGAATCACCTGCCAAAGTTGCTGCTATTATGATCGTAAAATGCACAAAAAATGATAAATAGAAAGCAATTGCATGTGTTCTTTCATTAATTTACATGTACTCGCGTTTGTATCTGTGGTTCGATTAAGATTTACCTACCTAACTAGATGAGCTTTATTACTGAATCATTGTAGTTTTGAAAGAACTTTCGGAAAATTAGTTTTAATTGTGTGCGCTTCATTATATCACGCTAAATTTGAAGTCGATCACCCAGTGATTCACGAAATCGGCATATTTTAGACCCAGAAATCTACAGTAGCTGTATGTACACGGGATATCAGGACACTCTGTATAATGGATCAAACATTCGTTTTCAAAAAATAAAAACAAATGTATATTATTTTAATATTCCACGACTTAGGGAGAAGTGAAAAGTAGTTCCATTGTAGCAATGAATGGATATACCAGTATTTTAAAAATTTATTTAATTTGGAGTCCAACCTAAGTATACCTCAATACAATAAAACACTGAAAACAAAAGAAAAGAAATTGCGTTGTTAAATGTAAAATTTTCACATTCTTCAAATCACTCATTTCTATGCATTCAGTTCGTGTTCTAACAGTAAACATAGCAATCTAAATTCCTTGATAGTCAAGAATGTTCCAATAAAACCCTGATATAGTTCCATTTACACCACTATTTACATCCATTTTGAACACGTTTCTTAAAATACCAATATCAGTTGTAAATTAAAGTGAGGGGGTGTTCACTTATGTACGTGACACAACGACAAATTAAAGTGATTCCTTTTGCATAAAGATTGAATATTAATGTTCTTCCATATGAAACAAATAATTGATTTAATTCTCCATACAACTTATTTAATTATTCTCAAACCATTGATTTTATAAATAAATATTTTGATTATCGTTACGTATTTTTAATTTAAATTAATTTAATTTGTAAGAACAAAGAAAGTTAGTATTTGCTCTCAAAGAATATTGACAAACTTTATTGAGAAGAAGTTAGTAAAAAAAGTAAACACATTTTCTTAATTTAAAAAAAAATAATCGAAAGAAACTTCTTGATTGTCTGTAAATCTACATTTATATGCAATCATCCAAATCGCAAAACTTATTTTAAATATTAAGTTGTGGATCATAAATTATCTTTCACTAAATTAAACAAATACATGAAGGGCGAATACAATTTTATACTTGCAAGTTTGAAAATTCGATTGTAGTTTTAGGGTTCTGATAAGTATCGTTCTTTATTGTCCAACATAAAGTTGTTTTGTAAGTTTTTGTGTTCAAACCCAAAATTTTGATTATTATTTTCAAATATTTGTATAAAAAAATAAGCCTCCGCTTTATTCCTCAACGTGAAATTATATTCTTCTTTGTTGTTTTATCTTTCAGCATTCATATTTCTGATGCTTATTCCATCTTGTTATGATCACAAAATTACTACGCGATCTTGCGCATCTCATTATTATAATAAATAAATTTTGCCCACTTAAGTTTGTCGGGAATGTATGCAACATATTTTCATAAGTATGTAATCAATGTAATTACCTACACATTGAGGAAATGCAGTACTGCAAATGCGTACCCACTCCAGGAGACATTAATACAGCCCACTATTGCACTGTAGGTATATTGAAATGCATTTGCATACAACACTTGTTTGTAGGTAAAATCTTTCTTATCCTCAAGAATTTATTAAGTACATGAATATCTATAATTTTTTTTCAAAATCAATAACAAAAAAATCTCACTCAACCTGTATATTCTAAACAAAATTCTATAATAATCGGAAGACTGACTTCAAACATTGTTATTGTTAATACTAATTTTATTCAATGATATTGTTTTATGGTTACAAAAGAATTCTACTAAATATGTTATATTCTTACATAATTAACTAGCAAACCCGGCGAACTCCGTTTCGCCACCAGATGGCTTCGTTTTGTAACATTTCGTTTGGTGATTAAAAGATGAAGAAAATTTTTTTTTTGTTTTATATTTGAAAAGGAAAAATTTTATTTCATTTCACAAAAATAAAGTGTTATTTAGTTGAACTTCTCTAAGTAAATGAAAATGAATCCAAAGTAAATACTGAATCGAAGCGTTATACGTGTCCGCAAATTATCCGTTTCATTGAAGTGCACTTTGGTAAACCACATTTTTTGTTTTTTGGTCTGACGTTAACACAAACAAAACGGATGGTTTCCCAACTCGTGAACACGCAACGTATAACTGCCCATGTGAAAAAAATGATTTTCTAAATTTATCCCGCAAACACTAAGCGATTAGCCTTGCGACTTGTTAATTGTCATTGCGACGCACCGGCGCCATCTACTTAAAATATTGGTTTGTAGCACATGCTATGTATCAGAGATGGCGCTGTATGTGAAAAAAGATTTTCCCGCTTTTCTGTTGAAAATTTTCCTGAATTTTCTTTGCTATAAACCTCACGGGGCCCGAGACCTTTCTAACGAATGCAAAACCGTGGAAATCGGTTCGTGCGTTCTGGAGTTATAGCGTCAGGAAGGAAAACCCGACTTATTTTTATATAGTAATAGATTTACCACAATTATTCATATTCAAGTGTTGTTTTTATAATCAAATCAGTAAAACAAACACAATTTAATTCTAATTCCTTAATCTAATGAAATTTATTCAGATTTTAAATAATTAATGAAATAGAATAAGTAAGTAAGTAAGTAAATATATTTTCGTTGCCAGTGACGTTAAATATATAAAATAAGTGTACATATAAATTGTAAAATTCATTGGGACAAAGCTAAACTATTTACAAACTACGAATCGATAAAATAAATAACATAAAACATTAATATAAATAAAATTTAATATAAATAAAATTTAGCGTTTACGATTACTGTAAAAATTCGTCTAATTTGTAAAAACTATGACTGGTTAAATATTGTTTTAAGGTTGCTTTAAATTCTTTAATGTTATTAATACTTTTATCTGAGAAGAAAGATGATTAAAAATTTTACAGACATACAAACAAATCCTAGATAATATTTAGAATTTCGAGGTTTTTGTGTTCGAAATAAATTATTTTTAGTATGATAATTATGGACATCTGAATTTACTGTTATGTATGCTTTATTTTTATATACGTATAAACAACATTCAAATATGTACAGGTCGACAACTGTATATTATTATTTGTGAATATGCTTTTACAGCTATCTTTCCACTTTAGACTGAATTTTTCCTTAATCGCACGTTTTTGCAACTTTAGAATATCTGTTAATTGGCTACAGTTGCCCCAGAAGTCGATTGCGTACCGTAATATTGACTCAAAGTACGCGCAATACACCATTCTAAGAGAAGCCAATGTACATATACATGATAATTTACGAAGACAAAATATGGCTTTGTTGAGTTTTGATATAATCCTTTTAGTGTGATCCGACCAATTAAACTGATCATCAATTGTTAATCCTAAAAATCTTTCAAAAGTAACAATTTTTAAGATAGCATTACTTAAGTTCATAGCATTTTTGAAATTATAATATACATGTTTTATCTATATTTGTGACTAGACCATTTGCGTAAACCAATTTTGCAGCAAATTTAGGTTTAGTTGTATATTATAAGTTAGTTCATTTATTGAAACTCCTCGTACAACAACGTTTATGTCATCGGCGTACATAGTTACGGAGGCAGGTATGTTAAAAGGAATATCGTTTGTATAAATTATGAAAAGAAATAGTCCCAAAATTAAACCTTGCGGTACACCATAACAAAGATTTTTTGGTGTCGAATGATAGTGTTTTATATCGTTCGCATTCCTGCTATTGATTTGAACAACTTGTTCGCGTCCTTCTATATATGAGTGCAATAGAGATAGCATAGTATATCTAACTCCATAGTATTCTAATTTGTTTAATAGCACAGTGATTTACCAAATCTAACGCTTTAGATAAATCACAACTTAAACTAACTACGAGTGTATTTTTATTAATACTTTATAAACGTCACTTAAAATACTATTTAAAGCTGTAAATGTATATTTATTTTGTAGAATCCATGGTGACATTTGGAAATGTAATTGTGTTTGTCAAAATAATTTACAAATCGGTCTTTTATATTATATTCACAGATTTTTGAGAGAGCCGGTAGAATCGCTATCGGTCGATAATTTGCTGTGAAAGTTTTATCATTGTTTTTATGAATCGGTACTACTTTTGCTATTTTAAATTGTTTTGGAAAATAGCCGGAGCTAAAACAATTATTAATTAATTGCGATAAAGGATATGATAATATTTCTGCATTGCATTTAATAACTTTTATTGGGATGTCGTCATGCCCAATTGCATCAGTATTTTTAAACATTTAATAATGGATTCTACTCTCATGAGGTATTAGGCGTAAAATACATTGATTCGGAGCTTTTCACTTTATATTTTTTAAATTTAGTAATTACCCTACCGTCTTTTCCTAAATTACGAAGTAAGGTATTTGGCAAACTAATAAAGTATTCATTAAAAGTAAAAACTGGGTTATCTAATGTATTGCCGTCAACGTTTAATTGAATATTTGAATGAACATTTTTATGTCTATTAGTTTCTTTATTGATTATTTGACAGGTTGTTTTAATAACATTGTTAGATTTTAATAATACAGAGTGTACTTGCATTCTCATTAAGTAGTACTGTAGTAATATATCATTCGGATATTTCTTTAATAATAAGTATAAATCTCTTTTAGTTTTAGAAGATATCTTTATACCTTTTAGTAATCCAACTTTTCGTTTTCTTGTTAGTACTCATAGTTAGAGGATAGATAAGCTTTATAGAATGCATATTGTAGGTGATCGTAAAACGTTTTCATTTTTAATTTAAGTACTAGATAAATCCGTATTTTATACAAAATCCCAATTTACCCTACATAAGTTTTTTGAGAAAATTATATTATTTTTTACCGTATATTTTCTGACAAACGAACGATATTCAACCTTTTCATCGTTTTTTGTTACTAAATCTGTTACACAAAAAATCTGCACGTTATGATAAGAAAAGCTAAAATCAGTGTTTAAGGTTTTAATTGAGTTTAAATGATATATGTTTGTTAAAATATTATCGATGTAAGTTGCACTAAATAGTGGCAGTCCAAATTGTTGGATAGACGTTGAAAGATTGTAAAATAGATAAATTTGTTTCATTTTTTTTTGTATTTTTTAATATATTCAAATTAAAATCACCACATATAATAATATTTTTAGAATTTTTGTAACGATTTAAGAGACTTTCTAAATGTTTTAAAAATATTTTAACATCTCCCTGGGAGCTCTGTACACACAAACTATTATATAGATTGTATTAATCCTATTTTAACAACACACAAACAAAAAAAAAATCCATAATTTTTTCTTCTTTTTTAATAATATTTTCAAATCCCAATTTTCCTTTTTTTATTTTTTTTTTTTTAAAAAAATTATGAAATTTTTTATGTTAAATTAATCAAAAAAAAAAAAAAAAAAACACCACAAAAAACACAATATATTCCAATTCTCTTCTTTTTAAAACTCACCCCCCCCCCACCCACCCCAAAATTAAAAAAATAGTGCTTATACCGGGTGTCTCAAATAGCATTATATACATGGGGATCTCGCTTATTATAAGAGATACAGTTTTGGTTAAATTAGATGAATTATTCTTCGGTATTAGAGAAGTTTAAAGCTGTTTTGAAATTTACAAAATTCTATCTAGTTCAGGAGTTATGGCGAAAATACGAAAAAACGCCATTTTCTTTTTTCCACATAACTCTTTTGTTTTAATCAACCCATTATTTTTGTTGGCACTTTCTTAGGGCACTTTTTTGCGTAGAATTTAAATATTTTTTTAGATTTTGTTTTTCACTTTCCGTTTTTGAGTTAGAACTATTAAATAAAGTTTTTCTTATGGAACGTCAAGTAGGCTTTGCAACAGTTCTATGCGGTTTTTTTCTCTTTCAATGATATAAGATATGTCATATTTATTTTGAAAAATAAGCTCGAAAAATTAAAAAAACGTATTTAACGCAATTTGAATTAATTGGCAGCAAGTAATAAATTGTTTATCAATTCATGGTAACCGACAGTATCAAGTTAACTCATAGAAAACAAAAGCGAACCGGCCTGTCAGCAAAATTATTTATTAAACTAGAGTGTGTTTACGTTTCGTGATAAGTATCTTTAAAATCATGAATTCATATAGCAATAATGAAAAATTTGACATGTTGAGTTGCTACATTGTTTGTCACAAGAACTCTACTGAAGCTGAACGATTGTATCTGAGATTGTATCCTGAACGAAGACAGCCCAGCGTTTGTACGTATAGAAATTTGGCAATGAACTTGAAACAATATGGTTCGTTTTCTAAACCTACTAGAAACTCAAAATTAGTTGACGAAGAAGTACAATTAAACGTTTTGCAATGTGTGACTGAAAATCCTTCTACGTCCCTAAGAGAAATAGAACGGAATACAGGCATTTCAAAAGCGACTGCACAAAGAATTTTAAGACGTCATAAATATCATCCTTATAAGTATAACATTTTACAAGGACTTAGAGTTGCTGATTATGATAGAAGAATGCAATTTTGTCAGTGGTATATCAACCAGTGCGAAAATAATGCAAATTTTCCAGCTAAGGTTTTATGGACCGATGAAAGCAGGTTTACAAACAACGGCATGTTTAACAGGCACAATTGCCATATTTGGGAAACTGAAAACCCTCACGCTGTTAGACAAAACCGTTTTCAAGTTAGATTTGGTTTTAACGTGTGGTGTGGCATTTTAAATACCAGAATTATTGGACCTATACTTTTTGACGATACATTAAACAGTGCAAGGTATTTGAATTTATTACAAACGGATCTGGAAAATAGAATTGATGACTTACCGTTGATCGAATCTGTAGGTATTTGGTTTCAACAAGACGGCGCTCCACCGCATAATTCTAACATAGTCACCGAATATCTTAACAATCGATTTTCTAATTCGTGGATTGGTAATCGTGGTTATGTCTTATGGCCAGCAAGATCTCCGGACCTAACTCCGTTAGACTTTTTTCTTTGGGGTTATGTTAAAAATGAAGTTTACACTGAAACATATGAAAATGTTGCAGACCTTCGTGAAGCAGTTCTTGCATCATTTCGCAGTATTTCACGTCGTAAGTTACGCAATGCCGTTATGTCAACAGTGCGGAGATCACGGCTATGTTTAAATAATAATGGTCAATTATTTGAGAATTTTTTGTAAATAGTTGGTGATTAATTTAATTAGTTCTTAATTTTTGTAGTTTATCAAACATTTTGTTATTAACAACGATGTATTTGTTTTTCATAGCCAACTTATTAATTTAAATTAAATTAAAAACGTTTTTTTAGTTTTACAGTTTATTTTTCAAAATAAATATTCCATATCTCATATCATTGGAAAGAGGAAAAAAACCGCATCGAACTATTCCAAAGCCTACTTGACGTTCCATAAGAAAAACGTAATTTAATAGTTATAACTCAAAAACGAAAAGTGAAAAACAAAATCTAAAAAAATATTTAAATTCTACGCAAAAAAGTGCCCTAAGAAAGTGCCAATAAAAATAATGTTTTGATTAAGACAATTAGTTATGTGGAAAAAAAGAAATTGGCGCTTTTTCGTATTTTCGTTATAACTCTTGAACTAGATAGAATTTTGTAAATTTAAAAACAGCTATAAACTTCTCTAATACCGAAGAATAATTCGTCTAATTTAACCAAATCTGTATCTTTTATAATAAGCGAGATCCCCATGCATATAATGCTATCTGAGACACCCTGTATACACGGTGATAAGAAAAAACTTTTTAATATTTTGTTTTTATTATTTTTTTTTTTTAATAAAAAAAAAGGGGGGAAGTTTTTTTTAAAAAAATTTTAATAAATTATGAATGAGAAAAAATAAAAAATTTATTATTTTTTTTTTTTTTTTTTTTTTTTTTTTTAAAAAAAAAAAATTATAATAAATTTTTTGGGGTTTTTTTTTTTTTTTTTTTTTTTTTTATATTTTTTTTTTTTTTTTTTTTTTTTTTTTTGGTTTAATTTTATTTTTTTTTTTTTTTTTTTTTTTTTTTTTTTTATTTTTTATTTTTTAATTTTTTTTTTTTTTTTTTATTTTTTTTTTTTTTAATTTTTTTTCTTTACATCTAAATAGTTAAATATTAGATGAATTTATTCCATGATTAAATATTAAACATTTCTACACAGGGTGTTAAGAATTTACAGGATTGGATCTTTAATATGTAATATGGGCCTTATTTTAAATAGAACACCTTGTATTTTATTAATTCATAACGTAAACAAACAAATCCTCTTTTTGAATGGTATAAGGGTATCATATGCCTAAGTGTTACAGATCTTACGCAATTCACAGTTTTCTTAAAATTAATGGTAGCGAGAGATTTTAAAACAAAAATGAAAACGTATTTTAATTAGTTAATATTTTAAGACTTGCAGTCTGATAATAACATAAGTTACAAAAAGTCATGTTTCGTTACATTTTACATACAATATTTTTTTAAAGAAATAGGTTTAAAAAAGGAAATAAACCTACTTCGAATTCAAATTCTAATCGGGTGTGACCGATGTTACAATGTTTACGATTTTTAAAAGAAATGTCAAAACAAACCGACAAGTAACGAAAAATTTAATTTTTTGTAACTAGTTAAGAGAAATGGACCATTTTTGACATTTATTTTGATTATGAAAACTGTCACATCTGTCACGGAAAACTCTAATTCAAGTACAAAATACTTAAGAAAAACCACCATCATCCATTTGACAGAAAACGATAAACGTTTAAATTTTTGTTTATGGACTTTAGACAATTATTCGCAGATTGTAATGTCATAAAATGACATTAACTGATTAGATTACGTATGCGTTTTTTGTTTTAAAATCTCCATTAATTTAAAGAAAATTGTAAATTGCACAAAAACTATAACACTTAGGCATAAGACACCCTTATACAACTCAAAAGGGGATTTTTCAGTTAACGTTATGAATGAATAAAAATACAGAGTATTCTATTTAAAATAAGGCTCACATTACATAATAAATAATCAAATAATTAACTTGAAAATTTTGAACACTCTGTAAAGAGATGACATTACTTTTTACGCGCAATAACAAAACGCAATAATATACATAGTGTTTCGTATGAAAAAATATAACTTTGATGCGCTACACTTTTTTGGGACATACTGTATAATTTAAAATAATTTTAAAATGTAAAATTTATCAACCTGCAATCTACTAAAATGACAAAACTTGCAACCTTTTACCGTTTTACTATAAATCTCGCGTTTATTTTATTTATATAATTTATTTTGTAAATTCCCGATTTATTACACACTTTTATTAGGTCTTTCGTATTGCCTAATAAATTTTACAAGTTGTTACTAAAATAGATCATATAGATAACGGAAATAGTCCAAATTTGATAGCTATTGGAGTTCCTGTCATGGATTATTTTGGCATACAGTTATGCCATTCGAACTTACTAATGCTCAAGTAACTTTTCAAAGATTACTACATAACTTATTCGGTTTTGTGTTATGTCCAAGCGTCGAAGTCTTTCTAGATAACATTTTAATTTATACCCCTGATTTCAAAACTCATTGTAGAAACAAAGTGTAAATCAAAGTGAAAACCATTCCTTAGTCAGAATTTATCTTAGGTCGACCAAATTTTAGTTAACCATTCACATTGCAATGTGATGCTAGTGACACTGGAATTGGGGCAGTTTTAACTAGTGGTGGCAAAAACCGTTGAAAAAAAAAACCGGTAAACCGGTTTTACAAAAGACGATTTACCAATAAACCGGTTCAACAAACAGGGGATTTTAAACCGGTTCAACAAACCGCGGTTTATAAACCGGTTTACCAAACCGCGGTTTTTAAACCGGTTTACCAAACCGTGGTTTTTACACCGGTTTACGAAACCGCGGTTTTTAAACCGGTTTACCAAACCGCGGTTTCTAAACCGGTTTACCAAACCGTGGTTTTTAAACCGGTTTATTAAACCGTGGTTTCTAAGCCTACAACCTTTGTTTAAAAGTTTAAACACTTTTTGACACGATCCTTAAACACTGCGCAGCAGTGTCGCATTACTGATTAGTTTCGTATGTCGGAACATATATTTTGATAGGGGACGAGATTTGTTCAACATTTTAAACTACTATAATATGAAGCCTACTTGCGTGTTATTTTTAAATTTATTATATCGAATGCCTATGATCAAATGTATTTCCATTAAAGTAAATTTTTCTAAAGTAGTCTAAGAAAGAAGTAATTTTAATTTACATATAAAATTTGAATGTATTTATCACGTGCTAAAATGCAAATATACGCCACAATGTAGTAATTCACATAGATAGACCGGTTTTCGCTAATCTGAAAACGGAATTCTTACATTTTACGGCTCATATCTAATCTAATTACATGCTCTGGTCATGGAAAGAAATAAAAGAACCAGTGGTTTATGCAAATGCAAATTTTTAAAATAATTATTCTAAGTATTGTGATATTTGCGTAATGAACCAAATTGACCAATTAGTGGTAAAATTACAACAATTTAAAGTTAATAAATAAAAAAGATTTTTAAAATTTCTTTAGTTTCAAGTGTTTCAACTTTTAAACAACGTTTGCGAAAAAATTAAATGTTTTATACGGTGTAAAAGCACTTTTTGTCCGTGCTATTGCAATTGCCGGCACTATACGTTCGGCAGTCAAATAGCAGTCCCACCACATGTTACGTTTTTACACCTTATAAAACAATAATTATACTATTTTCAAAAAACTGATCACAAATGTTGTTATTTCCATGACATAATGTCAAAATGACTGCTTTGTTTACTGAACGTAAAAGTAACTAACCAATAACTTTATAGCATTAAAATTGTCGACATTGATCGTATTAATTAAAAATGAATTTATATTTGGATTCTCAAGCTGCAGTTTTCGAAAAAACTTTGATAAACGTCGCGAAATTCTTTGCATTCTCGAATGTCTTTTAGCTCGCGCTGCGTAGCGTTTCACTATCTTGAATCAAAAACAACGATTTTGATTATAAGTCTGTGTTAAAATTTTTACATTGACAACTCTTATTTTGTTATCATTTTTGGGAACATAATACAACCACATTCTTAAGAGTATTTAAAGTCCCTTTGTTAGAGATTCTAAATAGGTTTAACCAGTTTTTAGTTTTTGCATGAATAGATTTAAATCCCTAAATTATTTACAATACCTTTCTAGTTTCTACGGAAATGAGTCACTTGTTATTTGTTACTGCAATTAGTTTAAGCTTTGAGGTTTATAATGTTTTATTATTTTATAGTTTATACTTTATAATTTGCAGCAATTCTGGGTGGCAATTCCGTCGAAAGACAGCGACTTTTACGCAACAAACAAAATTTAGAATAAAGTGGAGTTGAGTGGTATCTAGATCTACTATCTATACATTTTTCGACTACACTTTCTAGGAAACTACAAAAAAATAAAAGAGTTTAAAAATAAAGGGCATACTCATGCACACTCAATAAATCAAAAACTGAGGCAGCACGGCATTTTCCAAATAATATATACTTTTTGTGTAGCAGGCATTAGGTTGTCGTTCGCAGATTAATAAAGAGCATGCAGTAGCTTGTATTACCAATTACCATGTCTCAGTATTTTATTTATTAAGTCTACTAGTACCTCAGTAGTATTAGAAGTAAAACCTACTAAATTCTTTGCAGTTTTTATGAAAAGGAATAGAATATTATTAATACTAAACAAACTACAGAAACAGTGACACACTTACACAAGTCACACAAAAATAACTTAGTAAGTACCTACTTACTACTTAGCATGAATTTTTTCTAATCAAGCGAAAAAATAGAGAACAACCATATTTCACAATTTCAACACGGTTCAATAAACTGGTCTTTTTAAACCGCTTTAACAAACCACGTAATTTAATTGGTTCAACAAACCGATTTATACAACGGTTTCAAAACGGAATTTTTAAATCGGTTCAACAAATCGATTTTTAACCGGTTCAACAAACCGATTTTTAAACCGATTTTTAAACCGGTTCAACAAACCGATTTTAAACCGGTTCAACAAACCGATTTTAAACCGGTTCAACAAACCGATTTTAAACCGGTTCAACAAACCGATTTTTAAACCGATTAATCGGTAAACCGGTTTACGGTTTACGGTTTATGTATGAACTGCGGTTAACCGTAAACCGATTTACCGGTTAATCGGTAAACCGGATTTCATTGCCACCACTAGTTTTAACCCAACTTCGAAATAGTGAAAAGCGCGGAGAAAATTATTCAACAAAGAAAAAAGAATTGTTATCTACATTGTTCGCAATTGATCGATATTTATAATTACCGATAGTTTGAAATGGTTGCTCAATTTGAAAAATCCAAAAGGTCACTTAGCTCGTTGGGCACTTCAGTTTTAAGATTTTGATTTTGATATCATTTATAAAAAATGGGTAGTTGAATAGCGTAGCAGACGCTCTTTCTCGTGTTTCCAAAAATGTTAGTTTAAATTTTGTTAGTAAAAATGGTGAATCTAAGGATTATTGGTGTGATAGGAAATTTTACTAATTTCGTACTTTGCCAGAATTGCATCAGATCAAAAAATAGATTTAAATCGTTTGTATTATTATTATAAAAGGTCCAACTTAGTAATAAAGCACCTACAGGAAAATGTTTCCCAGGCACTTAATTAAACCGTGGGATACTGTATCCAGAAATTTAGTTGTCCCTCTTCCTCGTAGTAATCAAGGAAATTTATATTTGTTAGTATTTCAAAACCTATTTGCGAGGTGGATTGAAATAGTTCCTATTCGACAAGCTACACCTTCAGTAACTGTAGAAAATTTTTGTGAGTGATGTAATACGGCACATTATTATTGTAGTTATCCACGTAGTGCGCCTTCGTAAATAAAAATTTAGGTAAATTTCAATTTGCTAGTAGAGGACCCTTATTCTTGAATTTTGTGGAATTATTTCCTCATGAAAAAGACGAGAATTCTTTTGAAAACATAAAGTTGGTATTCTTAAAAATGTCCCTTCTTCTACACCTTTTTTCACAACGTCGAAGAAATAGTAGATGCAAAATTTTCAAGAATACCAACTTTATATTTTACGAGAATTTTCGTCTTTCTCGCCAGAAAATAATTCCCCACAATTCAAGAATAAGGGTCTTTGAATCGACAAAGTTTTCTCCCGCATTCTTAGATTTCGGTCGTGAGCTTAGTACTGGAAAAAAGAAATTGAAATCGTTAATGAAATTTCTGATGAGGTTGGCAAAGAAATTGTTGGAAGCGTATTCATTGATGTTTTTAGATCGGTCTCTAAAACTAGTGTTAGCAAAAATCGCTTTTAACATTAATCATATACTCGACTATGTTTAAAAATGCAATTAAATTTGTAGTTAGTAGTGTTTTTGTCACAGGTATGTGTTCTTTGAATACCTTAAAGTGTTGGAATCCTTCCAATCTCAAAAGTTGTAATATTTTAGGTTGGTTGTTTCGTTCACTTGTTGCTGGTTAATTTTATTGATCGTTAGTCATTAGGATGATGATGACATGTGTGTCGGTCATGTTGTGCTTGTGGGATATTCGGAGTACATATTTTGATCGCGTGACAAAAAAAGTCTACGAAATCATACTTTGGTTGTTCACATTTGCTCGCAAGAATCAAGTAGATATTGTTGTCACATAGGTCACACATCATTTGTAACCTATAATTTAATCGCTAGACGGAGATAAGTAACACCCTGTGAATATAGAAATTTCGTTTGTCGTATGTCACGCCACTGCTATAGTTGGTAATATTGCATTTGTAATATCAAAATTGGCGCATTCTCATATAACAAATCGTTTGTTAATATGTTAGTGTTGATATTAAATCTGCAACAAGCTGTGTGGGAAAACAGATGGGGTACTTACCGTCAGTTATTGTATAGAATTTGTATAGAAATCGTTGTTTCAAGTTAGAGAATATTGTGAAGCTTGGAAGAAATCAAAAATTTTGGAAAAAAAATTTGCCAGTCAAAGTTTTTTTGGTGAACGATGAATTGCTATTTGCTTTCGGACTGTTAATTGACATACGTACTCCTTAGTGCCCATGAAATCGCTAGCTTGTTATCTAAATATTGGTGCAAATTTCAAATCCTTTGTCGCATTCAGGAAGACTGAATTATACGTTGGAAATGTAATTAAAAACAAAATGTTGGTGAAATCGATTATTGAGAATCGAAACCATTTCTTATGTATATAAATTTGATTGCAAAATGTGCAAATTTAGTTTATTTAAAAATACTTTTGTGAAACATCAATTTGATTTTTGTAAAAATTATTAAGCAAATCAATGTTTAGTCTTAAGATTAAGACCGGTTGTCTATAATTACCGTTATTATACGTATACAGGGTGTCCTGTAACTCGATAGCTATAGCCTACCGTTTCCTTTTACAATTTTATGTCACAAGTACCCTATACACTTTTGTTTTGTCGACGTCGTTTATTCTTTAACGGCACAATTTTAAAATTAATTTGATATGCCTATACGTCTCCAAATACGCCGATATACACTTTATTTGCGGTACAGTCCTCTGGCCTTCAAGGTCACCAAACCTAACACACCTTGACTATTATGTTTAGGGACACATGAAAAGTACAGTTTATTAAAATAAACCGCAAACCAGAGACGAGTTAATTCAAAATATTAAGGCTGAAGCGCATCAATACTAGAAGACCCAGACTGAGAGATACGTCTTCCACTAGTAGAAGAGCAAGAATGTGTTATTAGGCAGCGGGCGGACATTTTTAATCGAAACTTTAACTAAATTTCTGTTAGCAATAATTAAAACATTACATTCCTTTATTCAAAATGTTATTTAGTTTATTCTACAAACTCTGTTAAATCTAATATTTCCTAACTCATTAAGTATTGAATTTTGGATAGACATGTATAAGGCACTTTCGACATAAAATTGTCCAAGAAATACTATCTTAAGCTATTGCTATCGAGTCACGGGCCACCCTGTATAAGTATATTAGTGCTAATTATAGACAGCCGGTCTCAAGACTAAAATTGCTTATAAAGCGTGTTCATATTGATAAAATACGGATTTACGAATCACCCACTTGTTACACAAGAAAAACAAATGTTTGCACAAGACGATTGTGATTATTGTTAACAATCAAATAAAATTTTAAAAAATTACCTACCTCTTGTACAGGGTGAGCAAATTTCGGCGTTGGTATAGGGTATCTCGGTAACCATAAGAGATAGAGAAAAATTGATGTAGGTATCTGTTTTTTCGAGAGAAATTCAATAGTAAAACTAGAATCAGCTATCGTCTTTTGTTTTCGAGTTACAGCGAAAATATCGATCTTTCTATATTTTGAAAAGTGTCTATATCCTAGTTGTTTATTAAGTTAGAAAAACTAGTAATACCTTCTTTAGATACTTTTTGAGAGAAATTGAATGGCGTTGACGAATTTTAAATATCTACATTTGTTATAAAATATTTTTTTAATAGAAACCATTGTAAAGACTGTAACCAAGTATATATAGGGCAAACCAAGAGACCTATTAAAACTCGTTTTAAAGAACACTTAGCTCATGTCAAATATCATCGCACAGATAAGTGAAGTGTTGCCATGCATATGCTTGAAAATGGCCATAGAGTAGGCGACATTGAATTAATTAAGAGGGTAGATAATAAAAACGAACTTGATTCTTGTAAAAGTTTTGAAATTTTTAAAAACAGAAATTTATTTAGGAATTATGATGATAACGGTCCATTAGGATTTTCAGAATTATTTAAGTTTATCTAAGAATCAATTAAGTGTAACGATGCGTGAAACGCAGATAGTATATATATATATATAAATGATAAGTTTTTCGACATCTAGTGTCGACTCGTGAAAGGCGTTCACGTACGAAAATGTTAGCAACTTTGCCGACAGGTATGTAAAGCAGTTACATAGTCGATTCTTCAATAATTATAGCCAACCTAACATTTTCGTACGTGAACGCTTTCACGAGTCGACACTAGATGTCGAAAAAACTTATCATTTAAATATTGTGATCCCTCCAGTAGGGCATATAGTCGACACGCGCGTTTGTACAATAGTGAACTTACACTCGAGTTCTCTCACTCCCGATGAGTCCCAAAAAGGACGAAACAGCTGTCGGGTGATTCTCAGTGTTTGTTTGCTATTGTACAACCTCTTGCGTACTTTACTGCAGGCGATTCGAAATTTTTATACTTGCCAACTGTTAGGTTGGCTATAATTATTGAAGAATCGACTATGTAACTGCTTCACATACCTGTCGGCAAAGTTGCTAATATATATACAGGGTGTCACAAGCAAGCGTGGGTCTTCAATAACTCATTTGCGGTTGGAGATATCGAAAAATGTTTCAAATAAAAGTTCCACCAATTTAACTTCTCTATACCATAAAATTATTTTTAAATATACAGGGTGTTCCGTTTTTCCTGTACGCAACCTAACTTAATTTTTTTAAATGGAATGCCCCATTTATTATTGCTTTATTAGATTTCTCGCTTAATTTAAAGGCCACTTCGTTAACCATACATTATGGCTGAAATGCACCGTTCCTCAGAAAATTAGCGCTAAAGGAAGAAAAATGCCGTTTCGGTACCCTGCGCCATTTTTCATATCTCGAAACAAAAGAACTTAGAGGAATGCGGTTTTCACAGATCGCTTCTAAGAGAAATGACCTACCATTTGCACTATTTACACAAACATGTTTCTGTTAAATTCATTCAAAGCTACCGCTTCAAAAATAAATTGTTTCAAACCGGCAAAACTTGTTTTTTCAAATAGAACACTATTATTTTTCAGCCCATCATATGCAGAATTTTATTTCCTTTCGTCTGATATAAGGTTGTTGCTATCAGTTCCTAACAGTTTTGAGAAAATTGCAGTTATATTCTAAATTTTAATTGAATCGGATCATCATGTGGTCGGTGATTAGCTTTTGTTTTCTACAATGTCATATTTGTGAACTTCATAAGGTGTTCAGTAAAGTTTCATTGTATCGTTGTGTTTGTTTCATTGTAACTTTGTGTTCATTTTCCGAACTGTTCCGCTATGGCGTTGAATAAAGAAGAAATGATAGATATGGTTCTTATTCTTGGGGAATGTGAGAGAAATCCCTCTTGGCATCGAGGTTGTATGCCCAGCGTTATCCAAATAGACGACATCCTAGAGTGGAATCGTTCAGCAGGGTTCTGGAGCGGTTTCTTACTAGAGGATCAGTGGAGTCTGGAAAAGAAACTACGCCAAGACGGTCTGTACAGATGAAAATGAGTTCCGTGTTTTGGCGTCTGTGGTGGAAAATCCGAATGTCAGTCAAAGAGACATCGCCCGAGAAACCGAAATTGGTAGAATGTCTGTACAAAGAGTCCTGAAACAGCATAAGTACCATCCGTACCACGTTCAGCTACATCAGGAACTACTTCCAAGGGATTTTGCAGCAAGAACGGAATTTTGTCAGTGGGCCATCGAAAGAATAGCCGAAGAGAAGACTTCTTCAAATATGTCCTGTTTACTGACGAGTCTACCTTTCACAAAAATGGTTTTGTAAACAGGCATAACTTCCATTATTACGATACGGCAAATCCTCCTAACTTCCGGACGTTTTCTCAATACCGATGGTCACTGAATGTGTGGGAGGTGTTTTTGGTGATCGTGTTTTCGGACCGTACTTTTTGATGGACACTTAACAGGAAGGGCCTATTTGCAGTTCCTGCAAAATGGTTTCCAAGAAATGTTGGAGGATGTTCCTTTAGAATTTCTTCGACGTATGTGGCTACAACAAGACGGTGCCCCATCTCATTGCACCCAAGAAATTCGGAACTACTTAAATGCGAATTTCCCAAACCGCTGGATAGGAAGAGGAGGGGCAATTAACTGGCCCGCTAGGTCGCCTGATCTCACAAAATGTGACTTCTTTTTGTGGGGATTCGTTAAAACAAAGTGTACACCTCTTCACCTACCACTGCCGAAGATATGCGGGAGAGGATAACTAACGCTTTCAGAGAAATTACCCCGGACATTCTGGTCAACGTTGACAATAACTTCAAACGTCGAATGAGGATGTGTATTCAAGAAAATGGCAGACATTTCGAGCAGCTTTTGTAAAAGTTAAACATCAAGAACTGGCCTGAGGCAAAGTCACTGCTCTGTGTGGACATCTTGAAAATTATTTTTGTGATTTAAAACGTCTGAACTAAAATACAACACTCTGGTTTTTCAATTGAAATAGTTTTCATTCCTAAGGTAGAAAACAAAAGCGGAAAAGCAGCTAATCACCGACCAGGGCGCACGCGATGATCCGATTTAATTAAAATTTAGAATATAACTGCAATTTTCTCAAAAACTGTTAGGAACTGATAGCAACAACCTTATATCAGACGAAAGGAAATAAAATTCTGCATATGATGGGCTGAAAAAATAATAGTGTTCTATTTGAAAAAAACAAGTTTTGCCGGTTTGAAACAATTTATTTTTGAAGCGGTAGCTTTGAATGAATTTAACAGAAACATGTTTGTGTAAATAGTGCAAATGGTAGGTCATTTCTCTTAGAAGCGATCTGTAAAACCGCATTTCTCTAAGTTCTTTTGTTTCGGAGATATGAAAAATGGCGCAGGGTACCGAAACGGCATTTTTCTTCCTTTAGCGCTAATTTTCTGAGGAACGGTGCATTTCAGCCATAATGTATGGTTAACAAAGTGGCCTTTAAATTAAGCGAGAAATCTAATAAAGCAATAATAAATGGGGCATTCCATTTAAAAAATTAAGTTAGGTTGCGTACAGGAAAAACGGAACACCCTGTATATTCGAAAATAATTTTATGGTATAGAGAAGTTGAATTGGTGGAACTTTTATTTGAAACATTTTTCGATATCTCCAACCGCAAATGAGTTATTGAAGACCCACGCTTGCTTGTGACACCCTGTATATATATATATATATATGCTATTGAATAAAGTTTTTTGGTGCAGTTTTGGTGTTTTTCTGTTTGTTAGCTAAAAGGGACGTTAACCTACACAGATTTTCGAATTTTAGAAATATCTATATTCATATTTTTTTACACAACTTTTGCTTAAATTATTTTTTAATCAAATAAGTAATTACTGAGATATAACAATTACGTGACACTAATTGTTGTGACAATATTTCCACCAATTAAGTATACAAAAAAAATTGTAGAAAATTTTATTGTCTATAACTATTGTTTGAACTATTTTTTCTAAAACAAAATTTTCATTTTCTTTTCCACCTTCAATTCACTTTAAACAGAATGTGTGCACGGTACCTCATTTTAAAGCTTTAACAGCGTAAATATTGCTCTTTATAACTGATCGATGTAATTTGAAAGATCTTTTGAAAACTTAGAATATTGAGCTTGCGCCTTTTGTTCATATCTAGATTTATTGTGTCGATTACCGGTATAGAAAGTGATCTCTTCAAGATTGACCTATCTGTTTTGTTCGCTTGATTATAAAAACTATTTGGGACAATTCATTCAATTTAACTTTTTTTTGTAACTAATTATTATTTATATAACTAGTATCATGTAGCTGTCTACACGTATGTTGTGTGTATTTTATGTCTGTTTATGTGTCTATAACTGGTCTAATCGTTTTACAAAAATTATACTTCTACAGTTTCACGGCTAATTTTGTGTGTATAGTTCCTAGTGGCTCTAAGGCATTTACCTCATTTATATCGCTAGGTGGCGCTCTATATAATATTCTTTGCAGTGCAAAAGTCTTGACTTACTTACTATGGAACACACCTACGCACCTACAACTCCTCTTCGACTGATAAAGCTGCGGGCCAGGTTTTTCGACACTGCCGGTTAATTTAATTCGTTAACAATAAACCGTAACAAATTTACTATAAACCAAATTGTCGAATAACAAACAAATATTCACTTTGATATTTTATAGTCAATTCAGGGAAATAACTACTAAAACTCTAGGAATAAAACAACTTGTTCCATACTAAATACAAAAAAAGGTCTGATCTATTCTAAATTATAATTTAAAACAAAAGGAATTTGTCAGAGGTGTCGCAAATGTTTAGATAACTGCTTTATCGTACCTTGAGTTGTAGAAAATGAGAACAAATTTTCCATTCTTTGAATTACAATATTTGTTAATCCGAACGTCATTAAGTTCTCGATTTTTGATATGTTTTTGAAAATGTCGTAATTAACCAAAAAAACTAAATCTGGGACCGATGATAAAACTCGCAACTTTTTTTATAGAAACTAGAACCCCTGACTGGACTAAGTAGAATGAGTGTGTAACATCATATACATTGATAATTAGCACATTAAAAGTGAAAATAAACAAATTCTAAGTACTTTTATCAGCATTGAATTAGTATTCGACTTTACGACGTTGCCATATTCAATTACACAGATATGTTTGTAGACGTTTATATTTTGCGAAGACGTAAGAGGAACGTAAACGGCTTTTAAATTTGTTACGTGGTGAAGAGGACTCTTAATTATAAAACACATTTAAAAATTGTTACAACGTATAAGGTAAAAATTGAAAAATAATTAGTACTAAAACGTGTTTAGTAACGAAAAGTGGAAAAACCCTATTTTTACAAACACACTAATTTAAAAATTGTAATAACGTGTGATTAATAAAAAAATATTTACATCAAAAATATTTTTGTCACGTAAAAAGCCTTAGTATTCGTCTCGTACATTAAGAATGAGTGGTAACATTAATCACATTTTTATAATAAGAAAGATCTTTGTGTCGTAAAAGTAATGGTAGAAAGGAAAGTGCGTATTTTAAACAAAAAAAATTTTATATTTAATAATTTTAAAAGGTTTATAGACATTTGAAAAAAATTGCATCATGTTATGTGAATTGGATATAAATTGAGTACGTACGTATTATTTAATTTAATCACATTTTCAACTCTAATTGCTTAAAAAGCAAATGTGGTATTATTTTATTTAAGCAACAATTAATAATTTTAACAATCTATTAAAATTAATTTTAAACGTCGCGACATAGCAAAAATCAATTTGTATATTAATTAAAATGTGTACACTTGAATACGTGTAGTTGATAATTAATTAAAACTTACCTTGAGCTCCAACATAGCGAGCCTTTTTACTGAAACAAGAAATACCAATTAGTACTAAAATAAAGAAACAAAATATTTATTTATTATGATAATTATTCAAGATTTCATAAAAAAACAATCAAAAAGAAATTAATTAATTACTCAACAAAAATTGTCGTTTCAAAATATTACGTCTCAGCGATTTGTAATTTTTCAGGTATTTATACATCTAAATTAGAAATGGCATAAGGTTTTATTATTAACCGTTTACGTGTAATGAGCAACTTTAGCAGGGTAAAACTGTTTTTTTAATTTTGACATATAAAGTGACATTTTTCATTACCAAAGTAGATGTCAAAATTTTCCTCTTTTCGTAGTCACGAAAAGTAAAATTTTTCGGCAGATTATTTTGACATTTGTTTTAAAATGGCAACGATGGTAACACCTGTCATATACTTGAAAAATTATAATACCCTGTATATAAAGAAGCAATTTGTATGTTTGAAATTCTGAAACTAACAACGTTATGGGGAGTTGAGGAACAAGTGAATGTTTGAAGGATTTTCTGCAACAAAAATTTTATTCTATCCTTTCTAGTTTACTTTATGTTTTACAATCATTAATAGGATTTTGTAAAATTTATTAGGTTAATAAATTAGTTAGGTAGTTAAAATTTAACACAAAAATTTTTTTTTCTTGAAATTGTAAATATGACTTTTAACTTTTATGTATTGGAATGTAAGTTTCTTTTTACAAGAACTTTTTGTTTTTATGACAGTTGTCTACATCAAAAGAGCTTTTAAAACATGCATTTACTTTAACGTCTGTTCGTGCATGAAGGTTTTTATTGTCATTCAAAAGGATGTATTAATATCAAAATTCTATATCTCCTTCAAATTTGTTATCCGTAATTGCGAGATTATAGCCGATAATTTGATGCTTAAAATGTAATTATGTAACATCTGCGTTGTACTTGATATAAAATCTAAATTTGCAATTTGTTAGTTAATCAAACAAGTTAAACTTACCTTTGATGTATAATAATTTTGTAAAGTGGTTTCATAAAACTTTGCATTTAAGGTTATTGTGTTACTTTTAATTTTCTAACCAAAGCGTATGCTTTAATTTTTTAAATAATGTTAACGTAATGGTTAAATTGACGAAAAATGACAAAATGTTGTTTCAAGAACAGCATTGGGTATTATTTTTGTTGCGAATATTCAGTAATTTAGTAGACAATTAAATTTAATGGAATGTTAGTATATTTTGCCGTAAGTTTATGGTATGATACTGCTGAACTTTTTATTTCAAGTATGAGAATGTTAATTAATGTTTGCAACACAGTACTTTTGTGCTAAAACACAAACACATGGTAATCAGTTATTCAAACTGATTTATGCAATTTTCTTCGATTATACAATATCTAACACAAGTAGCCCCAGTTAAATATTAATTCACAAACCAGTTATATTCTCTATAATTACTCCACTCTAAATAATACTTGTTCCGATTGATTGAAATCGTCTTGAAACATTAAATATCTGCACATCTTTTTCAAAAATTTATTTGAAATTGGTTGTAAAAAAATTAGTATGACATCCATGCCTTAAAAAAAAATTTTGAAGGTGAATTGCATTCCGAAATACGTTGAAAAAACAGACCTTCAATAAAAAAACTTCTAAACCATAAAAAATAAAGACTACTGACCTTGTATGATTTTCTATTACTCTAAAAGTTGTATTTTTTTTAGAGAAAGCCTCTTTTTTATGCAAGAAAGAGCTCATCATCTTTAAGATAAAACCGAAAGTGAAATTTAACTATAATTATTTTAATCTATCAATAATTAAAATTAACGCTTATGTTAAAAATTTAAAAAAGATATACATTTTAGTTCTGCACAACATAAAATAATGTGGATAGTGTCAATAAAAAAGGTAAAATAAAATAATTTTACATATTTGACAACTAAACCCTGTACAGGTTCAGATAATTCATTTATTGATGTTGACTAGTGGCCCGGGGCGCGCCTACGGCAAACACGTATTAATATACAGGGTGTATCTCGGATAGCATGTTTGACCAATAATGAGAACGAAAAAACCGATTCAACTGAAAACTTAACTTTATACAAATGAACATGGTCGGCTTGGTGAAAATATTTTCATGACGGTGTCAATTCCTGCTATACCGCAAGTGGATACCAACTTTGTTATTTTAAATACAATGTCTAAAGGTTTATTTTCTTTTCGTTTTCAGCGTAAAATTTTACGTCTTATACAACTAGGTTTGGCATACATTACCATTATTAAGAAAAGAAAAAATAGTTGCAGACTATAGCAACGAAAATTTGAATCTACTGACAAATTAATTTTTTATGAAACATGAAAGGCAGATAAGCAAAACTTCTATAACCAACGGTTAGACATGGTATTGGACTATGTTTTCAGTATTAGACATTTTTGAAATTTATTTCTAAGGGAGGTCCGGGAGTAACGGTAGTTAATTTTTCAAGGAGTCAATTTTTTTTAAATTGCAAGTGATTTTTATATTCTCAATCGATGCAGAATTCAATTATTTATCCGCTGATATATCATGTTCCTATACCTAAACTGAATGATTTTCTTATATTTGCTTTTTTTCCACTTTTCTGGAGATAATGTAGTAAATTAATAGTATGCTTATTCGTCTAACAACATATCGTTGAATCACACCCTGTAGATGATTATGTAGGTTGTACACCAGGAAACATAAAAAAAAACATAATAAAGAGTCGAATCTATTTTATTTTTAACTTATTTACAAATCTCAAAAAGCATTTATTCAAGCAGGAGTTCAAAATTTGTGTAGGGACGATTTTTCTGCATTTTGAACTGTTTTTTTCTATTTATATCAATCAAAACTAACAATGTGTGAATAGTATAAAATTATTAAAAAACAGTAAAATTTTAAGGTGATATCTGCAAAAACTTGCAACATAAGGCAATATATTTTTATGGTTATGTTTCATGTTGAGTAAATTTGAAATATTTAAAGCGACCCTTAAATTTGCAACAATACTTGGTCGCACAACAACCTTTATGCAACCAACTCGTCGTTTTTCATCATAAAATGTAACATAAATACCTGTAGCAAATAAGAATAAGTGATAGGTAATGCATAGAAAGATATAATCAGGAGTGTGTAGCATGGAATCAGTACTGATAATTGTGTTCCCCCTTTCTGAATTTACAGCATCTCTAGTAGGTTAAGTTTTTTCACGAATCTCAGGACTGAGATTTGATTGAGGGGAGTAATCTCGTTCAGTTGGATGAAACGTTTCCCTAAACAGTTCTACCTTCTGGAAAGGGTGGATTCACATTCTGTCAGTATCTCCTCCGACACGCAGCAAAATCGGCATGTCGAATTAGTTATCACACCAATCTTGGCAAGAGTATTCGCCAAGTCCTGTCAGAGATTTATTAAATGGTTTCTGCTAATTGCTCTAAGTTGCCCATCTGCTCTTTACCGGTAGAGTTTTTGACTATCTCAGTCCTGGTAGACTAACTCAGTGTTTTAAATTTTTGATCCGTTCCTCAGCTACCTTTGACCCTACGAACGGCGTTGTCGCCCCTTTCCAAGCGAGGACATCCGCCTGCTCTTACCAAAAATCCTAGAATATCCCGAGATCCAAGCTAAGGTGACCTTAATACATGCCCACAGTGTGTTTAGTTTCTTCTTACAGGTTCTTACTATCCTTGAGCTGATGATAAAACTGCTCAACGCTGAGATGACCGCTTGGCTTTTGGGCATAATATTGATATGTTTGCCGACATATCCTTGATCCAGTTAAACTGCACGCAGCCTTCTATCGCATGTACTTCCTTCAGAAAAATGTAGTGTACTTGGCCATAGGCTTGTAGTATTTGGGGCGTGGCCCAAACACCCCCGCACCGGTACCCTCAGCCGTTTTTTATTCGTTTGTAAACCAGCAGACCCGATTGTCTGGTACTTAGAAGAAAGTTTCCTCGGCTACCTAGTCTTCGTTGTTGCCTAGTACCGTCCGGAAGTTGGCTTTATATCGTTTCTGTGATGGAAAAGCAGGGAATATCCTCTATTGATTAAAGTAATTGAGCCCTTGGACCGTCATCCCTATCAATGACAAAATGGAAAGGGGTAAGCCCCAAAATATGCTCAATATCTGCTGTAGGGCAGGCGCGCATTGCTCCCATGATGCATATACACGCGAGTCTCTGCATTCTTTCCAGTCAACCGTACCATACATAATAATAGGACCAACAATCATAAAAGTAATATAAATATAAAAATATCGAACATTGTACTATTGTGTAGTGGCTCGGTCGGTATCTTCTTTCCATCACGTCAGGTTCCCAAGTGGTGACGTCCCGACATTCAACATAGTGAAAAGATAGACGCAATCAAGATGCGACGCACTACAACCACTTCCACATCCATTTGCAAGAAAGCATAGATATTGTCGACAACTCTAACAATACTGATCAAAAAAGAGCACGCATTCTGCCCCCTTACTTTGCCGCGATGTAACAGATTTCAATGCCGCTTGATCAACTCCATCGGCCAAACAATCAGACCAAACTATCAAACAACGCATTGAACTGAATTAATTTGCGGAAAAACTATTACAATTCCTGGTGAATTGTTAGTCGCACAACAAACAGGATTCGTAAATCCCATAACATACATTAAAGAGTTACGACATATTTTCGTCGAACTCACCCCATGGCAGAAACAAACCACTTGAAACAACATCCATCCATCTTTGAAGACCCAAAAACGACCGATCAAGTCTTTGTTTGCGTGATGCCACAAAATTATCACTCGAACAACCTGTACGAAGTCTTACAACGCAAACCGAAAACTTCGGATCAAAAACTGCGAACAAACAATATCAATCGACCGCGTGAAACCGGCATACGTAGAGAACATTGCAACCCCATGATTGAATACATCGACGGGTACAGTAGCTTCTGTAACGCAAACAACAGAAGGAACAACACCTCATACAAGACATACATACTGCTCTAGAAGACGAACACATTTTCCACCGAAATTTGGATAAATCTAAGGACACAGCACAAAGACCTACATCGCGATGACAACTCCATCGCTAGTCCGGGATTACTATAACAACCGCTAAATTTCATCACAAATTTCAACATAAATTAAGTAAGAGAAATAAGTCAAAGTTTATGCAGTTTGCTTAATTTGCAACAATACTGGACTGCACGACAACATAAGTGATAAGTAATGGAGTAATTATAACACATTATTTGTGTAGTAGAGCATTATAACTATCTCAACGTGTCATTGCACGCACGTATAAATAAACAAAATAAATCTAAAATTAAAATTGGCATTGTATCCCAAATAAACAAAAAATGCCAAATACTTTTATTTAAATATATAGTCTAGTCGTCTGTTGACTGTAGAGATTGACAATGAATAGAGTGAGATAAATAGCCTAATTTTAAATAACGAACAAATGGTATACATTTATAAAAACTCCAGAAACCCTCATAAAAGTTGATTCAATTATTTTTTTATTTGATTATTATTATAAAAGTGATTTATGATACAAGTGTATGAAATTAGGCACGAGTTGCGAAATTCTTATTGCAAGGAGTGCATAAAAATAATTTAACAATTTACTAACGTCAGAACTAAGATATTTAATTGGTAAAGGAAGTTTTTGAACTCTGAATGTTTTGTGTTGCTTGGTAGCCAAGCATTGTTGTCAACAATAATCGTTTTCTACATAATACATAAACCATACTAATTTCTCAAACAAAGTAATTTAAATCGATAACTATAAAGAATTGGTATAAGGAAGCCAGTATACTTCAAAAATAAAATAAAATACAAGGTATTCTATTAAAAAAAACATAACTTTGATATAGCACTCTTTTTTGGAACACCTTGTATATGTCTGATTAATTTAGAACAGTAGCTGTC
This sequence comes from Abscondita cerata, assembly GCA_030710515.1. Taxonomy (NCBI): domain Eukaryota; kingdom Metazoa; phylum Arthropoda; class Insecta; order Coleoptera; family Lampyridae; genus Abscondita; species Abscondita cerata. Next base: position 207,768 of record JALBCR010000831.1, read on the forward strand.
ACTAACCTACGTACTCCTGCCAAATAACTTTTTATATCATTTTTCGTTGTCCCAGTAAGCTCCGTCCCGTTGAGCTTGGCCCACCCTGTATGCTATCAATAATCAAATATCAAATATGAAAATAAAATAATATTATTAATTCTGCACTTCGGGAATATTTATTTTTGTTATTTACTTTATAATAAAGTAGTGATTTAAATTAATCGGATTATGGTTGCTGATGCTTGAAAACACCATCTTCTAAAAATGTTGTTTAATTACAGTAAAGCATTAATTCTTTATATAGCACTAAACGCTGCCAACGAAACCAAGAGATTACTGTAATCATTTAAAGTTACTCTTCTAATAATTTATTGGTTTTAATTTAATATTTGATGTTTTGAAATTATAATACTTTATTTGACCCAAATCGCACGCTATTGTACGAATATGATGTGCATCTAAAATCACTACATTTAAATTTTATATTTCAATAACTCAAATAAAGTAAAATTTGTATTCAATACGAGCATGTGGAAATTTGTTGGCAGTTGGTGCAAAGTTGGAGTGGCCTATTTCTACACAATAGCAGTCGGAACAATAGAGCTGCAACTTAAGTTGTACAGGATGTAAGTGAAAGATGCAGTATACGATGGCAAAAAGTCCACCACCGTTTTTCCTAAATATATAAAACAACTAGTTTAACACAAACCTAAATTAATGTATAAGAGACACATGAAGAAGGTCTTGGGTATAAATAACGTCGGTTGGGGATTTAAATCATATAAATTGTGAAAGCTCTTATCATACACTTCGATGAAATATTTACACTCGATTTCACACATAGAACCGTAGCAATTTACAAAGATTTTGAATTTCATTTAGAAGTAAAAATTATTCTTTCATTCTCTATTAAGCATTCGAAACGAATCTTAAAAAATATTTATTATTCTTAATTAAACTCTATTTAAATATTTAACTCTAATTTTATAAAATTTTAATTGAAATAACTGAGTTAATAAAAAGGAAATATTTATACGAATGACTGGAAGATTAAATTAACTGATTGCAATTTTGAATTATACAAACAATTTAGTAAAAAGAGAATAATATAGAACTGAACTGAACTGAACCAAATATGAAACAATTTTAAATAAAATAAACTGCACAAAAAAACACTAAATTTTTACATTATTGACTGCGGCATTTCAGCAGAAAGAAACACGAAGAGAGATAACAAAAACGTTGTTTATTTGTCATTATTTTTACTACTTTATTAAAAATAACTTTTCTAATATCGTTAATTAATAAAAACCTACAAAATTAAATTTTCGGTTGAACTAGCTCACCAATAGAGCTGCCAGCCCCTCGAGGAAAGGGGAAGGCGTGTTTGTTTCTTTTCTCTTCGAAGGATTGAAAAACGCATGTTTACTTTAAACGTAACTCAGAAGCAAAGAAACTAAACAACCTGCTTTTCGATTGATCATTAAAAAAACAAAGTTTAATGTGTACCAACGGTTTTTCTATTTATAAACCTTGAATCCAATTCATTTAAAAATAATATATCCCAGAGAAACATTGATTATCTGTATCACTGGGAATAGGTCCGTTCGGTTTACATGAACCATAGAGAAAAATGAATTTTTTTACATAAGCCTCTTGATGTTTACCGGGTAGTGCGCAATGTCCATACTTTTCACGCAAAATTTTGTATACCAAACATTTTTCCGAGTTATCAATTAATGCCTAACAAACTAATTGGTCATAGATTTCGAGTGCCTTTTTTCTATTTTATTATGAATTATTTTTGGACATAGTTTCTGCCGTCCTTCATCTTTTTTTATAGTCGTGTTTTGACATAGACTAAGATTTCTGATGGATCTGAAGCAGGTTGAAAAGTATAATTAATTTTAGGTAATTTTGTTTTTTTTCTTCTAATTGAATTTTTCACTTGTGATATTCCCACCCACTACGTTTTCTTTTACTCATAGTTTATAGGAAGGAACGATTCAGTTTTACTATTAATCATAATGATGAGCTCACAATAAGAGCGAAATGCTGCATCAGGTGTTCTTTTGTTGCGTGTGTACTTCTGTACAAGTTATCTTGGCTTTATCGGCAACGTGTGTTACAAGCATTAAAGCTATCGCTTAGATAGCGCTTTGAACTTTAACACACACATGCCGTTACAGTTAACTGTTGGCATTTTTCTTAGTTTATACTATTCATACGTGTCAATGTTTACACGAGATGTCGCAAGACACACATTTTACTTATGAATAATTATTATATACCTACCTTTTATAATGTGATTCGCTAATAAAGTTTACTCAAAATTGTTAAAGTTATTATTTCAAGTTCTCGTTTCGAATTTTGAACTACAATTTTAAGAACACTTTGTTTTAAAAGTTTGGTAAGAAGGTTCTTTGTAAGCGAAACCATTCACATGCATTTGTAGCATATCATACCGGTCCAGGAAAATATCGGCCTACTCGCGATGGAATTAATGAGATGTTTCTAAAAAACTTTTAATGGTTTTTCAATTGTTAAATAAATTGTTTATGTTTCTGTTGAAATAAAATTGATCAGTTTTTTGAGAACGCGGACAGTTGCTCCCCTTGCACCGATAGTACTAAATATATGAACTAGATCGATAACATTTATAATAATTTTTTTGGTTTTTAATTTCATCACTCCTATGTTTAATACTATACTAAACGTTTTCAGTATCTTTTACTTCAAGTTTATAAATTTCTAAAATTAATAAAAATATTACTATATAATATGTACCACTAAAAAATAAACTAATAAACATTGACTAACCTTTTTTAGGAACAAAAGTTATATTTATTTATATGATGATTAACATTACTTATTTCATCTTTACTTTTTGTATTAGAGATGTTTACGTGAATTTTCTTGATGTTAAAAGAAATTTTTGAAATGTTAAAAGAGTTTTTGTAAACTTAATAGATTTCTGACGTGATACCAGGTGAAAAAAATACAATTTTTGCTTGTTCTAGCAAGAAAAAGGAAGCAATGTGGATCTGTGCGTTTTCAAACATACACTGATCAGCGTAGAAATGACCTTGTAGTCGCAATTTCAACTCTTCGAGGGAGAAATTTTGTAGTAGAAAATTATTTCAAATCTTCCAGGGAAAAGTTCTGTTAAATTCCAAAATGGCGACTCAGACCATCTGTTGATTACTGAAAATTCTCAACTCACTACTCGATTAAACAATAGGAACGCGTTGTATATCAACAATATCAACTTAAAACATATTGTTTGAACCTTAATAAATGTAATAATATATGTCAATTTATAAGTTGCAATATGATTTATCAATTTTGGTACGTAAACTACGACTTTGAATTCTCTTTAAGCCGCCAATAACTAGGCGTTTTCCTACCCAGGACTGGAAAAAGTTACTGTTGGTATTATTAAATAATTGTACAGTTTTTTTATATAAAAACTAGACAATTTCCTTTTAGAAGAAATTTTGAGTATAGTATATGTCCAGAAACTTTTCTCGCATTTACAAATATGCTGTAAACGTTTACATGAATTTTATACGAAACCATGTATCTTTTAAAACTAGTTGAGGGACTAAATTTGTTCAGATTGATAATTGCAGTTTACTGACGTGTTGCGTTTTTTGTTGTGAGTGTTAAATACGTCTTATAGATAATTGGTGCAGTAAGTAAAAACTTCAAATAGTAATTTACTGGTTTTTTTTGCAAAAATATTGCACGCTTTTTAATAATCCGGATGATAGTACTATTTGTAAAGTAATGTTAATTCTGTACCCAGATATACAAAGTGTAACAGGAAGAGTTTTAGTCAAAAGTTATGGAGGACACAATTTTGAAATTACACCGGTAGTGGTTTTCGAGAACGTTACGTTCAAATATAGTAACACCATGAAATAGGCACTTCCGGTTATACAGAAAGTGGTATCTATCTTACTTATTATAAATTAGTTTTATTTTATTTTCTAATTTTTCCGTAAATTTTAGATAGAGTGTGTGTATTATATGTTATACTTAAAATTAGCCATTATTGATATATTTTCATATTTTTAAAATTTTATCGCAATACCTAGTTTTCAAGAAATAACGATATTTCCGTTATTATTAATGTTACGGAGCTAAAAGTAACAAGTAAACAAGCAGGTCTTGCAATTTAATTCTTGATATTAACTTAATCGATAACCCTTACAGGGTGTTCTAAACTCGGACGCCAACATGTCTAACTAAAATTGTTTATAAGTTACTTATTTTCAATGGAACACCCAGTATTTTATATTGATTTCTGAAACATATTTTTATGAAAATTTGTTTGATATCTACTTTCCTCATATCGAAATCTAACTGTTTCAGAAATATTTAGTATTTATGTAATTATTGTTTTACTGAAATAAATTAAATTAATTAGGCTGGTTGGTTATCATGGCTTATTTATTTACATAATACATTGTAAAAACATTGTTAGTATAATTTATCGCAGCAAAACTATAATTACACAAATATAATGGCTTATGATTTTAGAACAACCTATAGAAGTTGTAAATTAAGTTACCGTAAGGATTAATTTTTAAGGGCTGGTTGTTTACTGGTTACAGTTTCAACACAGTAACTTCATTAATAATAAAATTAACGTTATTTCTTGAGAACTTCAAATTTAGATAAACTTTTTAAAATATAAAAATATTACAAAAAAGGTTAATTTTAGGTATAGCATATGGTACAAAAATTCTATCTAAAATTCACCGAGAATTCCAAAATGAAATAAAAAATACTAGTTTCCATTTAAAATTAGCAAGATGGACTCTACTTTCAGCATGACAGGAAGTATCTAATTCGTGATATTATTATATTTGAACTTAACGTTCTCGAAAACCACTACTGGTGCAATTTCGAAAATTGACGGTAATTGTATATACTTTACGGTACCTAGACCGATCAGCATAGAGTTCTGGGCAATTTTTCATGTAAGGTTAATAACTGCAATACTAAAGAACGAAACTTGTTAAAAACAAATATTATTTTAAAAGATTTGATTTTTATACAATTTAAATAATTATTTAATTATGCGTTTACACCGTAAATAATGATAATTTGCTTAAAATAGTAAGTTGTAACGAACATCAAATCCTTTTTTTAATTATAAATTAACAAATAAAATCATTTTGTTATTGGTTTAAGTAGCTACATAAATATTTTATTCTAATGTAGTTCAAAACAAACCAAGAGTTTAAAACAAGTACTTTTAAAAAAAAATGTAATCAAATTAATTTTTTTCTACATTTCTACGGCAAAAGCAAACATCAATCTGAGAGAAGCGATTACTGAACTGTAAAAGACAAGAGCACTTTAAATGACGTGATGCTTTTGCACGCACACTGTTTCAACAAAATCAATATCAGTAGTAGCAGATATATTTTTCAAATTGGTATTCCGGTTACAAAATTCGGAATCTTAAATGTTTCCCTATGGGTTACGAAAAAGGTATCTGTGGTCTAGCATAAATGAGTACTTGTCGAACATCTTGAAAAAAACGGAGCACTTATTAATTTTTTAGCATAAAAAGAGTCGCTGTTTAATTTTCTTTTGCTAATAAAGTTCTTTTTATCATGTGTAAGATAGTAAAATTATGCATGTCGTGTTAAGTAAACATTTACCGTAGTTTTTTTTTTGTTACGGAAGATTTATTTAACTCGACATGAAATGTGCGTGTAGACTTTGCAAATAGTGCAGTTACTACAAAAATTAAGACCACGCATTAAGTTCGTCTTGTACATTTGATCACTACTTTTATTTGCAATTACATTGATATAGTACTCAGTTTATGTAGTATTTTTACAATTTAATTTGGTGAATTGTATCCCACAGAAAAATGAAAAATATTATTATATTGTTGAAAGAAGTTGAGATTGCGTTTGAATTAAAGAAAATGTTATAAGTAGATAATTGCTTGCAATTTTGTAAATTCTGAAAGTTATGTTTGTAAAATCGATAACACATATAAACATTCCATCATTTATCATAACATTTGCTATTTCAAAGTCAACATATTACGATTTGCCTGTTCGAACAGCACATTACTTAAACATACACATTTTCAAGTAAGCTAATGAGAATAACAAACGAATATTCAATCATTCAACTAAATCAATTTCGTTTAAAATACATTTAAATTTTATATTTTACAAAGGAATGGTTCGCTGATGATGAGAGCTTAGCTATTGAAACACGTGTCGGAGTATAGTTTTTGGTGCAGTTTTTTGGTGTTTTCCCGTTCATTTATATTTAACAAAAAAATATGTGGTTAAAATGTTAGCAATACTTATTATTTTTGTTAGAAAACGTTTGGTTAAATTAGTTTCTCAGTTGAACACATTGCTTTAATAACATTTTAAAAGTTATAATTATACAGAGCACTATTATTGCTAAACCGTTATACTTATAAATTATAAATGAAGCCTATTGGGTTCTGTATTAATCTCTAAATTATTATGTAGATCCAATGCAGTGTTGCCAAGTTATGAATTTTCTAAGAAATGTTTGATCAAAAACAATTTCTTAAATCTCTTGTCTCTCCTTCACTGATATTTTTTTTCTCTCAAAAATTTATTCGTAATCTAGCATTGGCCTTCTGAATCCTGAGCTGCGTTTATTATTCTATTTATTTGTATAGGTTGTCCCAAAGACTTGTTCAAACATTCCCATATTCAATTCCATTTTTTTTAGCTAGATGATCACCACCACATAGAGCACACTTGGCATGGGATTCCTTTGTTTTCTTACAAGTTCTGGAATCACGTGAGCCATCGCATTTTACACATATACGAATGGGCAAGAAAGAGCAGGTTTAACTTGTATGGCTTGATTTTGTAGAAATCTAAGATTGTAAATGCTTTTTTTCACTACTAGCTATCAAACACAGTCATATTAACCTTAATGCAGGTTGTGAAGTTGAACTTTTAAAGCTACGAGTCAATAAAAAAATTTTTATTAACGTAGGTCAATAATAAAACAAATTTGGTAGTCCAAAGCCGACTCTGCGTTCTCAGTTAGTTGATAAACATAACCTCACAACTTCAACCTACACAAAAATTCAAACAATTAAACAATTTTTAATTTATGAATACACATAACGTTAGAAAAGTACAAACACATTAGGTAAGTTAGAAACAATGGCATTACTATCTATTTATAATAATAGTTTATCGAACAATTATTATAGATCACATTAATTCCCGAAGAACTAGTGATCGAAGAAGTATTAGCTACATTTTGCATTGGAAGGTGCAGTGTTGCACTTTCAACGACACTTTCAACTGCTGTTGATGTTGATGCAGAATTAGACGTAGTGGCACTAATGTACGAAGAAGACTGAATAGGATTTGAAACGAAGGTTCCTTGTAGCATTGACGCAATCCGTTTCTTGTCAGTAAGAGATTGTTCAACATATCCCTCTGCTACCGTAGAGCTTTTCCAGCCTCCTAGGCGTTTCAACGATAAGATATCGCCACCGCTTTCTACTAACATGGTCGCAGAGGTACGTCTTAAGGAATGACCAGAATAACAATCTGCATCTTCTAATTTTAGATATTTGGCAACTACTTTTGGCACATTACTGATAGTATTATGACCTATATTTTGCTTGGTTGGTTTACCACCATGAAATCTTATAAAAATCTTTGCATATCTGAAGTTGGTCGAGTGCCTGCATATTTTAACACTACTTTAAGCCACAGTGGATCAGTTATGACAAAGTTCCGGCTAGTGTCATTTTTACTATTTGGAATGGTTACTACGACAAGATCATTTCCTCGTACATCAACATCTCTGAACATCATTTTCACAAGTTCATCTGTTCTACAAGCCCCTGCTATTCCAACGACCAGAATTGCCTATAGAAAACTAGATTATTCTGTAAATTCTTAACAAAAATTTACTACATTTACCTTTGTAGAAAGAAAAAAGTCATCAGGTGCTTCAGTCAAGAATTTTATAATTTGTTCTCTGAAAAAAACAGGTGCCTTTTTGCTTTGTATGATCTGTTTTGCCTTTTTAAAAAGATATAAGTTTTGGATACTTTCCGCAATCAATATTCTCTCGAATTGCAAGGGTAGATTTTAACATTGAAAATGTTGACCATAAAGTAGATGCCTTTTTTACATTTGCGTGCTCCTGAAAATATACCAACAGCACGTTTTCTGTTACTGTAGTAACATTTTTGTGTGACACCAATCCTTGAAATCCTTGTATACTTTTAAATATAAATGTTTTGATTTTTCTGGAAGCAATTTATTGTATACTTGTTTTGCAGCTTCATGCAATTCTGGAGGAGTACACCCTTCACTTTCATCACTAGACATGATAAAAATATTCGTAAATGAAAATAGTAATTGCAAATTTGAAATTACACTTTTTCAAAATGTCTGATATAAACAAATGAATAGTGATTTCTATTCAAATCAAGACTAACATATTTTTCATAGTTTTACAAAAATTCAAAAATTAAAATACTTCCAATTAAGTTTAGTAGCTAGTAGTGAAAAAAATAGTATATAAACTACGGTAGTGAAGGTCATTATTGCGAGGGACATAAACTTCAGCGGTCGGGCAATAATGACTTACTTCACTACCTAGGTTTATAATATACTATTATTGTTGTTCGAAGGTTCTAAGTCCACAAAAAACATTGGCATAGGAGTTTTTTCTATTCTGTGCTTAATGTTCGTTATGGATCTCACTTTAAAGCCATTTTCTTCTAAGGATTCAGCAAACTCTTTTTTTTCCTCCTGAACTGCAAAGCACATTTTTCAGTTGTTTATACTTGTCCTGAAACTTGATTTTTTCACACAATGCGGTAAAGTACGGCTACTATGCGGTAAAGTACGGCTACTGTGAGGTAAAGTACGGCTACTATGCAGTAAAATAGTGGCTGATTTATCTGCTATTTGGGAAGGTTTTAAAAATAAACAAAAGCATAAAAATCCGATAAATTGATTTTAAAAAAATTACTTTACACCATACTTGACACGATAATGTACAGAATAAGAACGCACTTAATTTTTTTAATGATGATGATATTGATGGCGCCATCTATACGTCATTTAAACAAATGAACTAACACATATTAGGTGGTGTATGTCAAAATAAGGTAACTTAAAGTCAGTAGAAATAACTTTGTTCTTTTTTTACTTTTTGATGGTAATCGTCGGCTAAAAAATATTATACAAATTTTGTGTGTAAAGTGATTTTACTTTCCACACTCTAATGTAAATAACTATTATGGGTACAGAGTGATGTAAATTGCAAATGACAACTCGATATGCTTTATCTTTTTTCATCTGGTATGTGTGATATATTTTATTGGAATCTTTCAATAATTTGTCAGTTTACGATATGTGTCAGCGATGATATACTCACTTTACTCCTCACGTTCTTTCCTCCCTGCGTATTTTCCTCTCGAAAACTCGACTCATAATTTCCTCTGCACTTACATTCCTCTCCGAGTATTTTCTACTCGAAACACTCTCCTTCCCGCATACTTTCTTCTCCGCATACTTTTCTCCTCGCGTACTTTCCCCCGCGTACTTTCCTCCCCCAAATACTTTCCTCCCAGGGTACTGTCTCACCGTATACCTTCTTTCGCAAAATATTTTTCTCCTCGCGTACTTTCCATGATGATTAATTAGTTATCTACATTCGCGTGCGGAAAATTAAACCAATGCTCTTTGCTAAAACCTCTGCTCTTACGGTGTTAAAGAAGTTGATTCTCTATTAAATTAAATTAAATACAATCAGTATTTTTCTGCATTCTTTATATACTTTTCAAAGCATTATTATCATATATATCAAATAAATTTTTCAGGTTTTAATAAATTTTGGTCGATTAATTATTAATCTTTTTTATCAGCTTCATCTCTTCTTCTGTTTCTTCATTTATATCAACATACATTATCAAATAAAACTCAAAAATACAACTAGTTAGGGTAATTTCGTTCATGAGTTTTTTTAAAAAAAAGTTAGGTTAAAATGGTATTTAAATTCAAATAATTTGTGACTCTGACGTGACAATTAGTAATCACGATTTTCATTTGTTGCACCATGACGCTTAGATTTTTTTCCATTTTCCTGACAAGTTGACAATAAATTTTAATATCCTAAAACATTAACGCTGTAATAATATACAGAGTGTTGCATTTGAGAAGTTTGATAAAATTTGAATTAAAATGGAGATTTTTAAACAAGTGTTTGGGGAAACTTGTAAAAATAAATCCAACAATAAACGCCGTTTAGAATACAGAAGGCCAAAGTTAAGTTACGGATAAATTTTTGATCAGCGACGGGGAGACAAGCACTTCAAAAAGTATGAAAATAATTTAAATTTTAAAAGAGATAAAATGTTAAAAGTTTTATTAGCGATATTTTCTAACGGTTTAGCAATTATTGACTGACGCGCGCATAGTATAATTTAAAATTTACATTATTGGTCATTTCTGTAAATTAAACAGTTTTAAGGACTTTTTTTTTTAAACTAATCTAAACTATTTTAAACTAAATAACTGGGTTGGGTACGTCTTAAAATTTTACATGATGTAATTTTTTAACAAAGTAGTCAATTAATATAAAGTTTGGGGTTAGAATTTAAGGTATCTAAGAAAACTTCCATTTCTATCAATTTGTAGGTTATTTTATATCACGTTTTAAGACAGAGTTTCACGCCACCACCCATTACTTTACTGTACTTTAGTATACACTGTAAAAAGTAATTAAATAAATTTAACTGCAGTTTTTTATTTGAACATTGGTTAGATTATGAGTACATATGGTTATCAGACACAGTCTACGTAAAAATGTAATTCAATAATTGCAATTTTAATTTTATTAGTAGTTGAGATTATTATATAGTGTTTATTTATATTTGCAGTATCCGTTTGTAATTAATTATGTACTTAATTTGTTTTATTTTATACTTTTAAATTTGAAATAGATTTTTAAATTTTTCGTTTTTCAAAATTGTAATTTTTGTCGCTGTATGTTCTGCTAATGAAGCATTAAGTTCAAGTGGCTTAATTTTTTTATTTCCTATTAATATAAAATCTTGATTAATTCTCTTCTTTAGGTATCGTTTTGTTTGTCCACGACCTAATTTTATTAGTAGTAACGGTGTTTTGTTTAAACAAACTTTTAATTTTTTAAACTAATTGATTATTTAGAATACGTAAAAATTGTTGTCTTTAATTATTATTTTCGTTCTTTTTCAGATTATTATTTTTTAAAATATAAGTATTTTAACTTTTTTATGATAGTATTAACAGTACGTTAAAGGAAACTTAATTCAATAATATAATAAGTCTAATCTAAATATACAAAAAATTTCAAAAATTAATTAAAGAAACAAAATAATTTTTAAATGACAACTCACAAGTAATTATAAAGAAAACAAACAAATATGTAAGTACATCAACCATTAAGACAAATACAATAGCCCTATATATCAACAATATATCATAAAGATTGAGAACATTCTGGGTTTAGGTATACAAAACCCTTATAAAAGTATACCTTATTTTTAACGGGAAATTAAAAAACGCAATAAAATACATGGTTTTCTATAAGAAAAAAATATAACTTTGATTCACCACACATTTTTGGAACATACTGTATATTTGTAAAATGTATCAAATTGCAAGCTACTAAAATGACAAATCTTGTACAACTTTTACTGTTTCGCTTTAAATCTCCGTCTCGTTGGTGGTGGTTCACCCTGTATACGTTATAATTACAATATTGTATTTGGACGACCAGCTTGTGTTGTTTTCTCTGTCGTCTCATTAAGAAATACTACTTCCTAAGGTAACAAGTCAAGCCATTATGCAAATTCGCTTTTTGAATTTGTTTCTATTAGATACTTGACCCTGCACGATCTTTAGTCGTTTAAACAGGACAGCAGGGTGTCGAAGAAATTTTCACTAAACAAAATGTCTTTTTTTTTTCAGAAAAACTAGTAACAGTGTTACCGTACATTATCCAACTTTTGTATAACGTCGGCTCCATAATCCATGTCGCTGCATGGATGTAAATAACAATCGAATTTTTATTGAATGGGTTAAGACATTTTATTTTAAAAAAATAATTTTGATCCATTATTTGTTTGTTCAAAAAAAACAAACGTGTTATCTGTACTCAGAAATTTGCGTTTGTTTTCATAATTGTAACTTTTGCAATTCATGTGCTTGAGATGGGTAGCAATTGGAGTAGTATACATTAAGGATTGGACAACATATTGAGAACTTGTTTGATTTGTAGTTTTATTACTAGATAATGATGAAAAAAACGAGGATAGCCTTGTCTGTAAAATTATTAAGTAACCTAAAAAACAGACATTTGACATTTGCGTGTAGCCTCACTATATTTCGAGCTGAAATAATTCTGCATGATTACTGAGGGTAAACGCCATGAATGCACTTTTCTATTTACATTGTTTTTGGCATGAATTTCCTACTATTTCATAAAAACGACAGTAATCATAAGCCTATAAAATTAATTTAAATTTAGCAATTTTTTATCGTGTTGTAATTTCTATAGATATTAATATAATACGTTTATGAAGTTTGTAGCTGTAAAATAATAGTTTAGGATAAAATAATAACAATTACATGTTACCTGCGACGTATAACACAATCTTATGTAACAAATGTAATAATTATTTAACTGCAATTTCTATTAATTTTAAATTTATTTTGCAAAACATGTGCTACATTCAAGTTCATTTTATTTTAAAAAGATGGGGACACTATAATTCTAATTAAAGGTAATGACGAAAACTAGAACTTTTTGACACTTGACTTGTTTATAAAACCTTTAACTTTTAATGTATAAAAATAAATATTATAAGTTTAGGATCTATAAAAGTTTTTAAGTGATTAATGCAAATTGGAGAAACGTGAAAATATTAATTTAAAATTAATTTTAAACACATTTAGGATCATTTCATTTTGCAACAATAAACTTTGTATTTTGCTAAATTGAATAATCGATTTTCATTTCCACAAAATTACCGTGTTACAAAACCGCTATCGTGCACACAAGCGAGTTAGGTGAAACCATGTGTAAACACGAGTGGATATTGGGTTTGAATTCAATTTCTAAATACAGACATTTACTTAACTAAAACTTTTGTTCGTTTCGTTTCAATTTATGTACGAAATTAAAAAAAAATATGACTTGACTGTTACTCAGGGTTCCCTTAGTAACTAACATAGGAGTCGTTGTTACAAACAAATTTTAATCGTATTTTTGATAAAAATGTAAATTAAGCAAATATTTCTAGTCTGGGGCTTTAATTTACTTAGGGTCTTATTTTGTCGCACACAATGTTTTGATAGAATTTAATCAAACTTTTCAAATTATGGTTTTGCAGTAGTTCTATATAGTCATATTTCTTAACACCTTATTAGTCTCAAAACATAAATAGAACGTACTGTATTTTTCAGAAGTTTTCTTCCTTTCACAATAATTTTGAATGCGACGTCACGTGACCAAAAACAAATACCTCATTGGGTAACACAATAACAAGAAAATATGCAACATTTGTTCTAATTTACATCCCCAAAATTATAATTATCTACTACTGCCCAATTCTGATATATTACTTGTCTTAATCGTCGTGGGACACCATGTATTTATATTACGCTATGGAATGCAACTATAGACGGTATACTCCACATCTTATGAATTAAGACGGGGAGTTATGGGCCGGTTTTCAAACCGAAAATTTTAACAATCTTTTTTTTTCAATTTTTTGGATTACGTTATAATTAAGCAAAAAAAATTATGTTTGTCCGTATGTAAGCAAGATATCAAAAAAACAACATGAACCTTATTCATAATTCCGCAGATCTGATTAGATTTTGGGCATAATTTATGTAGCCAAAGGGTCGTTAATTTACACAGATTTTCAAATTTTTGAAATATTTAGAACAATATTCATTTTACACATTTTTGTTTCAAATAATTTCAAAATGTAATTTCATTATCCACAACTTTTGTTTAAACAATTTTTGATTCGATAAGTAGTTACTGAGATATAACAATCACGTGACACTAATTATTGTAACAAGATCTCCATCAATATCAATTATACAAAAAAGTTGAAAGAGAAAAGATGTTGAAAATTCTATTGTCTATACCTTTCGTTTGAACAATTTTTTCTAAAACGCAATTTTATTTTCGCTTTGTGAGAGTGAAAATTTTTAACTTGTTTTAAGAGGAAAACGTATTAGCAGTGCGCTAATCGCTTAACCATATACTAAATACCATTAAAACAATTTAATTTTATGTTTGAAGTAAAACTTAATGTTTTATAAAAGACAAAACTTGGAGCTTTATCGCTGTAGTATTACTTTTTTTCCAAATGGTTTGTTTTTTTATGTTTGAATTTGTACATTTTATAGCATTTTTAACACCATAATTTTAATAAAAATAAATACAAAATCAAAATTCTACCACAACCACGACAAAGTCCCTTCTTATATCTACCAATTTAAATCAAACATTTCAATAACCTGAAAATTGAAACCAATTTTATAGGTAGGTAAACTGTTTGACGCATTAAAATGCTTACTTCTAGTGCAAGATTTAGCGATGGTGCACTACTAGTACGTATTCCTCCTAAGAAACTTAGGGGCGCGACACCCCGTTTTGTCCGACTTACTCTTGTGGGCAGCGTTCGTATAAGAGCTTATTAGTTAAATTCATTTAACTATTGTTAGACGATACTGAACGCTTGTTTTGTCTGCGCAGGCACTAATTAACGACCAGGAAAATCATTCTGTTTGTTTATCTACACGAGTAACATATGCACGTCAAAATTGTATATTTACTTATTTCAAATTAATTATTTCTTTTATAAAGCAGATATTTATATTCACATGTTATATTCTTAAATTAATGCTGTTTATTTTAATTGTGGGACTTTGTTTTGGTTTCTGCCTTTGTCTTTTACGATTATTTTTACTGTTATCTCATATAAGTTTTTAAGAATCATTGCTGACCACGCTGACGCCATTTATTACAAATGGAATGTATATATCTGTTTTTTTTTTATTTTAGAAGGCGCTCTTCTATATTAAACAATATTTTCTTTGTATATGAATTAAGTAATTTTAAATAACTAAATATGACCGCACGTACCTTGTTATTCACAACAATACGCAGCGTCACTTGTGACGTAACACCGACTAATTCCTTGACTGTCAAAACGACTGTGGCACAACAAACGTTTGTTAAGTGAAAATTTAAATACATGTTTATTTTCTTATGAAATTAATCATAAATACGCGTTCTGTTAGTCAAAGTATGTATCTCTATTTATTATTTAATTTTTGAACTGTAAACTGATATAAAATAAGCAACATTTATACATAATGTAATAAAATTGGAATACTTTTATTCTTACAGATAACCTCAAATTTGGAACAAGTTATGGTTGACAAACACATTATATCGTTCTCAAATATTTATTGCTTTTTTAGCAATCACGATGCTAGCACCCAATTAAAGAAAGGGGAAATTTCTTATAAAAGTAACCATGTTACAAGCATGTTGTATGATCCTCCAATATTAAAAGGTCATGTACTTGCGAGTATGAAGAAACAAAAATATATTGTAGAAGTAAGATAATTAAAAGTGCATGTCATATTTTTAATAAGTTTTTTACTAGATCAACTTGGGTGATAATGGAAGTATTAAAAGTATGGAGTGCTCGTGTCCCGCTGGTCAAGGTGTCTGCCATCATATGGCTGCATTTGCGTTATATTGTCACTATAACCTAAGTTCCACAAGTGTACCATGTACTTGGAGTGTTAAGAGCAATATCCAAACAGACATACTAGAAATAAAGGAGATGTTTCCTTCAAAACCTTATTCTGCAAGTAATCGTAAATGCACGGCTGAGGAGGTGGATAAGTTTAAGCAAAACTTGTTAATATCCAATCCTGTAGGGTTTTCCTGGTTGCTGGCAGCAGAAACCACGAGCAATTTTTTGAATTTGCTCCCCAAATTGATGAATTGTTATTTTCAAAACAGTACAATGAAGCTCCTGATAAAATTTTGTATTTTGAAGATTACTGTCGATTAACAGAGGAGCAAATCAAGTGCATCGAAAGAGATACACGAGGTCAGAGCAGTAATGAAAATTGGTTAGTGAGTCGAAAATATCGATTAACAGCCAGTAAATTTGGTCCTGTTTTGAAAGCTATTAAAAGAAATCGATTTCCACCTTCGCTTTTAAAAACCTGATGTCAGGCTATAATTTGGAGAAAGTTAGAGCAGTTCAATGGGGTAAGGAACATGAAGCAGCAGCTTTAGAATCATTTATAAAATCTACTGGTTTGGATGTAACTCCATCAGGTTTATGGTTAGATAAATGTGGTTACCTCGGTGCAAGTCCTGATGGTATTGTAGGGGAGAATGCCATAATCGAAGTGAAGTGTCCATATAAATACAGAACTTTAGAACTAACACTCACAGATTCTTCATATATTGCATTTTATGAAGATGGAAATTTATGTCTGAATACAACCCATGATTACTACGATCAATTGCAAGGACAACTCTATTTTTCTAAGAAACAGCTGAGTTATTTGATTATTTGGGCCCCAACTGACATAAAAATTTTGTTAATAGAAAAAGATGATGATTGGGCAAGTAATATACAACTTTTAAAAGATTTTTATATTAATAATTTCATTCCGTACATTTTAAAATGAAATGATAAACATGTATGTCATATCAATAAAATTGGTTTTATTAAATTGTCACATTATAAATAAATCATTTTTCTGATATCATAAAAGTAGTTAATCTGTATCTACATAATAAGCTTCAACCTCTTTTATTAAAGGGTATTGGAGATTCGTTAATGCTGCCACAGCTTTAACTATCACATCAGCATATTGTGCGAGACTGTGTGGAATGGTACTTAAAATTTTAAAACATTTCATGCGTCTTATGGCTCGTTCTACATGAATCCTGGCTCGAGCAATGGTTTTTGTTTGCTCGATTTGGTGAGGTGTGAATTGAGGACTTTGTAGAAACGGTGGTATATTAAGAGACACGCCTGTAGGTAAAATATCTCTGATAAGAAAACCTTTATCTGCAATGATAAGGTCTCCTGCTGAAAGTTGATCAAGTAATCCACAATTTTGTACAATTTTTTTATCCGAGACCGAACCTCCATACAAGTTGCTGACATATGTAATAACACCGTTAGGTGCAACACCAACAAGTACTTTCATAGTATTCCTGTGTTTATAACTGCTGTAAGTTGTCCTCTGTGTATTCATGGATTTTCGTGACACTATCATAAATATTTCGGTACAGTCAATAATAATTCTACAGTTCGTGAAAGTACAAAAGCATGATGGAAGACAAGACTTGTTTTGTTTATCGAAGGCACTTTATCCATGAACTGGTCAAACAATATTTCTTTTAATAAGTGAATCCAGGTGATTATAATGTTAGAAACGGTAGCTCTTGAAACTTTAAACCTAAATTGTAAATCTTCATGTGGAAAATTATGCCGTAATTTCATCAACGTCATCAAAAGTTGGTCGGTTCTGCAAATTAAGTTGACTTGTGATTGAAATTTATAATTTATCTTAATGTTCTCAAATAATTCGCATAAATTTTCAAAAATCTTGGCATCTGGTATGCCAGTATACAATAATACTAACTTATTATTCATCTTAATAAGACTGTAGCTAAATTTTTCTCCACTCCGTAATGTTTTAAATTTTTCCTCTTCCAACTCTTGTCGCAAGAAATAGTTTTCAGCTTCTAGAGCCACAGGAGAAATCTGTGAAGCAGATACACTGACCGGCTTAACTGTGGCCTCCTTCGGTAATTGACAAGGTTGCGTTTCTGTATTGTTTGTACTAGAACAAATTATGAATATTATTTCGTATTTTAATAGAGATTACTAAAATTACATTGTATTGATTGATCCAATTGTTTCATGTAAGTTTGTAGAGCTTTGTTTAGGCATAAGCTCTTCCCCATTTGTACTACAACAAAGATTTTTATTTAAGAATAAAACTGCTAAATAAATGACATATTTGTTACTTCACAGTGACTTCTTCATTCATGTTATTAAAATTGAGTCGAGGAACATTAATAGAAGCAGGTTTCCTTACTCTGCGTTTTTTCTTCTCTGGGATAAGGTAATGAACTTCAAATTTTTTATGATTATTGAAAATCATTATTTCAGGTAAGTTTCCTTTCCTTCCATCTCTGAAATGACAACTACAAACACATGCAAATTTCCCAGGAGTGTCAGTGCGTCTGAAAAATTTCCCAATTTAGACTGTTGCCACTACTTAAACCAGATATACCTTAATAAAGTTAACCATTTCTTCCGAAGTTTGGGTTCTTTTGGAATACGATAAAATCGACAGGTTTCTCGCCTGTTATAATGTTGGCATCCATACGCCCAACAAAACCATTTTTTCAATTTTTCGTGGTCACAATTAGGGTCAGAATACGAAATTTACCTGATATTTACTTTTTAAGGTTAAGTGTTCAATTATTAAAGTAATTATATTTGGATCAGTCTTATAAATGTAGTATTATTATATATCACTATAAAGCTAAAAGTCTACTTAATACAGTCCAATATATACCGTAATTAACAAAACTAAGAGTGTATTCAATATCTTCGAAAAATCATAACATGCATATATAAACAGCAGAAACGAAAGTTTGTTGTGCCACATACAATTTGACATTAAAAAAAATGGCCGTTCTGACGTCACAGTAACGACGCGTATTAATAGTTATTCACATGACTACCACGGAAAGTGAATGTTATTGTTCACAGACACTTTCCGTGCGAGTCATGCATACTATTTTTCCCATGACCTTATAACTTTTATAAAGCGAAAGACTTAATTTAGTGTAAACATTACACTGTTGATAAATTTAATTGTTATAGTATATTGCGTAGCGACCATGTTATTCTATAACAAACTAGTGTCTTTTATTCAAAATATTCTAAGAGGTGAACCCTAATTTTTAAGGTGGCTGATATCGTCAACTTTCTTGATTACTAGATTGTATGGAAACTGTCACTTTCGTATATGGTCGTGGGAAAAGTAATTAACTTTTTTATGTATCCTACTGAAGAAGGGTTAAAACAATTCTATTACATACCGGACTACGCAAAAAAATAAAAAGATGTATTGCGAATTGTGTGCCGTGTATTTTAGCCAATCGGAAGCAAGGAAAGAAAGAGGGGTTTTTATCTCCTTTGCCGAAACACGACTATCCATTACATACTTATCATGTGGACCACCTTGACCCATTGGAATCGACGCATAAACAATATAATTACATATTTTCCGTAATTGATGCTTTCACGAAATTTATTTGGTTGTATCCTACGAAATCTACGACGTCACGAGAAGTGATTACGAAGTTAGAAGTGCAAAAAACAGTTTTTGGAAACCCAATACGTATCATATCAGACAGAGGAACTGCGTTTACTTCTGAAGAATTTGAAAGCTATTGTATAAACGAAAATATTGAACACGTGAAGGTCACAACGGGTTTACCGAGGGCAAACGGACAGATTGAACGTGCAAATCGTACTATCATTTCTGTATTAACAAAATTATCGATTGACGACGCAACAAAATGGTATCAACACGTAAACAGATTGCAGCGTGTTCTTAATTTAACCTTCCATCGAAGCATAGGTCGAACACCATTTGAATTATTAATTGGAATTAAGATGAAACAAAAAGAAGATTTAGATTTAATAAAATTAATAAATCAAGAAACAATTCAAGATTTTGTTGATGATCGTAACGAACTGGGAGCAAGTGCGAAAGCGGAGATTTTGAAAACTCAAGTGGAAAACCGTCGTACATACAATCTTCGAAGACGACTTGCGACTTCATCTCAACCAGGTGATTTGGTAGCCATCAAAAAAATACAAATTAGGAGAAGATCCAAATTGTTATCAAAGTTCATACGGCCGTACAGCATAGAACGAATAAAGGGTCACGACACTAGTTACGAAGGAAGGTTCGCATGATGGTCCCCTTCGTACTACAACATGTGCCGAATATATGAAACGATGGTTAGACGCTAGCGATTCATCAGAGGGCGATGAACCACAGGATGGTCAAGCTGTAGGAACCTGCGTTCGTAATCGCACGATGCTCCCCTATTTATCAAGACGAGATCAGTGTTTGCGTTTGCAGAAATACCGCTCCACACTATAATCAAACCGCCGTCGAAACATTGCATTGAGAATACCTTTCTCCAGTCCTTCCCTATACTATCTGGAGCTCGTAACCAAAATGGGACTCATCAGTGAAGAGCACTTGACCAGCGAAGAGGACTTGGTTCCATTGCTTTATATTCTAATGGACATGTTTGCAAGCCAATGCAAGGCTCCATTTTGGTGCTGCCTGGTAAGATCTAGACCATGTTCAGGTTTTCTTACTTCTTGCCCAACTTTATTAAAGCGTCATCTAATAGTCTTGTCACTTACACGCACATCCCGAACATCTGCAAAGCGATTTTTGGCTTGAACAGCAGTCATATCTATTGCAAAGCATCGTTAGGGTGAGAAAATACTTATCTCGGGCGCTTGTACATCTTTGTAGACCTGTTCCAGGCTGTCGTTTGTAGGATCCTGTTCCCAAAAAGCAACTCCAGGTTTTGCGAATACAGAACTGCGATGTTCCAAGAACAAAGAAATTGCTCTTGCTGCATCGACTTCGTTAATAGTCATGAAAACCACTTATTAGGTAGCGAAAGAACCATTCTTTACAATTATTTCTTAAAGATATTTGTTTTCAAATGTTGACCGTAACTACAGTTACCATGGTCCATTCTGAAGTTTCAATTTTCAATGACGCTTTAAGTATTTTGAGTGGTATTTTACCAATAAGTCGAGTAATATTGGCTTCCAATGCCTCAATTGTAGCCGGCTTATTCATGTATACTTTAGAGTTTACATAACTCCAAAGGAAAAAGTCAGGAGGTGTTATGTCACAGTCATGATCTAGCCGGCCAATTCACTGGTCCAAAGCGTGAAATGATCTGTTCATCGAATCGTTTTGCAGTAAAGCTATGGTTTCACGGGCTGTATGAACCAAATTTCGTCGAGATCATGGGCTTCAATTTTATGTATCAAATAGTTTGTTATCATGGCGCAATAACGATCAACGATCACCATTCACAGTAACATTCTGGCCGGCCTTTGTTTTGAAGAAATATGGATTGATTTTTCCACAGGGTGTAGACGCTGTGCCGGACTAAGTCTTTCAATTATGAAATGTCAAACCCTACTGAGAAAGAATGCTACTTCAGTTGACCCGACGCATGCACGATCTGCAATTAAATCCCCATCATACAAAAGCACCTCTAAATGAATCACCCTATATAATGCAAAAATTATCGGACAATTGCTTGTGAAAACGGGCGGGAAAGAAAATAGACGACAGGTACAAATAAAAGAGATTATGAAAATTACCACAAGTAACGTGCAACGTATAAGTAACAGAAGTAATCAGAAAAGTGAAAAGTTGGATACAGATGTTGTTGCAATAACAGAAACAAAAAAAAGGTTAGGAGTAAGCGAAATAAATTACTTCCTAATTTTGCTTAGGGAAGTACCAAAGGAAGAAATGACACAAAAGAGAGTTGGATTATTAATAACAAAAAATAAAAAAATATTGACGATTATAAAACTATCTTCATTACTCATGCGCAGAAGGGACTCACAGGTTTTAACGTTTACTGTACTTGTTTTTACAATATCCAAAACTCCTTAACTACAAAGAACGATTGACATACTTATGTATGAATAACGATGTAAAGTCGTTGAAGAAATCCATACTTTGTGTTGGAGGTGATCAATTAAAGTCTTAAAAATTCAGTTTTGATTTATTGTCGGAAGCCTCCTACCATAAATTTGGTTGGAGGCCTCCGACAAGAAATCAAAACTGAATTTTTAAGATTTTAACGATATAAAGATTACTAATTGACTTTACAAATATAAGTATGCCCATCGACTCAAGAAACAAGCAATCATTACGTGAATTATTACTGCGATTATCGTGAATAAAAGCCTTACTTCACACACTTGTATCATAAATAAACAACTTCAAGACTCATTAGTACGAACACACTCGTTAATAAAACATACGGATCGGTTTATTTTTTTTTCTATTTTGATGCTATTTTCGTTTGCCAGAAGGTAAAAATGCTTCCGGGCCCTTTGTAGTGAAAAATTAAAAACTAGTTTCAGAGTGTCAGATTTATATAAACAAAAATCATAAAGTTAATTACTTAACTGCAATCAAAGATAATTATTAATTCCAACTCATGTACTAACAACAATCTAATTTGGCACTGGCAGAAAGAAACACCAGCAACGAATGGGCGCGAAACGTTACCAATAAAGCGTAACCCAGAATCTTCCAATACAAAGGGTCCGGAATTATTTTATCTTTTGGCAAACGAAAATAGCTTGTTAATAATAAACTTGACACCATTTTTTTGTGTTTACGTTATTAAAATTGTACTGTAATATTAATACAATCTGATAGACGAAACTACAAAATAATTACGATTTTTTGTGTCACGTGTTCTAAGAAAAATTCGAAGAAATTGGCAATAATCCATATAAATAAGAATTTTTACGATAACTCCATTTACCTTTTAAAACTAAAGAAAATTAATATTTTAACGAGTTCTTAGAAAACTATCTGCTTAATCAAATTTGAACAAAAGCTTCCATTCAATGTTCGTGGTAATTACCAATTCTTCTTATATTTCTCTCAAAAACTGACGTATACTTTAATTGCTCATTAGTATTTCTATTCAAAATTAAAAAACGAAAATAAAATTTTCTTTTCATCCACGCATTAATATAGTTAGAACTTGATTATTAAAAATCCAGTTCTAAAATAAAATCGTTTTAATTACTTACTAATAGTTTGGTATTGTAATGTCGAATTATAAATTCAATTACGTTCTGTTTATGTTCTATTTAATCGCCTTTATAAAATAAACTAATTTAATCTGTGAGATTTTGATTTTAAAATTAATAAAATATAACGTCGGCGTATCGGTCTTAATTTATTTCCATCGCTCGACAGCTCTTTCAGATTTCCAGATTTGCTATATCATAATATTTTAGACAATAAATTTAGTTATGTTTGAAAAGCAAAGATACTTTTTATTATAAAAGTTTACGAATGTGTTGCTACTCACCGAAGTTCTAAATAAAATAAAAATTCCGAACGAGAGCCTACGGTTCGAGAACTACAGTTCGCGACTGAGGAAATTGTATTATGTTCGAGTCATACACTGTACATTCAGTAACACAATTATAAAAATAAGAAAAAATTAAATAGGCTCGGTAAAAGTCAAATTCAACCTGACAATGAAAACAAAGAAATGCAGAGTACGTGTTCCATAATATCAATGTTCTATAACAATCTGTAGGAAAGTGTATGAATTATAATACAAATTTTTAATCTAGAAATTATTATTTTTACAACAGTGTTAGAAAGGTCTCATTTTAATACAAATTATTAAAAAATATGTGCACGTTAGTACAAATCAATTTTGGTTGCGCCATATTAAACTGTGGTAAGATGCACTAACCTACTATCCATTAAGGCTTGTATACGGAAAATCAATTGTTGGTAGCTAATATCGTCGTAAAAAGTTGGATCACGTTTTAGATAACATTTGTTGCTCGACAATGAGATATACTTGATGTCTGTATTGAAGTTCAAAGCACATTTTCAGTTGAATAACACTTCATAAGCGGTAACGATGTACCCAAATCATTATCCTTTGTGATTAAGCAATAAGAACAAATGCAATCGATTTGCTTTACAACTCTAGTAAATTAAATTTTTAAACATTCGTCACTTCATCAAATAAAAGTTGACAATAGACAACAAACGTTGAAACTAATTTTCAAAATTTACTAAAACGTTTAATCGTTAGATTTCTATTGTTGTTTTACTTATACGATATTTTGTAAGTGTCTAGAAAGGAACTTACAATAAAATGATGGTACATTATAAAATAAAAATAAATTCCTCAAAAAAAAAGTACGTTAATGTTTCATCATTTCACGAATCGTTGTAATTGTTATAGATTTGATTGAATGTATGTTCATTTGTGTAGTAATTTTATTTTATAATGATTTGATAATCATACTGAAGCACTTAATGGTCAATCGAATTCGAATAAATTTAATTAATAATTTAATGAAATTGGAAAACTCAAATACAAAATTTTAACGGGTTAAATTGATGTAACGATAGATTTATATCTTCACATCACAAATGCGATTATCATAACTGTAACATGGTAACAATAATTTTATGTAAAATTGTAATTAAATTTTTTGAGATTAGACTTTAGTGAATACTGATCGTTCAAATGGTCTTTAAATGGAGATTTGCTAAGAATCAATCAATTAAAAATTATAATTTAATTAAAATTTTCAGTCGGCTGGTAAAGCAGTCAGGTGGAGAAAATTCGTCCCGGAAATAAATCCAAATTGGGTCATTTCGAGGGAATAGTAGCCATCAAAATTGTGAATTGTAATAACATTATTTACTAACATTTACATAATATATTGTATTACTTGGAAAAATATAATAAGTTAGCACAACTTCTTATCTCAAGGTGAAGCCAACGAACTGACTGTATCTTGCATCTCTGCAAGAAAACAAAATCGAGCAAAAGTCATGTATATACAAAACGAAACAAACAATATTTTTGTTTGACGGAAATTCAACGCAATTTAATATCCGTAATAAAAAATTATTTTAAAAGGTAAATTTTAGCAAAGGTTACTATCAAAGAAGTAAGAAACAAAAAAAAACAAAAATGACGAAGTAACTAAACAAAAAGTAACTACAATAATGCAGAAATTAGGTACAAATGTAGATGCAATAGAGGATACCGACCAAATAAGAATAATGAAGATAAGTCCTATATTCGTGAAATTATACAAATATAATAAATATTCGTGAAATTATACAAATATAATAAACAAAGATTACATTAAAACGTTCAAGCAGACTAAAAAACAATAATAACACACATGAAAGAAGTGCGTAATAAATGACACAAAACTTTCATTAAATACAATATATGCCATTTAAGGCAAAAAAACTACTAAAAAAAGATAGGTTAGGAGATAACAATGACGGAACTGCCAACGACCACAGTCAATATTTAAATATAGCAAACAAGGGACCAACACAACAACTTACTCAATTACCTTTATAGATGTCTAAAGGTCCTTATTATGAGTCAATTTCGAGGTTTTGCTAGAAGCTACCCTGATCTTTTAAATGTACCACAAATGCTTGCTAAAAATCCGGGAAAACTGTAAACACTTCAAAGGAGACGTTTCATAAAAAGAGAAACATGAATTACGTATGATATTCTATTTAAATGCAAGTGTATTGTACAAAACATTGATTACACCACGGTCACGTTCTTTTACTAACGCATTCACTTTACTTAAAGCCAAATGCAAAATATAAAAATATAACAGCGGTACCGCTCGTTTTTACTACCAAAAAAAGATTATACCTAGGTTTACTTAAAAACTATTTACAGATTCACGGAGTTCATAAACGAAATGAGACTGCAATCTTTGTTTAAAACAAAATAACTGATTTAGCATCAAACTGGAAATTCACAGACATCAGTTCGTTCGTTGAACAATACAACATTACCAAACAAGAACAAAAAAATATTGGTTATTTGTAACTGCACACGAAAGCACTTAAAACACGATAGTTATTCAGAATAAGCAATCAGATTACTTACAGTTGGTTTTCTTCTGATGAGTCGAATAATCCGTTTTGGGGTATACACCAAAACTCCCAAGGTTTATGTCGTTGTTACACTAAATTTCTTTGAACAGGAACATTTTATTACGCCGAGTTACTTGTTAAATGCTATACTCGATATACATTTCTATATTTAGTTTGCAGGTGTAGAGATCTCAAGACGTCCGCAAGCGTTTTTTCGAGTTTTTTTTTAATCAAACGGTAAATCTCTTTAATTTTGTGAACGTGATTATTCCTTATCTTTATTACCAATGCAATTTTAACACTCGCATACAATTCACTTCTCAATAGTTCATACGCGAACGACTAATACGCGCAATGTTTATTATCTATAGATTGTATAAATTTAACAACACTAATCCGCTATAGTTTCGTATTTGTTTTTGTTACATAATACCTCCTAATTTCAAGTCTGCATATCAACTTACTTAAAAATATTAAAATACAAACTAGAGGAGGGCGTCCCCTTCCTAAACTTTTTACATACACAAAGAACTACAAAAAAAACCTTCATAGTTCTCAGAAAGATAAGCAATCTGCAAATTCAGAATTTTAACCGTGGTTCGTAATCAATGTAGTGTTTATTTTTAGTCATAACTAATCTAATTTACTTTGTAAAAGCAATAACATTCAAGTTCTTTTTTGGAACAAACAAAGAGTTTATTAATTCAGCAAAACCAAAACGGCAATATCTGGTGAATAATTCTAAAAAAACTGTCTAGATAAACATTGATTTAAAGCTTAATTATGAGAAATCGAAGATAAAGC
Organism: Abscondita cerata; assembly: GCA_030710515.1. Lineage (NCBI taxonomy): Eukaryota > Metazoa > Arthropoda > Insecta > Coleoptera > Lampyridae > Abscondita > Abscondita cerata. The sequence goes on from JALBCR010000831.1 coordinate 234,443, forward strand.
TTTTCACGACACCACGTCTGATTAAAAAAAATATCAAATGACAACAGAAAACAACTATTGCAGCAAAAGAAAATATGAAAACATACGTGCTTTATCAACACGACCGGAATCTACTTAGAATACACTACAATTCACTTAAAACGAATACTTCCATAAGACCAAAATCATTTACTCGTAAAAAAATAAATTTTTACCAAACAGAGGTGACATACATTGATTATTTTGACTTCCCTGTGTGGGCTGATAAGAATGGAACCACCTCATAAGCCAAACGAAACATAACAATTTTTCATAATAATCAAACATGAAGGAAGAGAAAATGTTCATTCAGCTAGTATACCCAGTAATGTTTCACAGATTTTTAATTAGAGATATCCGAGCCAGGTGGAAGTTCTAAAAATAAGGACAAAATGGCGGTTAAAGAAGATAACGCGGCCATTTTTTTTACTTACGGTTTCCGAAGGAATTTTGCAAAATTTTGGTAATATTTTTTCTCCTTTGAAAACCAAAATTTAGAAAGACCGAGTTTGGCAGTTTGACTGACGTCTTCGTTAACAAAAAAAATTGCGTTAATTGAGTTTCCTAACTAACAGGACTAGAAACGTTCATATACAAGAATTGATCTTCCAAAGATAAGGATTATTTAGCCAAAAGAAATTAATAAGTACAAAATTTCAGTCACATGGTACTTTAGACGGTTCATTAGTATAAATAAAACTTCAATTATATGGTGATTGTGAACTAAATATTATAAATTTGTAGGACTGGTAGAGTACCATTGGTTAACCGAAACAAGCGTTTGTTCTGTTTCATATAATAAGTAATTATACTTTTCCAATATTCTTCATTCTGCAAACGAATTGCAATTTTCAACAAAAAAAAAAGAATTTAAAAACCTACCGAAATGTTTTTTTTTTAATTTAAATGAGCAACTAAATATTTTGTCTACTAATGCATCGCTTTTATATTATTTTGTCAATTTATGACACTCTCTAGAACTTTTTAGTTAACTTTTCTCAACAGCATAACAAACATGCAGTAGAACGGCACCTTTAAAGTTACCTTGTAGTTTTTCAAATCTACATTTTTATCTTAAATAATCAATTTAATTTACTTTTTATAAATGGATTCACAGAATCGCATATGTAGTAAAAAATCGATTTTGTTTTTTGTTGGGAGCTTTTTTCGACCAGTATTAAAAAAAAGTGATGCGCATTTGACTGTTTTGTTTAGTAAACCAAGATACGATGCTGAATGTTTATTATGCTGTGTTGCAATATTGTATATGTTCATATTGACAATAGCGTTGTCAAGAAACAAGGTTTTTTCTGCATTTTTGTAGTAGGAGACGCGCTTTCTTGAATAAATGAACTTTAGAAACCTCAAACGGTTGCAGATATCTGTTTTTCATTTATTTCTTCAACCAGATTCTAGTGCTTAGTATAAAAATAACTATTCTCATAGTTATATCAAACAGTTTTTATTATGCTTATAATTTATTACTGTTGTATTATTGCGCAACTTTATTACATCACACATAAATACATATGTTGATAAATATAATTAACTCATAAAGTCAACATTAAAATTTATGTTACGAGAAATAATATAGTAATTGATATCGCACATAACTTACGACTTTCATTTGATACCTACCACATTGATGTAATTACTTTGCAGATAAAAGTTTTTGTTTGTCGCATGCGATGAATTAAATTTTAAAATGTAACATTTTAAATCTGTGCTTTGAAGTAATTTTATTCTTGTTTCCACCCTATTACGGCAAACATTTATTACAGAGGATAACTAACACTACCAACGCTTATTTGCATATGAAAATAAAACGACATTTATTGTAAATGTTTTAGAAACTATTTACTTTTTTTTTAAAACAGTATGTGTTGTTTTAATTTACATTACTTAAATATAATTTTTCAGACATTCATAATTGCAGTGGAAAAGTTGTCAAACAATTTTACTCTTTTAAGTTTAATCCAAAACTACATTTTAAATGTCAAATTATGATAAAGTTTAAATTTAGTATACTTGACTGACTTTAATTTACTGAAGGTATAAAGAATTACGGTTTGGAATAATTTAATAAATAGGAAGTTTTTACATAAGCGTAACACTTAAGTTTTTGTTAAGTTGAAGCACGAAAATTCAAATATTAAAAGTTATTAAACCAAAAACTATTTTACAAAATTCTTTTAAAAGTACTCTAGTTATTAACAGGAGTACTTGACCCCATTTTGCATTATATGCCCTTAAGTGTTGTACACAATAAAATGGGCTTTCCATATATGTGTAGTCTACTAAAAGCAGCGAGATATAAGTTGTACGTAAAAGTACGAAATAACACTTCATAAAGAAATTTTGAAATACTCTCTGATAAAATAAGTGCACAAAACTTTGGTTACATTTATACCTTCTTGTATATAATATTTTTATGTGCTTTAATGCATTTATTTTTTTTGTTATTTAATCAAGTAGGGAGCTTTTGTTTTATTAAGCATTGCGTCGGTTACCCTTCATCGAGAATTTGTTTAGGATATTTTTGAGAGCTTAATATTGCTTTCGTCATTTGAACAATAAAATTTACCAAACAAAAAACACCAAAACTGCATAAAAGTGTATTCGTACAAGTGTTTCGATAGCTAAGCTATCACCATCAGCGAACTGAAAATAAAGATACAAGGTAAGATAGGTTTACATATACTGTCTGCGTTTAACGAATCGTCAGTCTTCATTGATTTTAAAATGATTAATAAAAATCTTCATCTTCAAACAATTCCGGTAACACTTGTTGCAAGAATACCAAACAATAAGAACCAGTTAGGCGATTTGGCAGAAGGTATGAACCAATAAAAAGTCCACGAACAATACCAACCCACACGTTGACGATAAACTTATTTTAAAATTTGGTTGAACGGACAGAATGAGGATTTTCTTCAGACCAAACGTGATTATTGTGGGAGTTAACAATAATCATTAAAAGTATAATTTTTAATTTAACAATAACAATAACTGAATATCTATGTAATCATCAATAATGAAAATTAAACACATTTGAGTACTTTTTTTAAAGTAAAAACTTTATTTCTTAATTCACTACGTGAAATGTGTGTCTTATGACATCTCGTGTATAAAGAACACGTAAATACATTCAATTGTCGTTACATTTAACTGTTGGCATTTCTTAGTGTAATGCATTAGGTACCTAAAATGTATAAAAGTGGGAGATAAAAAAAAATATGATTTTAAATATCGTTTGGCTCCCTCAAATGAGACGCTTATGATTGTGTTAGAAAAATCTAACCTGCATCAAAAAAATTGGCTTGTATAGTTAACTAATTCTGCCTAGTTTCATATTTTTTTAAAGCGAGTTCTAAAAATGTTTCAAAAAATTACCTGAAAACATCATCTTCAAAGAGCTCTACCTCCGAAACCAAACTTCAAAATATATATGTTTACATAAATTTTTACCCTATTTTTGCATGTTCTGTTTGGCCTTAAAATCTGTAACACGTATTCATTAACATCATGTATACAGGTACAACAGATAAAGTGTTGGTTAAACGGATGTCGATAACTAAACGTAGCTTAAAATTGATATGGAAGGGTTTTAAAGGGTAAACTGTTTATTGAAGATATTAGCATCCACTTATCACTTTCGGTTATACCGAAACCATGGTATAAATTTGATAATTTAAATATTTTTTAATTTTTTGAATGTCTACGTTATTCTGAACAAATTTTGTTAATAATTTCCTATGTCTATCTTAAACAGTTACATATTTGAAAAACTGTACAATGTATAACTATGTATCGTTTGTAAATGCTAAATTATTATTTCTATTATACAGTGTCAGAAATAAGAGTAAAGTCGTCATATTAAACAGTCACATAACTATCTTTTTTCAAATGGAATAAAAATGATCAAAGTGGAATTAACGGAAACCTACATGAGATAGGTGATGTAGGTTTCCGTTGATTCCACTTTGATAATTTTGAAACTAAATCTTTGTTTTAAAGATTAGGGAAAGTAGAAGGGCAAGAATAAACAAACATGCAAAAAAAAACAATGGTAATATTTACAATTTGGTAATGACACTAACACTAATGCAATAAATTGTTTAAAATGATGTCCATCCACAGTTCTGGATTCATTGGAATGTTATTCGCAGTGGAATTACCGGAAATCTACACGAGATAAGTACAGGTAAACCTAATACAAATAGGTAGTGTATAATGTAAACTTAAAAATCATATACAGGGTGTTCTATTAGAAAAACATGGTTATGTGACTTTTTAACATGACGGATTTACTCCAATTTATAGAACACTCTGAATAATAAAAATAACTATTTAGTATTTATGAACGATACAGAGTTACAGTTAACAGAAGCAAACATGCGACCTGGTGGGCGGGTACAATGTCGTTGTGCTCTAAGTTAGTACACTCAGAGAAACAAATAAGAAGAAAATGAACGAAGTAACAAGCTCGTGAGCAGCGAAAACAACAACAAACGAACTTTCGTCGGCGAGTATACCGCTACGGCAATTTGTATTGTAATTGGTGGATCGCATTCCCCCTATCAATTTCTAAATTTAGTTGGCATATTTTCCGGGTCCAATGTTTGCTTCTGTGCATGTGTATGTTGGGAACACTTTCTCAAATATGTAAGATATTATTCAAATCTCATTAGAAGCTATCCGACTTTCTCCTAGGGAAGAAGGAGTTAATGGGCATCATTTTGAAAATTTGTTGCACTAGTGTTATTACAGATTGTTAAATATTTGTTAAATATTGCCATTGTTTTTGGGCATCTTTATTCATTCATTCCCCTAATCTACTTTAAAACAAATATTTAGTGTCAAAAAATGATCAAAGTGGAATTACCGGATATCTACATGAGATAGGTAAAACACTCTGTATAATAAAAATAATAATTTACCAACGTACAGATATGTTGTGTAAAATTTCTTAAATACATAAGCAAGATATTATCCAAATCTCATTAGAAGATATTCGACTTTTTCTACATAGGGAAAAAGTGAAGTTTAGATTAAAAAAATTAAAACTCAAAAACCGTTTAAGAGAGACATAGGGAATTATTAAAAAAAATTGTTTAAAATAACGTAAATTTTCAGAAAATAAAAAAATATACAGGGTGTCTAATTTATAATATCGAAATCCGTCAAACCAACGCTTAATCTGCTGCACCCTGTATACATACTTATATATAAATTAATAAGATAAAACGATGCCTTACACACAGTTAATACATATATAAAGTGTTCCGTAGAAGGGTGAACACAGGAAAAAGACAGGTAGAAGGGGTCTTCTCTCATTTGCTCAGCCCATAAAATTTGACCTAAGCCCTACTTTGGGTTTTACCCGATTTTTAAAAAAAAAACGACTTTTGCCTTTAAACTTCCATAACTTACCTTTTTATTGACAAGTCTGGCAACAATTTTTTTTTCTGATCTTGAGACATAGTAGGTCCTACTTTTGTTTAATTTTTGTCAAACAAATAATTTTCTCCAAAAGCAGAGTTTCGTCAAAATCGTCCGATTTGAAAAAATTTACAAATAACTCCAGTTATTCTCAAAAAAAAACATAAAGTCGCATACCGTTAGAAAGGGCATACAGTAGAGATGTGTACATAAAATCTGAAGCCATCTCTTTTTTTTTCATTGCAATGCAAAGTTCGTCTTCAAATAATTTTCTTACCTCTTTTTGTAGTTTAGAAGCTCCTATTTTTGTTAACCGGCATTCTTATAAAAAAATATTCATTACTTGAAGATCTACTATGTGTCAAGATCAGAAAAAAAAATTGTTGCCAGAATTGTCAATAAAAGGAAACTTATGGAAGTTTAAGGTGTGTAAATCGGGTAAAACCCAAGGTAGGGCCTAGGTCAAATTTTATGGGCTGAGCACATAGGAGAAGACCCCACCTACCTGTCATTTTCCTGTGTTCACCCTTCTGCCGAACACCCTGTATACTCGGTGTTGATTCGGCAGCTCGGTAATAGCATTTTCCATATAAAATTTTATCTACGCAATTTTATGCCACTCCTAATTGTTTTAGGTATGTTTTGAATGCTACTGTGAGAAAGAAAAGAAAGAATCTATATACTAAGATTCAAAATTTGTTCCTCTATAGACTCGTCCAATATAGGTGCTAGGCCAAAGCCAAGTATATGGTTGCAGCATAGAGGGCGAATAGGGGAATCTGGGTGGAGGAGGTCTATCAGGAGGGGCTTTTTTTGCTTCCTATCCTGGTTCTGTCCGATAGGACGGGGGTTTAATCTAGTTAAATGTAAAATTTAAATTTGCAAAAATCACATTATCATGATTTATTAAATTCATTGTTTACATTGTAACAATCATTTTAAAATCATGTCAATCTGTTTATAAGTTAAGTGAAATGCATGTCTAGCGACATCTAGTCTATAAAGAGCACGCACGCATTTCTTAGTTTTAGAAATTAATTTATATATTTACGTAGTTTAAAGGACAGTTACGCATCATAATAAAAACGAAAATGTTTTCATACTTGCTTAAAATTACCCAGTAATACACATCATCAAAATTATCCAAGAAGAAAATTTGAAAACATCAAATGTTTAGATTAGACAAGCTAAGTAATTTTGTTGTTAACAATTTATTCATATTTTTTGTACATTAGTATGTAACAATCATTCATTTCAGAAATTTAAAATAAATGAATGACAAAGCAAATTGACAAAATACAAAATCCACATTAAAATACAAAACTAGACCTTTTGATCAATGATTTTCAGTCTCTTACAGAAAAATTACAACAAATGAGATGATTTTGACTCTAGTGACATATTGTGCTAACGTAACAAATCTATATTTTGATTAATATACTCCTTTCAAATTATTTTTGATTTTAGTTTTTCAAAGTGGTCTAGAACTTTCTTTTAGAGTAAGTGTGGCACTCTTGCAAACAATGTGACGTTTGCTTAAAAGTAACATCACTTACTCCTAAAATCTAGAATCAAGAAATCTGAGTTAATTCTTCGCTAAAAATATATATAATAATTTAATGTATAATATCTAATTTAGTTATAAAATTTGTACTAATTTTTAACAAATTTATTATGACAAACCCAATCAAATATCTTTCAAAAGTATACCTTAAGTGGAATCTGATGACATACAGTTTTAGAAAATTATTTAAGTGTCAATACTGTAGTATAAAATTTGTGAATAATCAATAAGCTTCAATAAATAAGTTAATCAAACGAAATCGACAAACTTAATCACATTTCAAGTTATCCATACATACTACTAAGTTTCATTAGGTGATATACACTTTGATAAAATAAATTAATTATCAATAGCTTGGTAGTAAGTACCTGATCCAGAATTTTTATTAATCCAGGTACATATTTTTGTTCAATTCCGAAAATCAAATATATGATCTATCAAAGAGTTTTTATTATTGTTTATAATTATTATTATTATTCTTAACTAGTGTTCAACTAAAAACTGGGCTAGACAGAACGTGGAGTCGAATTGATTTATTTATTTTTACACTGTATACAAAAGTACAGCAAAATAATGCGTAATGGCGTAGAACTCTGTATTAAAACGTGATGTAAATATAACCTAAAAACGGAGAGAAATAAATGTTTTCCTAGATACCTTGAATTCTAACCTAAACTTTATCAGGTGACTACTTCGATAAAAAAAATATCAAATGCCAAAGAAAATTACAATTACAGCCCAGTTTTTTTATTACCGGTTATATTATAATTATTGATGAATTTAAATTCATAAACAGCTTGCTATTAAATACCAGTAAAGTAGTAAAATTTTATTATTTTGTTGATTAATTGCAATCAAATTTATGGTTTGACTAGTGAACCAACCCATTCAGACCATAAAATGAGCCTAGAATAAGTCGGAGTGAAATAAGAGCGTTGGAATGTGTCTATATTTCCTTTAATTTTTAAAGATTTGACTTCACCAGCTCAGAGGTCAAAGATCAGGTCAACATATAAATAGCCTAAGTACACCGCCTTGACCTCCTAAAAAAAAATGAGCCATCAACCATCAAAAGTTTTAGAGGAGAAGGCGGACAAACAAACAGAAAAACAAAACTTGATTTTATGTGTATAGATATTACTAATTATCGATAATTTAGAATATAATAGTAAATCCAGCTACAATTTTGTACTCAATTGTAAATAAAATTTAGTCATAAAATTTCTTATATTATACAACTATTGATAGTTGGTTAAAATATATAATTTAGCAAATTTCATTTATTTGTGAATAAATTAAAATAAAAAAAAACAGTCAAATTTTTGAAAGTCACATCCGGTATCATACGCTTAGACAAAAAATTAATTATTAATAGTTTGGTTTTAAATACGTAATCCAGAGGTAATACTTTATTAAAGTGTTAATTGTTAATAAAGTTGAATTGACAAATTTAATCAAATTTATATTTGAAAAGTAACTACTAGTCGCAAGAAGGTGACATACAATTTGATAATTAATTTATTATCGATATTGTGTATAAAATGTCTGATTAAATTGTTAATGAACTTAAATGTAATTTTTGTCAAGTTACCAATTTAAAAACTACATTCTAAGTGAAATCAAGAGATTTGTTACAATTAATTAGTTTTAGAATAATCTATTCAGCATTAACTTTTATTAACTTGTTAATAAAATTAACTAGTTAATACTAGAATTAAGACTTGGAAAAAAACATCTTTAGTAACATCAACTGAAATACTTTGATAAAATTAATCATTAGTTTGAAATAAAGTATATAATTAATGAATACGCTTGTATTCAATTGTTAACAAAATGAAATCCATGAATCAAATAAAGTTGGCACATTGAAGAAGTGGATAAGTATAAGTGTAATCAGGTGACATACACTTTCATAAAATTATTTAGTTATAAATAGTTTGGTATTAAATACCTAATTCAGCAGTAAGATTTTATAATGTAAATTTTATAAATTCTATCCTATTTCTAGTTCCATAATTTTCAGATCAAACAATTCGTTGAAAATTGTTGGTTTTAGTCTGTTTTCGGCCATGATTTGACTTTTTTTTAATTAAAGACGATTTAACTGAACAACCGTTTGGCAGCTGTCAACCCAGTGTCATTTTGGCATATGTTAAAATACGTGTTTTTTTCAATGTTTGCGTTTAAAGGCCTATATAAAATCCTTCGAAATAAGATGTAAAAGAGTATTGCAACGTATTATTTACGTATTCAGTATGACGATTGTACTGATTTCAGTGTAATGAGTATATTGTGATATTGCGAATATTTAGTAGCTTTTTGCCGTACTAGGCCAAGAAAAGGGGTGTTTCTGGCCGCTTTTGAGTGATGCAAAATCAGTGATTATGGACAAAAGACCGAAAAATATTTTTTCCTACGTCATAATTTTAAAAAAATTTCAAATGACTACCCTTAGTAAAGTTAAAAAAAGCTTGAATACCTAGCGAGTCTTCTGAAATTAAATAACTGTATAAAACTGTAATAAGTAGTTAAGTAATGGTGTTAGATTTCTATTTATTGCAAAATAGACGTGGGGGTCTACGCGTCATTTGCATGCGTTAAGATTTTCTTTAATTAAGAGGCCTCTCTACATTTAAATTCCCATGTAAAATTCCTATGTCACGGGCGACACTCTCAAGGCTACAGTTTTGATAAAAATAATTTTGGATTTCACTATCATAAACATGGATTTGTTACGTAACTTATGTCGGAGCCTTTTTTTCTCTAAAATATTTTGATTTGTTATAATTATGTTTTGAAAATAAGACTGTTTTTCCAGCTTTTTTCGTGAAATATTGAAATTCTTTCCAATTTATTAATTGATATTGAATTAAAAAAAAAGCGTCCGTACTGAGTTGGAAAGAACATTGTAGAATGGGAAAATAGTACATTAAGAAATTAGTGGCTTATGGCACTACATTATCGCACACGCGTTCAAGTTTGCAAAACGAGGCGCGTAGTGGCGAGTTTTGCAATGAACAAGTGCGATAATATGCCATAAGCCACGAATTTCGTATACTATTTTTCTATTTTACCCCATTTTTAACGGTTTGAAAGAAATAAAATTTTTCAATATTGCGGTAATCTAGTAGTGCTTTGTGAATCTAGTATTCTATACTTTTACAAAAACAAAAAATTTTATTGCGTTCATTTGACATTTAAATTTCAATTATTTGAATTTAAAGATTCAAATTTGAAATTAATATTAAAAGTAGAAAAAAACTAATATTAAAAAGTACATAGATCGTTTGGTTTCTGCAATGGAAGATTGTTGTACCCCACCAGAGTTTGAAGAAGCAGCGGCTGAGGTAATGAATGCATTGTTACCTACAAAATCAAAAGCAGTTTATGAAAAGAGTGTAATGCATTCAATATATGGCGTGCAAAAAACAAAGCTGTTATTTCTGAAAATGTTATGTTAGTTTATTTGAAAAAATTGAATGAAACCAAAAAGTAGTCTCGCTTTGGTCAACATATTCTAAATTAAAGTCTTGCATAAATATAGAAAATAATATTGATATCTCAAAGTATAATAAATTAATTTCGTACTTGAAGAGATTGTCTGAAGGGTATCAACCAAAGAAATTCAAAATTTTAGAAGCTGGGGATATTGACCGCTTCTTACGAGATGCCGATGATCACAAGTTTTAGCCATTAAGGTACTTATTGATTTTCTTTCATTATTACTAGCAGCAATGTAATTTGCTTTTCGCTTCAGGTTGGTCTTATTATTGGTTATGCAGGTGCTTGCCGTCGTGAGGAAATTATGACTATAAAAATTAACGATTTGTCATTTAATACAGAAAACATTCTAATTACAATTTCGAAAACAAAAAATAACGTACCAAGGTTGTTTGCAATCACTGAACAAAATTGGATCAATTTCATTAAAAAATATTATTCATTGAGACCGGAAAATTGTAAAACAGAAAGGTTTTTTTTAACATACCGCAATGGCTATTGTATTAATAGTTCAATTGGCATTAATACTATTGGTAGTATGTCAAAACTCATCGCAAAATTTTTAAATTTAAATGATCCCGACAGTTACACTGGCCACTGCTTCAGAAAGTCAAGTGCCACTTACTTGGCAAATAATGGTGGCGACTTGATAACCATTAAGCGTCATGGTGGGTGGAAGTCTGGGGCAGTTATTAAGTTTTTAATAATTGTAAATTTGATAATACTGGTAAATAAATACCGTTTGTTTTTGTTCCTGATATTGTATAATAATTTAATTAAATATTTTGAATTACAAAACACACGTAAATAGAAGTATAGGTTATGAAGTTAAATTTTCGTTTATGCGCCTGCGTTTGCTTTGTATAGGGAAGAAATTCCTCGTGTCTCGTGTCCCTACTATTCAAATATTTGGGTATTTTTTAATAATAAGTCTTCATGATTTATAAACAAATTAATTAGATAATTAAAGTTTATCATTAATCTATACTATTAATATGTATGTTATCTGTCACTTTAATTTAATATAAATTAGTACCAACCCTAAAAAACAAAAAAAGCAGTAAAAAAAAATGTTCCGTAAAAAAAACATCCAATAAAGCACTCAAATGACGTCATCAGAGCATCGAACTGTCGACATTAAATGGGTAAAATAGAAAAATAATATTTTAGAATATTTCAATTGTATATATGGGTGTTATTTTGTCGCTTCAAAAACATGTAATTTTTTCCTGTAAAGCAGCACTACAGAACGGTAAACCCTGAAACTAGTTTTTCAAACGTGTCTGTGACCGTGTTTTAACATTCTTTCTATAAAAAAATAGTATAGTTCTTAGCGATTCGATATAACGATTTTAGCAAAAAAGGGTAGAGAGGACTCTTAAAATCTACAACAAAAATGTGCATTAAACAATAAAATATGCAGGTATTAAAAAAAATTATAAAGTAAAGTAGAAGTAGTACATAAGGAACAAAATAATGATTATCATTTTGTTTTTAGCTTTGCACGTAGATAGAATGTTGTTTTTTATCACGAGCAAGTCTAAAATTAAATAAAAATTTTTAATCGTTACGATTTAGATTTACAAATTACTTTTCAACAAATTAATTATGTTGGTTTCTTTTTGTTGGTCTTAGTACTTATTTGATATTTGACAATGGTACTCTACCATTCAATATGATTGCAAAATACGGAAGTAAGAAGATCATTAAACTCGTGTGCTGACGTGTGTATAACTTGCACAGGAACATTATTAACATATTTATCCAATAAACTTTAATAATTAAAATGTTTTAATTATGTACATATGCAGCTAAATAGAGACGTATGCAGTAATGACATTGACGCTTTATAATTAACCACCACTTCAAAGCATATTCACGAAACACAAAATTTGCTGTTTGCGTTTGACAATTTCTTAAATTTATATATTCAGCATGCATTTGGGGGATATACTACAATTTTCATATGAAACATGTTGCGGTTTTCCTCCTATGGGATTATACTATTGATCCAATGCTCCGTCTTTTCTAAAAGCTTTTGTTGTTTTAGTAAATTAAAGCTCAACAAAAGGTTAGCGTAAATACCAATCGTTGTATTTTACGACCCGTAAAATATGTTTAAACATTTTTTGAAATAACTAAGTAATTGATCTATACTTGTTAACTCGATACACTAAACTAACATGATTGACTAAAACATTCTTGAAGTTTTAGTACAAAACAAGTTAGTGTCTTTTGTTATATAGAACGGTTCGTACTCAGCGTTTTTTCGCATAAAAATTTGATAACTTATTTTATTGTAAGGTATAAAACGCTTTTAGTGAACCCATCTCCGGTTTAAGCCGTATCAAATGTTATAAATTTTATTTCGCTTCTATAATACACGTATTTATAAATCAATCCAATTTTAAATTTTAGGTAATCATAAAAATCAGTTAATTTAATAAATCTTATAAACGAATGATGGATCCATTATAAAAATGTATTGGTATGTATTATCTAATTATAAAAAATAATAATTGTCGTCCAATACTTGTATTAAATATAATTGTGACCGGTTTCGACTTTAAAATTACATAAAAGTCATCTTCGGACAAATTATTCAAAATTAATAGTTTAAATGAAAATGTCAATTTGACATTTTAAAAAAAGTGTATATCAGAGTTAAAAGAAAATTAAAATTTAGAAATAGTTTTCTTTCAATTTTGATTCAATGTAATCGTAAAAAAAATCAGTTAATAAAGATTAAATCTTTATTAAACGATAATGTTCATGTACAGTATGTAAAGTATCTACACGTGCTCAAGATCTCGAGTTGTTTCATTATGTAACACAACAACCATTTGATACATACTCCAGGGCTATAGCAGATACACATTTTCCCGGATGCCGTATAACTGCACAAAAAAGATTAAAGGAGATAGGAATAAAGAAGTATAATGCTGCTGCGAAAGAAGTTCTCAGTGACAAAAATATGAAACGTCGTCTTGAATTTGCAAGGCGATATGTGAACGAACCTTTGGAATTTTGGAATCGAGTGATTTTTAGCGACGAAAAAACGTTCAATAGCCGCAACGATGGACCACTAAAAGTTTTTAGAATGGAAGGAACTCGTTACGAAAATAATCACATATGTCCTAAAAAACGAAGTGGTTATTTTTCTGTGAATATGTGGGGTTGGGTTAGCGCGCGGGGTCCAGGAGTTTGTTGGGCTATCGATGGACGTCTTAATTCTGCTGCGTATTTAGATATTTTGGAAACTATTATGAAACCTTCAGTCGAAGTGTTTTATCCAGACGAAGATTATATTTTCCAACAAGTAAGTATTCTTATTTCACTATACTTTCTCCAAAAATAATTCGGGATCTGTTGAATTAACATTTTCATAATGTATTTTTGTTGTTAAAGGACAACGCCCCTATTCATACTTCGCGGGTTGTGCGCAATTGGATACGAGAAAATAACTTGGAGCTGTTACCCTGGCCAGCAAAAGCCCAGATTTTAACATTATCGAAAATGTTTGGGCTCGAATACTTGCTGTTATCCGAAGACAACAAGGGCCAAATTTTATACCAGTAAACCGTAATGCACTAATTGCAGCCATTGATACCGCATGGGAAACGATTAATATTAATTATATTGATACCTTGATAGCGTCAATGAGCAGACGCCTCCAAGAATGTATCAATAATAATGGAGGTCACACCCATTATTGATTTCTTATATTTATTTATATAGTAATACCTTTATTTAAAAAAAAAATTTTCATTTAATTTTAAACTATAACTTGGTATCTTAATTATAATTATGTAATAAATTCTTGTCAAAAAACTAAATATATACGTTGACAATAAGAATTGCCTTAGTTTTTATTTTCACTTTTTATATTAACTACAGAAAAAAATGAAACGTCATAAAATATACATTTTGTAAGGACTAAATATTATGAATAGAGAGTTTAATGATTTTTTTAATAACTTACAATAATTAGTAGGTTAGATTTATTTAAAAATAAGTAATAATCAGTCAACCCAAATAACCATGTTTAGTTTTTTGATTTAATTTAAAAGTTATTGCTTGTAGACGTTTTTAAATCAAAATTATTTCTAATTTTATTTTGTAAACATTTCCTAAACAAAATTTTGATTCGATAATTAATCGAGCTATGGTGTTTAATTAGCGATACCTTCAAATATATTCTTTAAAGAAAAAATTAAGTAAGCAACGTAAATTACCTATTTTCTAAAACGTGCTTAGTGTAATGATTCATTCTACAGTCCTTCTATAAGATAACCCCTGCTGAGACTACCTGCTGTTAGAATTGTAAATGATACCCTTAAGCCCGCTTCACAATGTGCAAACTTTTGTTTACAGAAATTGTGGTGTCCAAGTTTTAAATTTCATGAGTGTACACACAAAAAATTATGGTAGTAGTATTTAAAGTTATAAATAAAATGAATTAAATTGAAAATATCAAAATTTTAAATGCTCAAATACTTTAAAAAGTAAAAATCTTACAAGCTGGTAATTTATTTGATTTGTACATAACGGCAATTTATCTAATTTTTATTTATTTCTTCAATTTATGTGAAAAAGAGAAATTCAATTCATTTTAATATAAAGGATTAGAATGAAATGAACATTCAAACAATTTAATTTAAGGAATTCAAATTGGGTCTTAGAAATTAAATTAATTTTTATTTATGACTAAGTTAAAGGAAAATTGGAACTGTGTATGTCAGAGTTAAAATAATATTAAACATTTACATATAGTTTTTTTATTTGTAAATGGGCTATTAATATTAAATTACTTTAAAACATACTTTCAAAATTGTATAAACATTTAAAACCATTACCAAATTTTACATTACAAAAATTTAATTTTTAATTTAACTTATTTTATTATTCATTAAAACGCAGTGCTTTAAGTAAGTCATTCATTTTCATTATATTAAATTTTATTTAAAACTACATTCATACAGTTTTTGACACACTTTCTAGCTTTAGATGATAATAACTAAGTTTGAATACCATAAAATGTAATTTAAATATATCAAAAAAAGTATAAACATAAAAATAATTTGTGTTTAGAGATTGACGATTTTAAAAAATAAACGTTCTGAACAAAAACTTCGACTTCCTAACTTTCGCAATCTCTTCAGATTCTGATAAAACTAAATCAAATAACAAGAACTCATTGGGGATTACCTTAATAATTTACAGTTCAAACACAATTGCCTTATACAATACATTTTAAATGTCTTGATTTAACTTTTGCATCAGCTCACTTGCAAACCGAAATTTTAATGAACATTTTCTTAAATTATTCCGTTTATAAATAGACTTACTTTATAAATGATATCAATTAATTTGTAGAAATAAGTGTAAAAACTCTAATTGCAACTTTTTTGTAATTTTTTTAATACGCTATTAATTGAACTACTAAAAGCATATCTATTTATTATAAATACAAATGAAGAAAAAATGGTTCAGTGGAAGAACAGTCCATTTTAATTTTGAGCTTATGTAGTTAGCTAAGTTTTAGTGCTGAACTTCACTCATTAAAATACACTGTGTCCAAAATAAAAATGAACAGCATGGGGATCTTGACAACGGTAAAAGATACAAGGTCGCTCAAATTGCCAAAAAAAGTTGAGCAATTTAAACTATTTCTTACAAAATTAGATTCTAAGCAATTATGTATGATACATTGTTAAATTTGTAATAAAAAAATACTACCAAATACAAGGTGTTTTTGTTTGCGACCATAAAAAAGTGTTTTAGATTTTTAATATTTTTTAAAATAAGCGCAAAAATACGAAAAATAAAAAATCCAAAAATTGATTTTTTTGTAAAATTTTGAAAAGGAAATGTATTATTAAACTTTTTCAAACACCATGTAAATATACTCTAAATTGCCCAACTTTTTTTGCAGTTTGAGCAACCTTGCATCTTCTACCGTTTTCAAGATCCCCATACTATTTATTCTTATCTTGGACGCAGTGTATAGAATTTGTTCCCTGTCTTAATAAATAATTTTATTTATATTTATTATTATTTTTCTTATTTAATACGCATTAAGCGGTGCTTTTCACATGCACATCGACCTGACGGCAAGATGCACTTTCTGTGAGTCGCTCCTAAGCTAGAAACTATATTGCATGTATTTATAATCCAAATTCATATCATTTGGATGCTTATCGTTATGTTGTTTCTGCAGCCACTGATTATGTAGGGACCTTATATAAGTTGTTTTTCTGATGACCTCTGTGCTAGTAGCGTCACTTACGCGCAAATGAATGTAGTTTTGGCCGGTTGTACATATTGCGGTGTAAAGATGTACTGTATCCTTTTTTTTGAAATAATTCTTTTGATTCTCCAAAAGTTGTGATTAATAAATTTATTTTTAAATTTTTTTTATTCTCTCACCTCCACCTAAAGGAGTTCTTCTAAAGAACAAAAAATTTATGTATCCTTTTTATTTAAGAAATATTGTTGAAAGTCGTGTGTAATTTTGTGAAATAAAAATTCCAGATTGATTAGACCCCGACCACCCTCTTCTCGTGGTATAGTTAACCCCTCAACACCTGACTGAATGCAGGGCGTGATATTTAGTTAGCATTGGTGTCGTTTTTCTCTCGATTTCTGCTACATCAGTACTTGTCATTTAATTACCACAAATGTGTATGTAGTGACGGGTATGACATACGTATCTATAGCGCAAATAAATTTTTGCCGTTTAGTTTTGTTTTTTGGAGGCTATGTACGAGGCTAGTTCAATAAATACACGTTCGAGCGCTGTGAAACGATTGTTAGTGGAGCTATAATTGTACAAATTTGCGTAGGCCAGCGGCTGCTATATAGCTGTCTATTGTGACACATCCCTTGTGATATTCGTACAGGAGACAGTTGTTGTGCGCGTTTCATTATGGCAGGTCTTATAGTTGGAGCGTCCAAAACCGATTACCGAGCAGTCATACAGTTTCTGCATGCTGAGGGCAACACTCCAGTTCAGATTTATGGGAGAATGCAAAATGTTTATGGTGGAGAGTGTCCTTCAAAAACCACAGTCGTGGAATGGTGTCGGAAGTTCACAGATGGGCGACAATCGACAGCGGATTTGCCAAGGCCGCATACAGCTAACATCATCAAATCACAAATGTAGCGGATGAGGTGGGAGATTTTAGAGCACCCCCCTTACAGCCCGGATCTTTCACCCTGTGACTTCCATATCTTCGGACCATTGAAGAAGGCACTTAAGGGACAGCGATTCCAGTCGGACGCTCAAGTCAAGCAAGCAGTTTTGAAATGGTTCCGCGAACAGCCAATGGACTGGTACCACACCGGTATACAGCGTCTTGTGAAGCAGTGGGATGCATGTCTTTGTAGTAATGGCAATTTTGTTTAGTGTAAATAAACCGCTTACATGTACCACCGTTCGAACGTGTATTTATTGAACCAGCCTCGTACTATTTCAGTGTATTTACTCTGTATGAGTCAATTGTAGCATACCGAGGCATTTGTAGGTTTCCTCTTCTTTTTTGTCTGTAAAATATTGCCAACCATCAGTTCAAATCTGACAGTGACGTTTTCCTTTATAGATTATCTGAGTCCTGCATTTATCAAATCCAAAGTCTGTAGTATATCCCTTGAAAAGACCTCGACAACTCCCAAAAGTCCCTTTATATGTGTAGTAGTGCCATCGTACAATTTTATGTAGTCCATATACATAAGACGAGAGAGCTTATGTTCTACAACCGATTGGTGCTTTAAGGAAAATCCATATTTACTATTATCGAGCATATGGGTTAAGTGTGAAGCACAAACGACTAAGACTGTCTCCTTAGAATATGTCCCTATAAACTCTGATGGAATCCGTTTAAGTGTCCGGCTTCCAAAACCGTTCTCCATGTTGACATTAGGTGTTCCAATAGTGTGGTAATTTTGGGTGCCACTTTGTATAGTCTTAGTATTTTCAGCGGCTAAGAGTAACGCAATGAGTCAAATGCTTTGTGGTAATATATGTAAGTTGTAAGAATATTTGTTTATTTATTGCCTGTGCTACAATTACACAGTCTATAATTAGTTGTTCTTTACAACTTTCCGTTTTTTAATACAGCTCTTTTGTTCAATGGCCAATACACCATTATCATTGCAATGTTTATATATCCCCTCGACGACATTCTGGTATATAATCGGAATAACGACTAAAGTTGTTGAAATGCCAGCTGTATTCCAGTTTAGCGACTCTCTATTAATTGTCTGGACTTCATTTAAATCTAATTTATTATTATTATTATTATTATTATTATTATTATTATTATTATTATTATTATTATTATTATTATTATTATTATTATTATTATTATTTAAAGCTTTGTTCACGCGTTTTGTATAGATGGTGGCAGTCGATTATGTAACATCAACAATTGAGTTTTATTATTTAGTGTCATAAGTACTTAATATCGCTTATTTTATGGGTATTTTCAAACATATGAATAGCAACACTGGACTTGTGTGACCTTCACTATTTGAGGTGAGCTAAATGCTCTTTAAAACGAGTTTTATTATGTCTTTTGGTTTGTCCTATATATACTTGTTACAGTCTTCACAATTTATTTTATAGATTCCTGATTTATCACAGATTACTATGGGGTAATGGGGTTGCTACCCGACAACTCCAATAATATTCGCGTTCCTTAGAAGGTGGAACAATTAACAAGTGCAGTCAGCATAACGAAAATAAAATGCTAACATACCAGGAAGTTGAACACGACCTTGACGACTATGCAAGCAATATACTAGGCGTGAATATAAATAGTAGGTTAAGCATCAAATAGCAATTAAGTACGAATCATAGCGTTAAGTACCGAAGCCAGTGACAATTAAGTATTGAAGTAAAGTCGAACAGTCCAAGTAATGTGTCGCGCATAAAGGTCAACAAGTTCAGTGTAATAGCGTACGGAAATATAGTACGCATACCCGTCTGAGATATCACATCGTAACGTAATGCGCGCAAGTATATTTGTCAGCAGTTCGCACCGTTAATGTGAATATTACTCACGTAGCATAATCTAATAAATCGTACATAAATTCGGCCATCGACATTCTTTCTTCCTATGATACAACCGGTGTTATACAACCCTTAAACACCACAAGGTCTTCCGGATTGCCTAAAAGATTTTGCAAGTTGTTCCTACTAGAAATTACTGAACAGTAATTTCGTTTTATGATCAAACTTTGAAAATATTTTTTGAAGACCTGTTGTGTAAGTTTGATAATTTGGTAATAGAGATATTTCATATCTACTTGGTTATTACTATAGTTATTAATGTTGTAATGTATCTAATGCTTTACTTATATTTATGTTTCCTAATTTTGTTTATGACCATTCATTCCGAAGAACCATTTTATGATGCAATCTGCTTAACATTTTGAAGTTCTTTATCAAAATTAGGAATTGAAAATTTGGTCAAATCTTAAGATGATAATTTTAAAAAAATCATTAGGAAACAAAAAAACCGAGAGACTTATAAAACTGGTTTTAAAGAACACTTACCTCGAATGTTGAATACCACCGATCAGACAAGTCCAGTGTTGACATGCATACGTTTGAAAATAACTATAGACTAGACGTTATTAGGTTAATTCAGAAAGTAGATAATAAAAACAAATTTGATTTTTGTAAAAATTTGAAAATTTTAATAAAAAAATGTTTGCTTATGAATAAATTATGATGATCACTGACCATTAGGTTTTTCGAAATTATTCAAGCTTAGGGACAATAAGACGTAACGATGCGTTACACTTAGCTAGTATAAGCTTATTTTACTTTATTTTTTACTTTTAGTGTCAGTTCCCTGATTATAGTTTAGTCATCGAAGCACGTTTACGAGTGTGCTTTTTGTGCAGTTTTTAGTGTTTTTTTGTGTTAAGTATAGTTGATTTTGTATTTTAGGATTTTTTATTATTTCGAAGAAAATTATATAATAATTTAGTTAGTTTATTACTTTACATTACATTTGTTAATAAAAAAATTATTCCTTTGTAAGCTATAAAATAAAGAATATGTTTTTAGATTTCCATTTCCTACAAACTCTAATTATTTTAAAATTATCTCATCCCGAATATCTACTTTTTTTTTATTGAAAAAAACATAAATAAACAGTAAATTTTAATATCTACCTACACATGACGTTTTTACTTGGAATTATCTAATATAGTGTAATTCAAACATCACAAAAATATGAGGCGTAACAGGTGCGTTGGTTCTAGAAATTTGCAAAATAGATTTTTGTACACATTCATTCAAAACAAAATTTATAGCCCAAAGCTGTAGTATTTAATGTATCTCATAAGTTGAGTGACATAAATAATCAGGCAAGTTTCATAAGTTTAATTTAACATGAATTATTGTAAGTAACATATATATACAGGGTGGCCCATTAGTGCGAGAAAGGTGGATATCTCGCAAAGATTGGGGTTAGAAAAAAACTTTAACAATGAAAGTTTGTGTGCAAATCAATGAGCTGCACATTTTAAAATTATTTTCATTTATAAAGAGTGTTCCATAAAAGTGCGACATACCAAAGTTATGTTTTTTTAAACGGAACTACCCATTTTTTATTACAAATTTGGATTCTTTCGGAAATTTTAATGTGATTTTGTGCATTATACAGAGTGTCTAAAATGGAGGGTTTTCGCATTATTTAACCTTTTTCGGAAAAATTGATTTTTCGAAAAAATTAAATAACTCAGTTATCCTGGAATTTATCCAACTGCGATTTCGCAGCTTTAATATGCATTACACTTGCTAACTACAGCTGGTTGTTCACCTTTCTAACTTCGTTTAGTTTTGAGTAATCAGTTATTTAAATTGAACTCCCTAAATTCATGGATAACTTGATTTTTTCAAATGGCATCACTTAATTTTTTATGTGCCGTTGAACGTAGAATCTCATAAGCTTTCTAATGATAAGATTGTAGGTATCTAACTCTTACTCAAAAATCCGCAAAAATTCGTAAGAGTTAGATACCTACAACCTTAACATTAGAATGCTTATGAAATTCCACGTTCAACGGCTCATAAAAAATTAAGTAGTGCGATTTGAAAAAATTAAGTTATCCATGAATTTAGGAAGTTCAATTTAAATAATTGATTACTCAAAACCAAGCGAGGTTAGAAAGGTGAACAACCAGCTTTAGTTAGCAGATGTAATGCAAATTAAAGCTACGAAATCGCAGTTGGATAAATTCAAGATAACTTAGTTATTTAATTTTTTCTAAACGTCAATTTTTCCTAAAAATGAAATAATACGAAAACTCTCTATTTTAGACACTATGTATAATGCATAAAGTCACATTAGAATTTATTAAAAAATCCAAATTTGTAATAAAAAATGGGTAGTTCCATTTAAAAAAACATAACTATTATATGTCGCACTTTTATGGAACACCCTGCATAAATAAAAATAATTTTAAAATGCGCAGCTCATTGATTTGCACAACTTTTATTGTGAAAGTTTTTTTCTAACACCAAAATTTTCCGGGATATCCATCTTCCTAGCACTAATGGGCCACCCTGTATATAAAATTTTTACAAATGAAGTTTTTTTTTGGAAATTGAATTTTGTTACTCTTTTCGACACTTTTTAATTCTAAATTTGTTGTTACCATGGCAACTTTAAGACGCAAAACTTTTTTGCAAATTTTTTTGATTAATACGTAAGGATTATGATAATAAATTATTTAAATTACTAATTTAAATAGAAATATATTATTTTTAAATGCTGGAAATAATTATTTTTAAATTAATTTCTTTCACAAATTGTGTAAATATAGTAAATATTGCAATACCAAATATTTCTTAAATATGAATCTGCACGTAGAAATATTTAACTCAGATTTCCAACAGACAATTATTGGGATTATATTCATTTAATGTTATTGAATAATTTTCAAAATAAATAAATATGATTTGGATGTTATAGTGTTATCTGAAACAAAACGTAAGGGCAGCGGTCATGAAGAGGATGTACAATACATTCACTACAGTACTATTTTTCTCAAATTTTAAATTTCTCTACTAACTTGTTAAATTCGTAACTAGTCTGCTGTCAATTTAACACTACTAACCAATTTAAAATTACTCAAGTGACAGTTCGAACAAATAGCGTTTACAATTTAGTAACAAACAATAGTATATTTTACAACAAGAGATGAAAGCTTCGTTTTTTCGTGAGAAAGAAATTTGCTCATAAGCGACAGCGGGTGATCAATCTCTCGAACGAAAAAACGGAATTAATCTCGAGTAGTAAATACCATTTTTTCTACGAAATCAAAATAAAATAATAAAAACCTAAAATAATAAAATAATTTAAAAAAAAACATATTGGTTTAAATTAACGTCAGAATCTTTCACTGTTTAGTTTAATATTAGTTTAATATTACATCGGTAATACAGATTTTCATCAATTTCATTGCAATAATTTATAAGCGTAAATTACTTTCACTACTAGAGATGAAAATGCAACTTTCACACTATGACAACTGATAAAAAGGGTTACTTTTATGAATGGTATAAGTCAAAAAAATTCTTTTGAGTAAAACTTATAATTTAAATTCTTACAATATTATTTGACATTTATCTAAATAACTTTAAATTAACTTAATCGAAACTAAAGTAACTTTCATCAAGAACCACTACTTTCGGCATCATATTACGAATAAACTTCAAGATGGAATGGGTGAGTGAAAGTTGCGGTGTTTAACAAAAGTTTTTGTTTATTGTGGAAGAGAAAACAGAAAATGTTTTCACACGCGGTACTTTTCATAACAAATATTAGTGCTCTGAAAACTTTAATATACTAAACCTTTCCAGTTTTCCATTGAAAAATTATGCCTACTCTAAATTACGACGTCTAGAAACCGCGACTAGTATTAAAACATAAAAAATAACAACGTTATGTAGCGTTATATTTTGAGATTTTTTTGTCGAAAGTAAAACTTTTGCATGCTTTTCAGGAAATTTTACTTTACCTAAACTGTGTGCTGTTAATTAACCGAGTAAAAATTACAATATAAATCGTTTAACTAAAAATAGAACTTTTAAATATCGTACACAATCCTATGAAACTAATAAACATCATATACTTTTAGTCAAAATTAACATTAATTTGTATTTTGATTATATTGTATTGTTATAACATAAATAATATGATTTAAAGTATGTCGTTGATGTCGAGGTAAGCGAGTCTGCCTCTTAATTGTGCGTACCCAGATTCACATCTCCTGCGTGACACGTGTTTTTTTGTACACACTTAATAAATGAATGTAAATACAAACGAAATACTTTAATACTGGATAAATGTTGACTAAATTAAATCGTCACTTCTATATCGAAAACATGGATTTGAAAGAAATAGTAAATATTTTTTGAAACTTGCGGTACCTAGGTAGACAAAAATTTAACACAAAGATATATTCTAGAAACATTTTGTAAAAGTTTTTCCATTATAAAGTTTGATAATCATTTATCGCCAGATAAAAATCATTAAATTCCGATTGCATCATCGTACATTGATGAGTTCAAATTATTATTTGATCTGATACATTAAAAATTACATTACAATATTTACGACTTATTTATATTCCTTAACATATATTGCGGTGTAGTAGTTTTACTATTATTATTATTACACACTTACGTTTCTATAAAAATTTATATTCTAAAAACAAAACTCAATTTCGTTACTAACAAAAAAGTTTTACTATACTTTTAAACTTGGAATCTATATATCTATGTACATTATACTTCGGAAAAGAGTTTTTGAACTTAAAGTTCAATTTCAACAAAAACATTTTCATATCAATATAAAGTTGGAAAAAGTTATTGCTTCGTATAAAGCTCGTTAATTTAACGCTTTGTTTCTTATTCTTTTTTTTATTTCTTACAGTTACTGCTGCGTATAAAATCTATTTAATAACAGTAATAAAATACAAAAAGTAATTTCAAGACTAAGTTTTCATGAATGCCGATGTGTTATAATATTAATATTTCAGAATGTTGACAAATGTATGTAAACGTTCTAAAACCTAAGATAAATTTACTAGGTTTCTCGTAATTGTCTACTACGTATAACTGTAGTAATGCGACTTCAATTAATATTTATTGAAAGTAGACAATAATTGCATTCTGAAATGACTATTAAAAAGTAGCTAAAACTTCGTTTTATATTACCTTTCACCTATTCTTATCTTTAATAGAACACCCTGTACATATAAAATTAAAAAATATATTAATTCAATTCCACGGCCTGCTCAGCCCAGCTTTTCATTTAAAAACACGTTATGTCTTGATTTCCATACACGTATAACCCGCCATCATCATCAATGACGTATATATGTATTTTAATACTTTAGTTAAAATAAACTAAATATCTACTAAGTATTCTTTAAACAAAAATAATTAAACATTTTTAAATCAAAATTTTCAATAAAATTGTGCTGAATTACTATTAAACAGTGTAATTATTACATTGTTACAGAAATATCATGTAACAAAAATAGTAGTAAATTAAATTCTCTACGAATTTTACTTGAAACGTTCTTTACTGAACGAGTTTGCATCAAACTATTAGACATTTAAGATAAGTAATTTTTTTATATTGATTGATGTACATTATATGAAATGAATGAAGAATATAGTATTGTTTGTTTAAAAATTTCTCTTGTTTAAAATGTGGACAAAGATACAATCCTAAAAAAACTACAGCACGAAATGATTACAGTTTCGGGTTGTTGCTTAGTGACTGGGTTGTGCTTTGAATGGTAATGCAATTGAATTTAAAGAAAATAAAAATATATAATTTCAAATTCTGTACATTTGTGTTAATGTTAAATGTTCACTCTTTCGTTTTTTTTTAGAAAAATTAAAACAATTAGCCACTTATTTCTAATGAATACTTTACTGCTTATTATTAGTACACATTCTAATATGCTCCACATATTGTGTACTTCTGAATTCATTTTAATAAATGAAAGTACAAATTCTCGTTTTTGACACTTGGTTTTTATGTGTTTAACGCCTAATTTTATTCTATAACAAGTGACAGAATAAATAATCCACAATTATGCTTAACCAAGTAATGAAACTGCCATGATTTTGTAAATTGTCAGTGCCAGACGTAAACACGTTTTTTTGTTTTAGAAAAAAATAATATCTAAGCAATTATTATTTCTCAATTCAAAATGATACTCAAATAAATTTTTATTAAAATAGATTAATATTAGCAAATTAGCTATTTTTAATCAAACTAGATTTTTAATTTCAAACTTCAACATTTTTGGTTTTTATTTTGACTTATAAATAAAATCTTAATTAAACTACAAAAAAAAGGCTACTATAAATTGAAATTTTTACACGGCATATTGTAATTAAAAATGTAATATTGAATACTTAGTAGCACATTAAAAGTAAATCAAATGGTTTACTTTTAACACTATTTAAAAAACATTTGCTTCCTGAACTGTAAAGCACATTTTCAGTTGTTCATACTTGTCTTGAAACTTGATTTTTACACACCATACGATAAAGTATGGCTACTATGCATAAAGTACGGCTACTATGCGGTGAAGTAGGGGTTGATTTATTTGTTATTTGGGAACGTTTTAAAATAAACTAAGTACAAAATCTGATAATTAAATTAATTTTTATAAAATAGAATTCAATAACCAACTCTTTCTTACTGCGTTAAAATTTACTTTAAATTCGTCTTGAAAAGACAATAAATGTTTTATATTTACTGTTTGAACTTTATAAATTTTACTTCCTGGTTGCGGGTACGAAAAATTTTATGTAAGGACTTGTGGCATTGTTTATGAACAATAGTCGGTAATACCGTAAACCCTTCAAGCGCGCGTTCATTAGGTTTAGTTCAAACAAGTATTATTGTAATATTTATGTTACGTTCAAATTTATTGTCAACTTGGTTGCCTATCTTACATAAATCCACACAAACTGTCCAATTACTTTTTTTAGGGAGTGTATATTAATGTTTATTTAAGTATGTTAACAAAACAAATATGCTGCAACCAACATTACATCGATGCACTTACCGTAGTAATTATAATATATGTATTTTTTTAATGTACACAATTCAAAATGTTGTCAAGGTCACTAATTCAAACATCAAAGTGCCGTCGAAAAGTGTTGTTGCTGGTTAAGTATGTATACTGCGGTTAAGTGCAGCGCCCTAGATGTTTTGAAACGAATTAAATCAATAAAAAGTCGAATGAATCAGATATGGTTGTGGAGAAAATTCAGTAACAGTTTTATATTATGTAGTAAAGAATATCGATTCTACATATAAAGCAAAACTACTTGTGAATTACCTTTATTTATTTTTTTATTTATTTATTTGTGCTTCTTAAAGGACAACGTTTAATTATCAGGATATAAGCAAACATAAACAGTAAAAGGTGGTTAGCTCACGTATTTGGACCACAACAAGTTAACTTCTAAATTGATCATACACAGCTTCCGTCTTGACTAAAAACATAGAAATCTTTTCAGGAATGACATAGAACAAAAACAACTAGATTTCCGCCTACTCTAACATAGAAATACATTTTTGACGAACTTACCTCCGGTCTTCTACATTGCCCTCCCATGAACTGCAACTTGAAATTGCCTAATTTTAATACGTTTCTAAATCTTTTGATCTACCTTTCTTACCCCATATCTACTTAAATATCTTAAAACTATGAACTTATAATTACTGTACATATTCATGATTATGATAACCAGCACATCCGGCTATGACCTGCAAGCGCTTCTACTAACTGAGACTAGAACATTCGACACGCAGCCTGCAAGCTCATCTTAATAATGCACATTTGGTGTTGAGTCTGCAGGTTCTTCAATTAATTGAGAGTAGAGCATCTGACATGTAGCCTGCAAGCTCATTTTAATAATGCATATCCGGCGTTTAGCCTGCAGGTGTATTAATAAGTAATTAATACTATTGTCTAGACTGGCGTTTGTACCAGTCCATTAAAAAAAAACTTGGTCAATCTACCAAAAAAAAATCCTAATTTGTTTAATCATATCATATCTTTTAAGTGATCTGAGTGACTTACAATGGTGTTTTAAAACACTTTCAACAAAAAATATTGCACTCTGATTTTCTACATCTAATAAAACAATCAGCAAAACACAACATACTTGATAAAAATCGTTACGTGATTATTGAGATGCTACAGTACAGTGTGGAACAATTATTTTAAAAATTTTTGGTTTGAAAAAAAAATGTGTTTAGAAAATTGTATCCAACTTTTATTCATTAGGACAGAACAAACATCATTTCAGTCTGAATGGTAATTTTTTTAACATTATAATAACTTATCAATTTTCAACAGGCCAATACAAACATAATTTCTATGGAATTGGTAACTTGGCGTGTTATCGACGATTATAAAAAGTCAGTGTAACAACGTAAAAAAATGTTTAAACATTTATCGGATTCGTAAAGATAAAGGTTTGAAAGAAGTTAATCTAATTTTCCCACAGTAATAAATGTACATAAAAGCTACTCTAGTAAGTGTCTTAGTACGTTTAAGACTTTCTTAAAAAGTATAAGCTGCTTACACTCAATTATTTAGAAATTGATCAATTATCTATACCATCTGCTTCTAGAAGAAGAATATTAATATTTTAACAAATATTTAAATAAAAAGCTACGGTAGGTAACTCATGGAGTCTGATTTGGATCAACTAATTAAGATCAACTAAACTGAGAAAAGCACATACCACAAGTTAACTCGAAATATAAAAAAAATATTCTAAGACGTACCCAGCCTATTTATTTATTCAAACACTTGTTAAAATAAATCAGTATAAAGGTATTAATCTGTGTACATTATAATAAATGACAAAAAAACATCTCACGATTTTTCAGTTATTTTTTAAAATATTTTCCAACATTTTGATTAATGTCAGAAATGAAGAAAATTGATATAAGATAATATTTTTTGAATTTTATGAGTTTTCTTTCATTTTTTTTCAAAAATTAGTAAAATTGTTATGACCTCCACTCTGTGTAAAACATTGTGAAATTTTAGACCCATCGACTCATCCTCAAAATTTTTATAGGAATTAGAATTCCCGAAATTTTCTCAAATAATTTATGCAATTTCTAAATTAGTAGGTTTTAAAATAATTCCCAATTAGAAAAATTTTAGAAGGATTCAACATTTTTGGAAAAACTTTAATACATTTTCGTTTGCTAAAAATATAAAAATAAAACTCTATATAAATATTTAGATTTTGGAATATTTTGGATTTTATAATTTTTTGAAAAAATCTGACAGTTTTAAACAACTGTGTTAAAGGTGATTGAAAAGTTTCGAATTTTTAAACAGGTCCATGAAGTTTTTAATATATTTTAAATATGTAAGAAAATTAATGTTAATAATAAACTAATTTGAAAATAAATAATTAAGAAAAAATTTGGCCATAATTTTCAAGACCTATTTTGGCTTTGTTTGAGGTAAAATATGCAATACTGCTTAAGCTCAAGTATATTCAAATTGTTACTTTTAGATTTTTAATGTTATTATATACCATGTGTCTCTGGCAAGACGCAACATATAATTCTTACTATAGAAAAAATTTGATATGTTCCAGTATTGCTATGAAAATTCCGGATGTTATATACTTAATACGTTATGGCATTTTGTTGAAGTTAGAAAGAGAGAGGAAGTGTAGAATGTCTATCTTCCTTCAAATGTAAATATTATTTTTTAAGTTTGTAAAAAAGTAAGTATTTAGTATTTTGTGATTTTACGAAAATTCTAATCAATGTTCAGTTGCTTTCATATTTTAATATAGCTATTGAAGCAAGCATAATGAAATACTTTTGCATAAAACCTGTTTCGTATTGAATTTGAGGTTAATTGAGTCGTTTGCTTTCTTGTATTGCAGACCTGTGTGTAAACTATTAGACATAATACTTGCATCTTGCAAGAATATGCAGGTATTATAAAGCTAAAAGTTTATATTAAGTCAATACAGTTGTTATTATAGATAAGACAGATATTTCGATTAGTATGAATCGAGTAGTTTGTCTCTACCACAGGTTTCTACCGATAAACAGAAGTTGGTGTTCTTAGGACTTTATTCGGAATCAGCGAAGTAAAGTATAACCCAGAATTGGAGGTGTTATACATTTTTAGCTTCTTGATCGTAAACAATTTGAAATCATGGGATTAATGAAGATTTTTAGAAAATGTCCGATTAAGGTTTTTAATGTTATGAATAATAAGAGTGTAAAGCTTTGTGCTTTAAATTATTTAATTTGCTATTTCTCTTTTGACTTTCTATTTCAGGTTTTACTAGAATCCGGGAGTCAACAAACAAGATAACAAGATTATTATTTTAAAACCATCCAAGAACAATTGTAAGAAATATTGTAATTTCAAATACGATTTTTTATTAAAAGTGATTGTCGTTGTAAGTTTTAATTACATTGTATGAAAAATTCTTTTCTATAAATAGTGGTCCTGAAAAGGACCAATTTGTTTGTGGATATAGAGAAGTGAAATCTAATAGGTATTACATGCGAAGAGCTTGGCTTATAGCAACTGGTTAAAATACTGTCTATTTAATGCTAAACAGTGCCCCAAATAGAAGTTTCGTTGAACATTTGCAATCATATTTGCTGGTATATTGAAGCAAACTTCCACTTTTGAAGACCCAATTGTGTCGTGGGTTCTGTCGGTATAAACCTTCAAAGATGTGTAAGGCCATAAAAAGAAGTCGGGGGACAAGCCTGGTGATCTTTGTGGCTAAGTAACTTCCAATCCAGGTTCTAGAAACTGCTTCATTTAAAAGTTGTTTCATTTAATTCGCATTATGTGCTGGACACTCATCATGCTGATACAAGCTATATTAACATTGAACGAACATTCATCGGTGAAGCAAATAGTCTTAACAAAATTCATATTATTATTGCGTATCTCCATTAATGTTTAATAAAATTCTTGCCTTTTGTCAGCATCGGCTTATGCTTATGAACTCGACACATATTTACACCAGTCGATACTTAGTTGTCGAATACTAATATTAGAGTTAAATTGCACAACACAGAGTACATTGATTTCTTCATCGTACATTGATTTCTTCACCTGGTTTTGTTGAACCTGCTTCGGACGCTTGTGTACACTGCGGTTTCTCTGACGATCCAGAAAAAGTGCAGCAAATAAAGCAGAAGTGTTTCTATAGCTTTCACCTCTGTATACCCCCTTAGCCATTTCAACTTTCTCAGGGATTATATACACACTCATTTTCAAAAATTAAATTAGAGAATATTACAATAAGGAACACGCAATAACAATTAATTGTAACGTATACGTCAATACAAAAATTTCATAGCTTTAGTGGATCAATTCATTTTTTTTTCTATAGTGAAATTTAGATATTAAATTTTTTTAGGTCGTATACGAGGTTTGACCAAAACTATGAGTTTGGTACAGGAGTAAAGTACCTTTATTGGTAATTATACCGTAACCTGTAGTTATGAAAAGTTGATTGAAAACTATAATTTAATATTATGTAATTACATTTTTCTACTGGAACATTTTTTTTACAAATTTTACTCAAACTATCGATACTGAACATAGATTATTTTATTTATTACAAACATGTAACTTTTCCGTTCCAATCAAGAGTATTAAGCAAATTTAATTATAAAAATCTAATTAATACACCAAGTGTAAACAAAAAACATTTTTATTTAATTGGATTATATTTAAACGTAGTTTTTGATATTGTTACTTTACTCCTGCACAAAACTCATAATTTTTGTCAAACCTCTTATACGACTGAAAAAAATTTAATATTTAATGATTGTATTTTAGATTTTAAAACATGCAGAACTTTTTATAAAAAATAACTTTTTTCGTAAAATTAATAATAAAAAGGTTTCCCATATGTTGCCAACTTAAGTAGACACTAGGTTTAACATTTTAGACAATAGAAGTTCTCCAGGTGTAAACAAAATTTTCAAATTTGATAGAAATGGCAGATTTTTCTTTCGCCAGTTCCCAGACGTAAAATGAAGTGCAATAAAAAGTATCGTTTGCCAATTTCCAATATTAAATCTATAGCGTAGATTTGATATTAAAAATAGGGTTAATAAATATAAGACACATTCGTGATTGTTCTTAAGTGATATTTCTGTTTCATTGACAGTATATTTCATTTGCATGATCAAATTTCGTGTAAAATGAAAATGCTCGTTCTAGTTCTACAGAATTAAAAAAATACCACAGTATTCATTAATTTTTGGCGAGTAAACTTCATTGCCTTTCGGTAAAGTCGATATCATTACTTCAAAAGCACTCAATAACAAGTTTGTATTTGTTCTTATAATGTGTGAAGTAAACTTTTACAAACCTGTTTGTGAAGTGCAATCCAAAAAGTCTTCATTTTCGTTCTCCCTTTGCTGAGTATTGAGGCTAATGTAAACATTTAAAATTATCACAAATACTTACAACGTTTTCAGATGTTTGACATAGAGATGTAGAGATAAAACTTTAACTTTTGTAAACATGCGTTCGATCTACTATACATTGACGAGCTTCTATAAGACGAAACACGTATATGTAGGTGTTGTTTGTGATCCTACTAGTGACTGGTTTTATTCGGTTCAAAAGAATCCGACATGTTTCATTAAAAAGGCGCATAGCTTTTATGGCATTCCACTACCCCTACTACTGCATTTACATTTTAAAATAAAATTGAAATTAATATTACATTCAATATAAAAACAAAGTAATATTATTTTAAGCAGTTATTGAATATTCATTTTAAATTACTCGTTAATATAATTCAGCCATAAATTATATTTAAGAAAAAATACTTAAAAACATATTATAGATTCTCTTTTGTCTTATTTTTCACTTTAGGTAGTTAACTTTATCTGTAAGAGAAATTACGTAATAAAAAGTCTAACCCTTACTTTTATAGCACTTATGCATACTTAAAAAAGGGGTATTTAATCTAGTAATTTATAAGGCATAAATTAAAATTTTAAAATAAATTTTAATAACCGTTACGTTTTGTTCAGAAATGAAATTATACTTTGTGAAAATAACTGGACTCAAAATTGAATATTTAAAATTACGCCCACTTTCTTACCCATCAGTATTCAACTAATGATCGACAGCAGCAATTTGTTACCCGTAACGTAAAAAGGCAAAAAACATTTATTCTTAACCATTCTAAAAATCAAGTTATTGACCATATTTACATTTGTTTTTATCAATTCTACCTACACTCTACATGTGTTCTCACAAAATTTCCTTTTCTTAGTTCTGCTTCCATCTAACATTCGTTGTTATGAGCTGCCACCTTAAATTTAATCGATATTACCAGGTATAAATGCGAGCTCTGTATTTTAGATATCTAAAAATACTACTCAAATTAAAACGTAAATTAAAACTTTTGAAATATTTATTTAAGCTCCTTACTGGCTATTAAAAAGTTCAACGAGTGTACATAATCAGCTACAGTTTTGTATTTTTAAGTATTCTTAAATAGGATTTTGCAAATATGAAAAAACAATTGGAAAAACTTTCGTATTTTGGAACTCGTGTTAAACATAAAACAGTTTCAAAAACATTTTTTTTATTTAGACTCACTGTAAGTTAACAAATTGAGTTAATTTTTATCTAGAAAATTAATTTATGAAAAATAAGTTTTGCGACACCTAGGTGTCGACTCGTGTAACGTAATACGTAAGAAAATGTAATTCGCTTAGTATGTGTTGGCAAAAATGACAATCTCGAATCTCCTGCTGTAAGTTCGCAAGAGGTTATACAATAGCAAACAAACACCGAGAATCATTCGACCTTTTTGCCAACACATAGTTGGCTATAATAATTAAAGGGTCGACTATGTAACTGCTAACACATCTGTCGACAAAGTTGACTAATGAACTTTTTTCATTTTACATATTTCTAAAACAAAGTCCCCCAAAAATAACTAACATTTTTTTTACACCACCTCGCACCCTGTAGATTTTAAAGACTTTACAGAAATTCGAATTAAATTGTATTGTATTTAAATAAATAATTCTACATTTAATTAGTCAAAATTTTTAATTCAACCAATAAACTCTTTAATTGCAAGCAAGTTCGATTGAACTGCCTGTAAAATTTTAACTTTTAACTGGTAGATTACCGATAACATTATATCGTCGATATTCCACGGCTTAAACGCACAATCTGCAGAAAGATTCTTTCACAAAGTTGTAAAAAAATAGTTAAGTTGGTTAAACAACTGAGGTGCTATTATAGAAGGTGATTTATAAATAATTAGAATATTTTAACTGTAGAACTATGAGCTCAAAATATTAAGACTTAACCCAAATCACTTAGATAAGATGTGGATCCTTACTGAGCTACTGTGTGCTTTATTGTTCAGTACCTACACTTTCTGCCAAGTATAACATAAATACCTCAAATAGTTTTAAAGTACCTACTGGGTACAAATAGTTCTTAAATTATCAAATGAAACACTCTGTAGATTAGTAGGAAGCCACATTTTATTTAAGTAGTTTGGATTAAATCTTAATATATTGAGGTCACGGTTCTACAGTTAAAATATAAAATGTATAATAATATAACTTAAGACACACCCTGTTCCGGTTAGATAGCAGAAAAGTGCTTCCTCGTTTATCCAAAAGTAGGTGTGGGTGTGGATCACCACCAGTGGTCTTCGGTGATGTCAAATTTTAAGAGCGCAAAGTTTGAAAATCTGACGAGAAACTAACTCGGAAATACAAGTTAGCAGCAAACCTAACTAATAACAAACGTACAGGGTGAGCAAATTTCGACGTTTGTATAAGGTATCTCGGTAACCATAAGAGATGGATGTCGGTGTCTTGATATGTTTTTTCGAGAGAAACTTATTGGTAAAAACTAGAATCGACTATCATCTTTTGTTTTCAAGTTACAGCGAAAAGATCGATCTTTCTATATTTTGAAAATGTCTATATCCTAGTTGTTTATTAATTTAGAAGAAAAACTAGTAATACCTTCTTTAGACACTTTTTGAGGGAAATTGAATGGCGTTGACAGTAAAAACAAAAACTTTGAAGTTTTTAATACGTTATCCAACATATGAAAAAGTGACAGATAAAGGAAATATGACTGAAAATATTATATGGCCCCCTTAAATGAGACGCTTATGATCGACGAGAAAAATGTAACTTGAATCAGGAAAATTGGTTAACTAACTCTGCCAAGTTTTATATGTTCTTAAAGCTGATTTTGAAGATTTGAGCCAAATACGCAATAATAATATAAAAACATCTAACTTTAGTGATTATCCCACTTTCATCAGTGGCGCGATGGATTTGAAAGCTGTCACCTAAGCATGTTTCTCACGAAGCAGTTGAGGCAGCCACGGTCGAGCAGCTTGAAAGCTAGGAGGTCGTATTCTTGGACGTATGATAACCCTGTGAAGGCCAAAGTTTTTTAAATGAAAAGATCGCAAAGAGCTTTTACAAGCCAAAACGACATTAAAAGCACGGGCTGGAAAACGAACAAGGAAATGGCAACCAATCAAAATAAATTTCTTCCAAATTTTAAATTTGGGTAAAGAACGAAATTTATAACGCCCAACATTCTCTAGCACATTTGTTATACTGTGGATGGAAAGCTGCCAATTCAAACGCATAAATAAAATGCAACTTGACTTTTTTAAAATAAGCGTTTGAACCGTTACAACCACGTACGATCTAGAGAAAAAATCTTTTCCGCAATGTCAAAGAAACTACATCATTATTAATTATTTCGACAAGTACATGCGATTAAATGTTTTGTAGTAAAAATATAATATAATGTAATCACGCAAATGATGTCAAAATTGATCACTTCGAAAGGTAAAAAATTATGTTTCCGATGAGTATTATCTGTATTTTGGAAACAAAAGTTTTTTAATTTTTAGTTTTTTGAGAAATTTGCAAGAAATTGCATTTGATTCCTTGGCAATCATCATCAGCGTTGTTACGTTACTTTTCTGATGTCGTGCTGAAATCAATTGAGGGCAATATTGAGGAACTTTTATAAAAATATCTAGATTACCCACCTCTGGCAAAATTAGTTAAACAAATTGCGGTCTATCGTTTAGTTTGTTTTGTTATCGTTACATTACGTTCAGAAGAAAGTGTACACTACTGGAACATTTAATCAACCCGTTAAACACTGCATGAAGAACACTTACTTTATCTATAACAACAAGCTTTATAAATAAAAAATGGGCTTCGATGGATTCTGCATTAATCAGTGATAATCAATTTCTTCTTGAAAGATTTTGAAGAAAAAGCAATTAACACTACCGAAGGTGTGTGGAAATTGAAACTAACGACCAATTACCCACAACAACTACAATCGGTGGTAAAAGCTTTTTTCATTCGTTCAAATAGACTGGAAGACTCTGAAAACTTACACCAATACATGGAGAATGATTCCACAAGAGCTATAAACAAGACACTCAGACCAAAGCAAACGGAGTCAATAGAAAAAATTTAAAAAAACTGGTCTTGAGAGCATATTTTCTTACGTCAAAGAAACCACCGACAAGATTTCAGGTATTTTACGTAAACATAACATTCGAAGTTGACCAGCAGATCAGCACAATACTGAGAGATCTTGAAACAAAAATACCTC
This sequence comes from Abscondita cerata, assembly GCA_030710515.1. Lineage (NCBI taxonomy): Eukaryota > Metazoa > Arthropoda > Insecta > Coleoptera > Lampyridae > Abscondita > Abscondita cerata. The sequence goes on from JALBCR010000831.1 coordinate 270,702, forward strand.
TAAAAAGCCAAAGAGTGTAAAAAACACCATGTTTGGGCTGTAGTCAAACATATATCGATCAAACGAATAGTCAACGTACAAGAGGAAGAATACATAAACACAGTAAAGAACAACCAAAAAATTTCATCTTTGGCACAGCATGTCAGCAGAATATTTCATATAGAAATACTCGCAAACTTCGAACATTTGAAGTCTAGAATTAGAAGACCCAAGATGTGATACTAAAAGACTACCAATAGCTTGGAATCCAACACTTGCAATAAAACAAGTAAAGAAAATATTAACAACCCAACGAATCTAGGAAAACAGCACACCGGCTAGCAGGTTAATCACCTAGAATCGCAAGCAGCAAAGTGCAATCGTGCAAAATAACGAGGAAGCGTATAAAGCACAAACTGAACCAAGGAGCAACATATTTGTTTGCAAACTTCGACAACGAGAATGGATTTCAGGAGACCTACGACTTCTGATAACACTTGCGACACCTAAAGACTAGTAAAATAATTATATTTTTTACGAATGTGTCAAGTCTTTATGGACAAGTGGCGTTTTAATGGCAAAGAGTGCATACCTGCCATATATGTATAATAAAACTTGTCTACAATTAACTATAGAAACTAAATATCCAGATATACACAGGGTGTTCTATTTGAAAAAAAAAGTCCGCCACTATTTTTGTGACCATCTTATACCAATAGCAACAAAGTTTGATAAATTTTTGTGTAAGAATTTTTTTTGTAGTTGATATGGTAACAGATATATACTGTAACATTGAATCTTGGACACCCTGCATACTACTATTTATTTGAACGCAAATTAAAAAAAAATATTTCAGTTGAATTAAAAATAGCATGAGTAATTTTATCATTATTCTTTAATTATTTATAATACAAGAAAGCTTATCAAAAATTTAAACACTGATAATGCTGCGTACATTAAAGATAGTGTCTGCTATGTACATAAATAATAAATTACGTTTTCAAAGTGTAACATGATTGTAATGCGCAAGTTTTCTTGCAAATCTTTATCTTCGAGCGTTATTGAATAAGATAATAAATATTCGATTAAGGTATTTTTGAAATCTTTTTTCTCCTTTTGATTATACATTAATACTAAAGTCGTAAAAAATTCTGACTGAAAGAAGAAAATCCGATGTAACTTTGGAGCTTTATACCTGGTTATATCGATTACCGCACGCTTTACGAGAGGGTGAATAGGATAAGATGTGATATTGTACGATCTTTTGATATATTAATGGAACAATTTTCAAGTTTTTCTTTTGTGTTGTGTCAAAATACATATATAAATATATACCTATGTTTAAAGTAGTTGCTAGTAAAATTTGGACGTTAAATAAAATATAATTCTAATTTGTGCAAATATAAATAAGTCACGTGGTTAAAATAAACTTTAAACGTGAGATTTAATTAATTACCTGAAAACAATAATGATTAGCGCTCAAATTACAAACTTTGTAGCGATAATTAGATAAAAGCTAAAATTTAATATAGATGCGGGAAGTAATCAATATTTATCTGCATTTATTTAAACAAAATTTAAATTTCTTGCAAATTTATAAGAAATTTAACTATATTTTTTTCAGCAATTTGCAAAAGTAACTGAGCTAGTATCTGTGACTGACATTTTTTCAATTTTCTCTTTGGTGAAAGTCAATCAAATTGTTAACGTCGTCCATAGTTCTGAATTAAGTTTTTATTTTGTTTGCAATAATTTTACAGAAAGAATTGTAGGTCAAATGTGGCAAATAATGGATAATAAAACAAAGAATATAATTATGAAAGTAGAATCGGTAACAAATTACTTCATCAGCGAATTAGATGTGATAAAAACTTGATAAAAAATAAAATAATTTACACTATTGCTTGAAGGCTAGATTAGGGAGGCTTCTAGATAAATGACGTGCGATTTAAAAAATATTGTCAAATTTAGCAGATTTTTTGAATTTATCGAAAACTGTTGTGTTGTTTGAGAAAACACCTCCGAGAATAAAATGCCAGTTAACTCAAGATGAAGTAAAGTAACGCTACACTCCAAAACTTTAGCTCCCTAGTGCATTTTTTTTTGTAATAAATCTCATAATATTTACTCTTGCCCACAATTTTTGGAAATGTTTTCTCAAGAAAGTATAAAGTTTGTTCAAAGTAAAAAATGATTCTTAAACTGTTTAGGCACAAATCATGCAGAGAAAAATTGTTCATCAAGTGCAACTTGTTTTTATTACTCTAAGAAGCATCAGGCTGGGCACACTTACAAAATGTTTTGTTGAATAGTTCAGGAAAATTAGATTTTTCTAAAACTCAACGAAAATCGGCAACTTCTTTTTCAAACTTACAAAATAACGGGTTTTCTCGCAATTTACCAAAAGTAAAGTTTGTTGGATTTATCAGCAACTTTCTGAAAGCTCTTCCAGCTTCCAGCAATTTACTGCGCAAGCTCGACCTATCCAAGCTAGAAGTCATCATATGTACATTGCCAAATATGCATCTAGGCTGAATTATATCAGGAAAAGTTTCTGAAAGCTATATATTTCAACCATTTATTTTAACGTCTTATTTTCATCACTCTACTAACCAACTCACCACTCATATGATGAGTTAGAGACCCTTTTAACAAAGTTCTGGAAAGTCAAAGTTTTCTACTATTCTCTCTTCAGATGATAAAAAGCCGGAATAAATTTTCATAACAACATTATCAAGTAGATATTCCTCTAAAATCTGCAATTGAACATAACAACCTTAGCGACTCAGTTTTTTTATCCCAAAAAAGATTAGTCCTTCTTTCATCTATGAATGTGTGTCAATAAGTCATGCAAAATATGTCCCGCTATTCCCTACTAACAGTATGTTATAAAAGAAATATTTCATTCCTCATTTATGTGTGATCAGAAATGAAAACGTTACCACTAAGGTGCGTGTATGTATCAGCAGGTTTTCACTTGCTCCTTATGCTGGCACTCGAGTCTTAAATAATTTTGTTCCCATAGTTCAGATTATTGCTTAGCACCAGATGCTCTACTCACTTAAACTTATATTGATGACATTTTGTCGGAATGTGAATTGTAAGTAAAATGTCTGACATTTGATATTGTTGTCATTTTCGGGATTGTATAGAGAACAATTGCATAATGTGCTACGTTTAGTTGACAACGCTACTCATTTTTAAGCAAAGCAACAAGCCCTCTTATTATTTCGTAGTTGGGTCAGCTCTCACTTAAATATTAAAAAGGTTCAAGAAGAATATTTTTCTCAAGAACTCTCAAAACTTGTCTGAAACAAAATTCTATCAAATGAGCAACTTTGCTCATTAAAACATTTTCTGGATAGTCTAGGATTATTACGGGTAGGTTGGATAATACAGAGTTTGAACAAAAACATCCTCTTCTCTTACCTTCTAAGAATCATGTTATCTATCTATTACTGAAGGTTGAACATATCTGAATGGTAGTCCTCAGGATGTATTTCAATTTAAGTAAATTACGGCATTAGCCACTAGACAAACTACGTCACACTGCTTTTGTTTAAATGAGCAACCAATGCAACAGGTCATTGCCAGTTTGTTAAAAGCAGACTGTCTATAACAAAGTCGGAGTAAATTTTGGTAAACTGTTCTTCGTAAAATCTTCTCGTCTATGCAAAGCAGCTGTCATAAACGTCATAAAAAGAATACGCCATCTAGATCAATATTTGTTAAAGGACTTTGGAAAGCGGCAATAACAATACGTGTCAAACACTCTAACTCCCATGTTGTAGTCTACCACATCTCGTGTATTGTGAGCTAACCTCAATTCTACACCTCTCATTTCTCCGTCTTCAGATTCTCAAACATTCACTTTGGACAATTTCTTATAGCAACCAGGCAACCATTCTTTCAGCAATTTTTTTTTAAATGGTCAATTGACTATAGTGTACAAAATCGACCGAAATGGATGGCTGAGGCTCGAAATTTGCAAAAATTATTTATTCTTGCTCAACCAAATTGTGCTTCTTTTTCATACAAGAACTTCAGTGGATGCGCCTGAACTTAACCCATGGTAACATTTTGTCCTTGATATATCAAACTTCTAATTTATTTTGCGAAAGAATATTTATTTAAAACTTATTTTTGTTTTTTTGTTTATTTACTTTTTAATTTTTGCAATATATTTGTGAAAACTTATTCCCGGACTTAATCCGTACTTGTTCAATAGCTCCCTCCCGGTCTCACACCATATTATTTAGTTATCGCAACAACATAATTGACATAATATAACAGAAGAATATTTAGAGAACAATTGTGAATGTCAGTCAATCGGTACAAAACACTACTGCAAACATGTTTTAAATTTTATTTATAATTTGTTGTAATAAATGATTAAATTACAACTGGTCCTTTGAATTTTAAATTAAATCTTAGAAGAAGTCAAAGCTAACGGGAAAACTTTTTATATCGAAGGAAGTACATTCAACTTGAAACCACCGTTTCTGAAAAAATAGTTGCTGCATGTTGTTATTGCTTTAATTTATAATGAGAGATTTGGTCTTTCCAAATCAAAATCCAGTGGGTATAATAAATACTTGCTATTGCAAATCTAGCTTTCATAAATACATTTTTTTTCTATCTCTAATTACAATTTTTGAACACCCTGTACACTACAAAAAAATACCTGTATTCAATCCTTTTACTTAGTATATCCTCGCATAAATAAATTTGAAATTACCTCTAATACTGAATACACTAAAAATTAACTCAAATAGTCAACTATAAAAATATTCTGAGTTTTTCTACAAGATAAATATACTAATTTGTATGTACAGAATAAAATTCTTAAAACTTCTCCAGTTGCTCCCGTAGACAATATTTTTGCCTTAGTTTATATCATTCTTGTTTCGGTATGTTCAACCCAGTCTAAAAATTAATAAATAATTTAAAAATAAAATTAATATTTAAAGAAATAAAGAAGTTTACAATAAAAACAATTAACACCACATTCTCACAAACGGTCAATAATAAAATTGAGTAATTTTAAGCTTGGACAGCATTTTGTTAGATATTAAGTTTAATACAAAACGTTGTTCGGTATGAGATACTTAGCGCAATCCCACTATATATGCTACTATTTTAATTGTCTTGTTTACGTATGTAGGGAATACTTACACAAAGATCTAAATACAATTACTTTTAATCATTGCTTAATAAAATAGATATTTATGTTACTACTGAAAAAAACGCTTGTTTTGTTGTAACGAATGTGATAATATCACATGAGTCACAAAACATTATGTTTCGATACGATTTTTTCTAATTTTGAAAAAAAAAGTAAAAAGAAATTACATTCGAATTCAAATTATAATGGAATGTAACTAGTTGCAAAAAGTTTTAAGTGAACCATTTTGTCACCTACTTTGATTATGAAAAATGTCACTTTATATGTACACCAAAACTAGAAAAATTAAATTTGGTGTATCTGCAAATCTGCAATTTCTTTTTTTGTAAAGCAAAATTTCAAATCAGTTTTTTTTCAGCTATAGAATCTTTACGGCTGAGTGACGGGTAGTGCGCATGTAATTGAATAGTTTCATTTTATTGTTGCTCATAGCAATATACTCCTCGTAATTAATACGAGATTTGATAAAAGCCCGTGATAAAAACTAGACAGATTTTTCCCGAGTATGTTGCAAAAATAAGGTTGATAGTATTTGATGAAATCTTTTCCAATCGCCATCAGGATCGTCATTAGAAAAAGTGTTAGGCCAGTCGATACAATCGAGGTCTGCAGAGATATTATCAAAAACAGTTACCATGAACTTCTTATTGTTATGTTTACGTAGCAGAAATAAAAAGAACTGGATTGTAAAGGTTATGGTAACGTGATCCAATATTCCAACTGTTGGTCCTATTTCAAAACATTGATGATTGCTGGCCAGTTCTAAGTCGAGTGAAGCCTGAAATTAGTTAAGACAATCCACATTTGTTGATTGTATTTAAAAAATATGTAGGAGTCTTATGGGGAGCAGCAGTATAACACAATTTTCCAAAATTGAAATAAGATTTTCAATTTTTTCCAAAAGTGTCAGATTTTTCTGTAGGTTTGTATAGCGGGGTCTGTAAATGCAGGCTATAATTGAAAATAACTGTCCCCTACTTAAGAGTAAAGCCAGAGTGTCAATATTTGGACAACCAAAGTCAATTTTTGCAAAATTTAAAATTAGCAGCAATTTGGTTGTTAATGTAGATACAAACGCTACCAGAAGCAGCATTAAGGCAGTCAGATCTAAAAATTTGGAAAGCAGGTAAGAAGATGAGCCAATCCGAAATTTGAGGTTTTAACCAAGTTTCTACAAGGGCAGAAATGGTGGGGTTTTGGAATTGGATCGCAGAGACCAATTTAGAGAATTTAGCAGAGATAGACGCAAGATTGGTGTACAAAACTTTCCATTGGTTTAAATCATTGACTAGTTTTTGGACTAAGCCGACTATTTGCGGGACGCCTTTAATAAATTTTATTCTCAAATTTACCACGCCGGCGTCCAGTCGTCTCTGAAGTTTCGCTCATAAGTCGTTTAAATAGCTCAGTTGGCCTGGTGTTCTATCGTCCTAATTAAGCTTATTTTATGATAGTTCTTCAAGTTTAAAAGCTAGCTTTTATTTATCAAAACATACTTGGTTGTGAACAGAACAGGCTAAATAACTTTCAGAGCTTTCGGTTTGTCAGTAGGAAGTCCCAATCGAAAGCAGATAACAGACACGGAAGAGGAATCGATATTAGAAAGCTGACGTTCAAATTCTGATATTTTATGTTTGAATACGTCTAATTTTGGTGAAGTTAGTTCGAAATGTTATGCGAATTACATACGATCTTTAAACATTTTAGTCTGTTTTTAGTAACTATATCAGCATGCAGCATCGATACTAAAGTTTACAGCTTTTGGCAATTTGTAGAAATTTTAAATTCAAAATTTGAGAAGATTAAGTTTACTTATGAAACTGAAACAAACCTTAAGTTACCTTTCCTCAACACTTTAGTGACAAGAATTGATAATAAACTAGTTATAGATATTTAGCGTAAAGTCACAAACACATTAAAAAAATATAAACATAAGTTAAACATTAGAAACATTACAACGTTAGAAACTAGTAATAGCAAAATAGATAGGAAATATGTCAAATTACCAAATTATTTCACATACACAAAAGGTCTTCAAAAATAATTTGCTAAGTTTGATTATAAAACAGTAATTTCTATTAATAACCTTTTGCAAAAATTTTTAGGCAATCTGAAAGATCTAATAGATATGTGTGATAAATCGGAAATCTATAAAATATATTGTAAAAACTGTAGGTAACTAGGTATATATAGGGCAGACCAAGAGACCTATTAAAACTTATTTTAAACACCACTTAGCTTATGTTAAATATCATCGCACAGTGTTACCATGCATATGCTAGAAAATAAACATACAGTAGGCGGCATTAAATTAATTAAGAAAGTAGATAATAAAACTGAACTCGATCCCTATAAAGTTTGGAACTTTCAAAAAACAAATGTTTGCTTAATTTTGGTGTTTTCTTTTTGTTACAGATAGACGCTGCAGTTAAGAGTTCCATTCCTGTAATATTAATTAATTTAAAACAATACAATATTATTTTCACATTTTACTAATTTTGGGAAATAATTTTTAAAAAAAGTTAAAAACTCGATAACGATATTATATTAGTTTTTAAATATTTTTTATGTCAACTGCGCCCATAACATGTAATGTCAAAATATTTTAAAAGAGAATAAAAGTTTACGCTTAAAGGAATACAATAAGTTAGTGCCATTTCGTTTATAAGAACTTGTGGGTGATTTGAAGGTCATTAACTAAATAGAAACTTTAAGTTTGTAAATGTGAAACCCACACTTTTACATTTTTAACTTTATAAAACACTCAAAATTGAATACTATTATAGGTGCTTTTGTTTATAATACAACTTATGAAGGTAGGTCGATTTCCGTAAGTGCACCATTACTGAAAAGGTTTTTCAAATGCTCATTATTAAATGTTAGGTAGAGTTTGCTTTTGTAAATTTTTTTTGTGGTAGTTAAGTTAACAATACTATAGAACACTCCCACACTAATGGGTCTACGAGTAGGTACTAAAAATTCCAGAAATTTATTATTTTTTAAGTGACGGTAAAATACATGCAATACAGAAAAAGAAGAGCTTCAACGCAAAATTAAATTTAAATATTACTATAAACACATTACATTTTAACGACACATAAGCGTCATTGCAAAATTTGATAATTATGACAAAGGGTATAATTGCGTCAAAATTGATGAAAATGTATCCCACATATAATTCGATTATTTCCGATGCTTCTATTATCCAAAATGTTATTCCAGCACCCATATGATTTTTTTGTTTTTAATAGTATTGAGTTGTTAAGTTATCGCCCCATACATTACTTTAAATTTATTACAATGGAATTATTATTCAATAATATATGATGTTTTCTTTACTTCATTGAGCATAACGTTTATATACTATAAAAATAATAGAAATATTTGAACTTTACGTCGTAAACTTTTTTTTGCGATAAAAATATAAAATCAATTTTCTACTTAAATGCAAATCAACTTATTTACAGGGAATGCTTTCACATGTTCCTATAAAGGATCTAATGTTATTTATGAAGTTTCTTGATTATATAAGGGTTAGGTGCGTCGTTTTATAACCTTTACATGAGCGCAATTATGTGCGATTATACTTCTAATACGTAAATTTTGCGTTGCTTTGAAAAGCTTATCAAACTCAGATCTAATAAAGTTTTGAACAAATAACTTATAAATAATAATAAATATAAAATAAATTAGTATAAGTGAAAAATCCCAACAACGACATTTTTTAAAATTTAATTCTAACGCTACTTCTTGTAAAAAACATGTCAAATACGCTTAATATTCAAGTTTAAATTTCACAAAAAAATTTAAAAACAACAAATAAAAACCTAATCTCAAAAGGCAATCGTTGTTAGTTTGATTTCCATGATTTTATACTCATTTTAAAGCAATTTTTAGTGTAAAACTCAAATAATGCTATACTACATAAATAATGTCAATAAACAAAACTAATCAAAATTTGAATGTTAAACTTTTACACATTACGTAAATATTGTAAGTAAATATTTAAAAAATATTATTAGTAGATATTAGAAAATTAATTTAAATGTGATCATGCAGCTAACTTTATAAGACGTTTGGCGGAAACAAATATTATATTTAATATTTTTTTGTTGTAGCTGTTGGTTTCAAACCTGCAACGAATATATTACTTCTGATTATCTTGGTGTTGTTTTTCACATCACACCTACATGGTTCACCTTACTAATCAATAAAAAAATTTCATACTTTGCAAATATTATTTTATTCACAACATTAATATTGCTAATATTAACTACACCTTATACTTTACGTAAACATTTCTTACTTGAAATTAGAAAATACGCACACAATATTTATTTTCAATATATTTTTATATTTTCTTAATGTTAAATATAAAATAGGTAACTTGGTAGAACAATTATGTGTAATGATTCTTACATAATCATTTATATCGTTATTGGTACAAATGTTTTCAAATGTAATATTTGTAGAAATCTGTACTATGTAAGATGCCGGCTGTAAACTTTTTAACATTGCGAAAAAGCTAAGCGCATTTTTAATGCAATATTTCAAATTCTTGCTCACCAAATAAAAGAGTAGCCAGTGATAATTACAGAATTACGAACGGCATCTACATACAAGTGTTTCGCCTTATTTGAGGCTCATCAGTGCAGGGTAGTCAAACGCAAGTCTACAAAAATTACCGGAATTAGTTTCAGTATTTCAACACATCGTGCACTTTTTTATTAATCAAGGGATTGTCATTGTCACCACCTCATGGACATTTACCATGTACGTAGATTCATCAAAATGTAATAATTTACAGAAATCTGTAGTATGTACAGACTACATACTACAGATGAGTTGCCATATGAGTACTTGACAACTGTCTACGTAGTGGTGACCCCACTATTTCTTGCAAATATAAAAACGAACTAATTTAATCATTGTGGTGAAATATGAAAAATGCCTTTTGCTTAATGGTTGTAAGTTTATGTGACGATTATTTTGTTTTATGGTAATTCTTAAATATAAATTGGTTAATTGTAAAATTTTATCAGTACCTTTACTATTAAGAATTTACATGTAATATTTCTAATTTTTGGTTTGAGTTTTCTCTGTCACCCGTGAACCGATTTTAACGTAGTGGTGCACTACCACCGAATAATATCTTTGTTGAATAATTTTTTAGAGGCGGAAAAATTGAGTAATTAGAATCTATGCCAGCGTGCGAAGATGCCTACGTTTATATAGAAGACATGCGAACCCTGGACCAAAGAATACCCGGAGAAGATTATGACCGATTTACAAGATGTGGCTAATTCACGATTCGTCAAGCGGACAAGAGGAAGATGAAAAGAGAAATAAACCAGGAACTATCTACTCTACAACTAGTATGACACGTGGTAATTTCGTTCTTGAAAACATATTCTTTATTCATCCATTCAACAATTGCGATTCTACCTCATCTTTGTCTGGCATCAGAAAATCGAAACTCATCAGTACATTAGAAAAATATACAGAACTCCTACCATCGGTTTAATTATTCAAAAGAGAGCATGTCGATCCGGGGCTTTTTACATTCACTAGAGAACGATTTCTTATCGCCCTATATGGTGGCGAGAAGCACAGTAAAAACATCAATGCGCCACAATATCAACGATATGCAAAATCTTCTTAAGCAATAAATTAAATCTATCATCATTCCCACCAACTAGAAGCACAGCACGACTTGGCTTGAGTTTAGAAACATCCGGAAGACTGGGGTTGGAAACAAACGCACCATGGACTAGAGCCGATCGTAAACACGGCCAAACTTGCCCTACCCGAGTTTTTAAAGCTATTGTTTTCCAAATGCAATGAATCATCGTTTAACTGTAGTAAACAAACATGGAAAAACGTTGCTAGCGTCGTTGTCCTGATGAGCGACAATGAATTAGATTCTAAAGATGAATTAATAGTCCGAGAAAATATTGTCAAAGAATCTCCACGTTTTGATGAAAATCCTCAAGAGATGGATTGTAAACCAGAGCCGTCAAGTAGAAGGAAGGCATAAATACTTCTAGAAATTGAAAACAATTTTGTATAATAAATTCCATATGTATGAAACATAATCTCACTATGTCAATTCTTTATTTCGAATCTATTACAACGTACCTATACAACCGCGCTAGCTATAAAATGAAAACTTCTCACGAACTTCGCGACACAATAGACCCTAGATGTTTGATGATAGACAATCTTTCAAAATGTATTGAGGAGTTTTTATCTATTTTGTTATGTATCTCAACAACTAAAAATAATAGGATTATAGGACTTAAATTGTAGATCGTTAGAAGAATTTACCGCTTTCTTCAAGATGGCGGGCAAGCGGGCAAATTGAAACGAGATCAAACCATTGGATTTTTTTTTTATTTTGTTTGATATCTCAAAAACTAACAACAGTACGTAAAAAGTTCATAGGGGATAAATTGTAGATCGTTGAAAGTGAAACAACAATTCTGTATCTCGACGCGGAACTAAGTTACAGCGAAAACAAAAAAAATTACTTATTTCGAGATGGCGAAAAATGTAGGTAGGAATCTTGGTCTCAAATTTCAAGTTAAACTATTCTAAGTACCCCCATAACATACAAAAGTTTGGTTTTCCCGATTCATTGTGATTGCTCCGTCTTATTATTGAACTGACTAGATTATTGTTAGTCTCCTGATTTTACAACTCTTTCTTACATAAAATTATATATAAATAATTTCGACAATTAAAATAGATTAGATGTCTTTTAAAGTGGTGTAAATTTTACAGAATACTACCAATGTAAGCATTAACTTGGTTTCAGTTTGAAAAGCAGAAAACTTCCATGCTAGCGTAAAATTAACGGTAACATTTGGTGCTAGCTATTTTACTGCGAGAGTAGCGTTAAAATTTAACAACAAAGAATGTAACACATTTTGAAACTTCCTAATGTGTAATAATTACGTAAATTGTATCGTCTGACCTAAATTGAATAAAGTATTTTTATAATAAGTAATGTAAATTAAACAACAAAGGTGCTTCCGCAAAAGTATTTAAATTTTATAATTTATTTATTAAAATTGTTAGAAACAATGCGCTTTAGCAAGAACAATTGTCAACGAAAACTAGAAATATGTTACAGGAACGTAAGGCCCGGTACACACTAACAAACTTTTTCGGTTCAAGCTCGTAGGGTCCTCGGAATTTCAATTTGAATTGATTGATAGGTTATTAACCGCTGCATACCTGAATCATAGAACGTCTAAAGCCGTGGGTAACTTGAGAGCTTTTTTTTGCCACGACTTTCTGCGACCCCGCAACGTCAACGCACCGTAATTACGAGCGTTCATACCTAATTGTCAGTTGAGAGCTGCACACCACAGTGATTTGACGCAAATATGGAGTCAGTTTTGCTTGCTGTGCGTCAAGGCACCGTCCTCGCCCGAAAAAATGACTGATGTGTGTATCGGACTTAACTTAAACTTATGCTGTTATTTAGATTTAAGTAAGTAGTGTCTAATTAATTAATCCACATTTTAAGAATACGATGGCGAGCTATGCGACCGAAAATTTTAACAATCTTTTTCCTTTTGTATGTAAACACGATATCAAGAAAACCACTGGTCCGATTGTTATAAAATTTAACATAGGTGTCTCTGATTTTATTACCTTGTTTACACTATTCCTTTCTAACACGAGATTTTTTCTTCTTTTTCCAACATTTGAAGTTTTAGTCAAAAAACGTGATTAAGGAGAGAGAGCTCATAATTTGGTCTGAGGAAACGGTTACAAGAATAGATACGGCCCCTCTTTCTAAATAGTTGAGTTATTTGCATGTTCATTTTTTTCCAATGCTTTAAGTTTATTGGATTAGGTACCTCTCGAATTTTAAAATTAATAATATGTTACGGTTTTATTTTATAAACGTGTTTCGTGAGCAATACGTCACACGGAATATAAATCTAGGAAACGTATGTCGCGATTAATACGTTACGACGAAAGTCATACTTGGCGCGCATTCTAGGAATTTGCAATTCGTTGAAAATAAATATCGATTTTTATTCCCAAGAACGTAACCGAACATCTTGTCTCTACGTTCCCGCTTATTGGTAACTGGTAGCGTTTAGCAAATCGTTAATTAAAATTACACAAATAGTGGAAATGCGTTAAAAGATTTCCAATAACAATTGGTTAAGTTATATTCGTCTAAACCTACCGTAAGTACTCTTTCGTTTTCTCTTTTTCCGTGTACAAATTGTAAATGCCATGTGGAATCCTTTTTAGACGTTACGTTACCTACTCGCTGCGTTTTGTTCCGTATCTGAATAACTTTCTGGGGTGTTCGAGTGGCCGATTAAGACATTCCTTTTTTGACAAAGTACAGCACCAAAGGTAACGGCATCAGACAGCTGCATACAATCGGTGGGTACCACGTCTACTAGCTAAAGGGTGGCTATGCTTTGTGGCTTAAACGAGGGAGCCTAACGCATTCTAATTCTCTTCAAATACCTTCACGTAAGAAGAATCCTGTGTGCACAATTGAGGAACTGTCGATCTTGTCGCCAACTGAAAATGCTACTCTCGGGACTTCGTTCGCTTCAATTTAAACGGTTGTCGCGAAGTCAAAAGGCCTTCTGGGTATGCGAGAGGTACTTACCCCGTTAGATAAGTTACTTTTAAGCGTCAGTGTCGTTGCATGTTCGACCAGATAAATTACAGTGTGTAAATGGTATATGTACACTGAGTGTTCCTATGAGATAGTACTCAATTAAACGTTAACACTACGAATTATGTTTCTGAAGCTTATCTGTAGATCCGGTGCGTTATTCGTATAGATTTTTTTTTGTATTATTAAGCGAGACTACTGCTTAAGGATACGTGACGACATCCGACAGTCTCCTTTCTCACTCTCCTGTTACTATAGAATTTTTAAACTGTCTGTTTTCCTTTTATGGTTAATTATTGTGTCAATGTGTTGATCTAGTGTATCTGGTTTTAGATTAAGTAAAACCTCTTGATCCTCTGTTGGTCGGTTTTATTTGTCTCTCTTACCCAGCAGGTGGCGCCTTGTTAGGATAACGGTTTAATTTCTTTGACCTCCTTAGGGCCCCCCACTCTACAACGACGGCGGAAAGCTGCTGTTCTACCAAAACAACTTATCTCTACCAACCTACTACGATACACCGATCAGTACTTTCTTTTATTTTTTTTACCTTCATCTAGAGCCTTCGTTTATTTGTAAATTAAAACCGTTACAAATATATTACTCAAATGTATTTTTTTTTCTGAAACTTATAGTTTTTTTCTATCAAAAGTTCTCCGAGAACCTTTGATTATACAGCGCAGTCTGTGTAGTTTTTACCATTCTTTTAGGTTTCTCATGGCTATAACTTAAAAATGTTTTTAATTATACAGGGTGTCTAACTTTCATGGACCACTTGTCAACTTGGACATTTTAAATGAAAACATATATTTTTTTATTTTTTATTCTATATCTACATGAAAAATTATAGGGACTTTATGTATACGAATCTTACTCAAAAAGTGATGGATGTAGCTTTAGAAGCCAGAAGGTCGTGTTGTTGAATAGATGACACACCCGGAGCTAAGGCAACCAGAAGAATGTGCGAAACCAAACGGAAGAAGGAGTGTGAAACAAGAGCCAAGAAAAAGAAAAATCTCACTAAAACAACATGACTACTTTCAGACTAATTAATACCATCGGTTAATTTTTTACCAACAATGAATATCGTGCAATAATTATCTTTGAACATGTGCTTAGGATTTTCTTGTTTTTGTTTCTTAGTCAGATTTTCACATGTACATACGAGGATATATTGAAAAATTCTTAGCCTACTATAGAACTAAACAAAATTTCAATGTCAAAATATTTTATTACTCCTTGTTGGAAGAAAGTGTACGATCTTTTAAACTTTTTTTCAGTTGAGGAATGAGGTGATACTCGAACGGAGCCAAATCGGGTGAATAAGAGGGGTGTTCTAGTAATTCAAACTCTAAATCACGAATTTTTGCATGGCAACATGAGATTTGTGTGCAGGGGCGTTGTCCTGCAAAACAAAACACCTTTGGATAGCTTTCCGCGTCTTTTCTCTTTAATATTTTCCCGTAGAGTGGTCAGTAATGTCGAATAGTAATCTCCAGTTATTGTTCTACCCTTATCCAAAAAATCAATCATGATTACTCCATGGCAATCCCAAAAAACTGAAGCAAGAACTTTTCCAGCAGATTTTGGACACGAAACTTCTTAGGTCTTGGAGAACCAGAGTGTCGCCATTCCATCGATTGTTGTTTTGTTTCTGGATCGTAGAAATGTACCCAAGTCTCATCCATAGTAACAATTCGGTTTAAGAAGTCTACATCGTTTTCAAATCGAGCACAGATCGAACACGATGCTTCTACCCTTGCACGCTTTTGGTCAACATTCAAACATTTGGGGATCCATTTTGCAACAATTTTTCTCATGTCTAAACTGACGTGAATCATATGATGAACGCGTTCGTATGAAATATTCAGTGCTTCAGATATCCGTTTTAGCCCAATTCGACGGTCTGATAAAATCATGTCATGAACTGCATCGATATTTTCAGGGACTGACACAGAAACTGGCCTTCCCGATCGGTCATCACCTTCAATGGAAAATTTACCTCTTTTGAAGCTTGCATTCCAATTTTTGACGGTCGCATACGAAGGACATTGATCACCAAGGGTATTAAGCATATCTTCGTAAATCTGCTAACCTCTTAACCTTTTTAAATACAGGTACTTGATGATGGCTCGATACTCCAATTTTTCGATTTTCACAATTTCGGTGGACATCTTTTTTCATTTAATTTATTGCGTGACTCTGGTTTACTTTTTTGACGTCAAACTTTACACTGACACATCTAATAATTGTTCGTTGCTATGGTAACGCAATATTTTGTTTATGCAAGGAACTGGTCTAGGATAACTAGATATCAATACATCCTTGTACGTAGATTGCTGCAAAAAATTATTAAGCAATACGTTTCATTGCATTAATTACCAATTATTGCGATTTTGGTGATTGAAATGCGATGACCGCAGCGAGGTTTTCCAACTCACAATCACAAAAATTAACTGAAAAGTAGAAGATA